>JAYWMT010000130.1:0-307783 GCA_039090855.1 Macrothele yani
AAGAATTATTGCACTGCATACAGAATCGACCTGGACTTTCTAAATGGCATATCAGAAAGAGATCACAGCTGAGTGAATGCAAGATTGGTGTATGGAATACTAGAGGTATAAATGGCAAGATGAATGGGGAGGTGATTGAGGAGAAGAATAAGTATAGATTGGATGTGCTGTGTGTAAGTGAAACCAAAAAGAAGGAAATTGGGATAGAAAATGTGAATGACACGGTGCACTAGTGAGTGGGCTGGAGTATTGGAAAATGTGAGAGGACAGATTGGTGTAGGTGTGATTTTAAGTGAAAAGATGAACAACTTGATTCACTATAGTTGCATACGTGAGAGAATTCCTCTGGATTTGTTCGAAAGTGAAACTTCAGAGAATAGTAATTGTTGTAGTGGTGCTCCTTGTGACTCAGAATCTTCTGATAAGAAGAAAGATTTCTGGAATGAGCCAAAAGTTGTTTTGAGCCAGTTTGGTGCTGAAGAGAAAGTTGTAATAGCAGGGGATTTCAATGCTAGAGTAGGTGTGCAGAATGCAATTTCACTGCACAATGTTCTGGGTAAGTTTAACGATCCTTGTGTGAATGATAATGGTAAAGGATTAATTGAACTCTGCATTGAAAATAGTTTGTGTGTATCTAATACATTTTTTTCAACCACAAGTATATCCGCACATATACCTGGGAAAATCGTACTCTTGGTCGAAAGAGTGATAGATTTTGTTGTCTACGATCAGCGTCTGAAACACTTAGTTGTTGACACCCGTGTGATGAGAGGTGTGTATGTTGGTTCTGATCATCACTTGGTAGTGTCACAAATGAAACTGAATGTTGGTTGGAGGAAAAGGAATAGGAAGAGGCCCAGGATAGAAAGAATAAAGGTTGACAGGCTCCTTGAAGATCATCAGCATTATTCTGACTTACTCAGAGAATGACTGAAGGAGCTGAAGTCTTGTGAGAGGGATGTAGAAAAGAAGTGGGAATGTTTTAAGAACTGTGTTGTCACTGCTGCTAAAGAGGTCTGTGGCACCACAATAGTTGGTAACAATAGAGGTGATGCTTGGTGGAATAATGAGATTGAAGAGGCAGTAAAGAGAAAGAAGGAAGCCTACTTGGGGATGTTGCAAGGTAGAGTTTCTGTGGATGAATATCGCTGTAAGAAGCGTGAAGCTGCTAAGCTGGTTTGCCAGAGTAAAGCAAAAGATAGGAAGGAGAAGGTTGAAAGGCATGAATTGGCTTTTTAGAAAGATAAGAAGACTTTCTGGAAGCACATGAGACTCAGGAAAAACAGGGGACTCAAAGTTGTACGTTGTGTGAAGAATAGGGTTGGGGAAATGATATGGGAGCCCAATGAGTTAAATGAAAGATGGGGTGAATACTTCTGTGAGTTATTACATCAGGAAAGCAAAGATGATTCTGATGCAGATGATGGCACAGGAGGGATCTCAAGAGAAGAAGTGTGTAAAGCTCTAGAATCTCTTCAGAATGGTAAGGCTCCAGGGAGTTGATAGCATAACTGCCGAGATGTTGAAATATGGTGGTAACTCTGCAATTGACTGGTTAACTGAAATTTGCAAGTTGTGCTGGGAGTTAGGAATGGTCCCTCAGGATTGAAAGGGTGCTATTCTTGTTCCCTTGTATACTTGTTACTTGTACCAATGGGGGAGGGAGGGGGTACTTGACCTAGCACCGCGACCTAAGGTCTATTGTGCATCCCCAGCCCTAATCTCGAAAGAGACCAGATGCACGAGCAAAAGCAAGAATGCTCTTGACTGGTACTAAAGAGAGATCACTTGGTCTCAAGTTGTGAGTACCACAATGTTCAAGCCTGAGTGCTGCAAAAAAGTCACAGTCACAAAGAAAAATGCATGGAAGTCTCCTCTTCCAGATGGCATCCTCTACAAAGTGGATCCTCTTTCACCCCAATCAAATTAAGGTGCCTGTTAAGACGATAGTGTCCTGTAAGTAGACCAACAATCAGTCCAATATCTTTTTTGGCAGTTTAAGGAGTTCCTTAGCCCTATGAGGCAAAGGTCCTTGATTAAGTTCCTTTGCCTGCCTCTGACCCCTGGTAGCATGCCAGAGGTCAAGCTGCTTAGTCCTCAGCAGCCTTTTAGTTAGTCCTCTGGCCACACCAGAGGCGAGCCCTAATGCCGGCTCTGGACCATAAAAAGCCTGCTCTGCCCCCTCTTTAGCAAGAAGGTCAGCTTTCTCATTACCTTCAAAGCCCCTATTGTCCTGGAACCCAGAACAGTTGCACTTTGTTCCGGTTTGCCAGTTCAGTTAGGGTCTGGAGGCAGTTCCAAACAATTTTGGATGAAATGTGGCACTGACAAAGTGCCAGTAAAGCCGCCTGGCTGTCTGAACAAATCTGGATACGCACATTGTGATACCCTTTGATCAGACATTCTGAGGCGCATGCTAGAATAGCATACACCTCAGCTTGGAACATGGTAGCATGCCTTCCAAGGCTTTGGCATGAACCATAACCTCTGGATAGGCAATATTCCCCTGCTCCAACTCCTACGTTTGTCCTGGAGCCATCAGTAAACCAAACAGTTTCACCGCTGCACCCAGGGACAAAAGGACGTTTCCCATTCACTGCGAGCTGGGAAAGTTCACTCTGAATGCTTTATCAAAATGATATTTTACTAGCATGTTGTCGGTTCCCATTTGAAAGATGGGCTCCTTACAAAAATACTCCTGAATAGGCTTGGTATGGCTGCCAACCCACAACGAGGGTCTCCACATGCCATTGCAGCATAATCTATATGCCTTCCCTTGTATAAGGGAAAAGGTGATCAGACCGAATGCAAGAACTATTGTGGTATTAGCCCATTAAGTGTGCCAGGAAAAGTGTTTGGTAAGGTTGTTATTGAAAAAGTACGGGGTCTTACATCAGCAAAAGTGTGGGATGTTCAGAGTGGTTTTATGCCTGGCAAAGGCTGCACTAACCAAATTTTTTGAATTACGCATGATGATTGAAAAGTATCTGGCTGTTGGTAAGAAAATTTTTGCTGCCTTCACAGATTTAGAGAAAGCTTACAACTGAGAAAATAGGACACTTTTGTGGAAGGTATTGAATGAATATGGTGTTACTGGGAATCTACTTAATAGTGTAAAAGCCATGTATGCTGGTAGTAGAGATTGTGTACGAGTGAATGGTTTTTTATCAAAATGGTTTTCTATTGGTGCAGGAGTCAGACAAGGTTGTGTAATGTAACCATGGCTGTTTAATATATTTATGGATGCATGCATGCGTGATGCCAAAATAAATAATACTGGTTTATGTCTTGGTGATATCTGTGTGTGCAGATTGCTGTATGCTGATGACACTGTCCTTTTGGCAGAGAGCAAAAGTGAGTTGCAGAGTATGTTGTCCCGGATGTATGAAGTTTGCATGAAATTCAAACTCAGTATAAATAAAGGAAAAAACCAAAGTTATGGTCTTTGAGACAGGAACTGGTAGCACTGAATGTAATGTAAGTATAAATGGCACTGTGATTGACCAGGTGAGTGAGTTTGTGTATTTAGGAAGCATGTTTGACAGAGAACAAACTGGATGGTGAAATTAGTAGGCGAGTGAATTCTTCATTGAAAGTCATAGCTGCTCTGGGAGGTTTTCACAGGAATGATGGGTTCTCTAGAGAGTCCCGCATGACTGTGTATGAAAGTGTAATTGTTCCTACTCTGATATATGGTAGTGAAACCTGGGTACTACAGAAGAAACATAGAAATCGTTTGTGTGTTGAAGAAATGCGTTACTTACGGGGGTTCGTGGCAAGACACGGTCTGATTGTGTGAGGAATGAAGATGTGTTGCAGTTGTCTGATGTGAAGCAAAATGTTGTTAGCAAGGTGGAGACTAATACATGCTTCAGTGGTTTGGCCATGTTGAAAGAATGAGTGATGAGATGCTTACTAAGAAAATATTTTTAGCCCAAGTGGCAGGAAGGAAAGGCAGAGGAAGGCCAAGGAAGACATGGGTGGATCAGATTCAGGAGTGTCTGCATGAGAAAAAGATTATGAGTATGAAGTATAAAAGATCTTGTGTATGGTGTGTAATGGATAACAGTGAAGCCCGAGTTGTATGTCAAGATCGCTGTAAATGGAGAAGTTTGATATGACAACAGTAAGTAACAATATCTGGTAGTTGCTATTTCTTTTTGGAGCTAACTTCTGAATCTCAGAGAAAAGCTTAGTGACATGTATGTATGTATGTAAACGGAAATCCCTCCCCAACTAAGGCCAGTATTAATGCACTGATGAAGAAGTTTAAAGAAACAGGTAACATCTCTCAAGCATAGCAATACAGTTGCCCCCAGACTTCATACGAATGGTTGAAATTAGAGCTGCAGTTAACGAAGTCAACGACCTACAATATATTGCACTTAAAAGGCTGTCTTTATGTCTATGAAATGCAACTTGTACAGGAATTAGAGGTTAATGACCTTTCTCTCTACTTGTAATTACCCTGCTGGAGAGGTCTGAAACCAACACAGATTATTTGAATAGTATGTGTTTTATTGACAAAGCCACTTTTCATATGTTGGGAAAGTTAAACCAGCATTATGTGCAGATATGCAAATTGTCCCATACTATGTGTACATGGTCACAATAGTCTAAAAGAAAGAAAGAGCGAGTGTCATCAACAAAAAAGAATAGTGGTCAAAAACCACGATTGAATGAGAGGCACAGTCGAACAGTAACAAGGATTGTGTCCAAACAACACAGAACGACTACAGCAAAAGTAACAGCAGAACTCAATATCCACCTGGAAGACCCTGTTTCCACAAAAACAGTCCACAGAAAACTTCACAAAGCCAACATTCACAGAACAGCTGCAACTGCTACAATTTTAATCACAGAAACCAATGCTACAATCCAAAAAGACAATCCTATGTTTTTCAGGTGAGCTGTTGGCCCCCAGTTCCTTTTTATGGACTATAACGCACATCGCCATAAGGATCGGCTAGTCGACAAATACATGGAGAAAGAGAATATTCACAATGGAGAGGCCAGTGAGATCTCCAGACATGAACCCAATAGAGCATGTCTGGTATACCCTGGGAAGAGCAACTGCAAGCTGGCAGCTCCCTCCCAGAACCCTCCTGGTAATAATGTGCCTTGGTGGAGAAGCAGCACTTATTGCCCCAAACTCTCATTCAAAACCTTGTAAACAGCATGACTGCTCATTGTATGAGCTGTACAGCTGCTCAGGGTAATCACACTCCCAACTTTGAAGTCGGCACCACTTGCCGCATCACTTTTGGACTAGCATCCTGTCACGTACATGCTTCCTTCTCGTGCAGCGATGACATTCCTTTTCTGTTGTGTAACGCAGCATTATTGATATATGTATGTCTGTACCAATTGGCATTAAACTCTGTTTTGTGGATTTTGTGCTTGTGAAGTTAATTTTGGACACCAGTGTATGTTAGTAAGTTTATTTGTTACAGAATTTTGAAAGAGCATAGACCTCTTTCAAATACTCGTACTTCGTAGAACAGGCAAAACTACTGCAAAAAATATTCATAATGAAAAAAAAACTGCAGTACTACACTGCTGGCCACCCAAAATGCAACACCAAAAAGGACACGAGATAGCAAATCCAGATGTACTGGACACATAACAACAGATACAAAGATGAAACGATTGAGCTGACAGGCCCGTGCGACTTGCGGAACACGCATACTTCAATAGTTCATGTGGCCCCCATTGGCTGGCAATAATGGCCGGTACACACCGCGGCATCGAACAAAAGAGGCTTTGGATGTGGACTTGGGGTATGTTGGTCCAGGCGGCTTCCACACGTTGACACAGTTCATCAGGCGTACCTCCAGGTGGTGCTTGCCGGGCCACTCGGTTGCCGATCAGCGACCAGACGTGTTCGATGGGCGACATATCGGGAGAACAGGCGGGCCACGGCAGCAGTGACACCTGGTGGGCCGTGAAGAATTGTTGCACAATGCGTGCCATGTGCGGGCGCGCATTGTCCTGTTGAAAACATGGCCGCTGGCAGGTCCTGCAGGTAAGGTAGGACTACAGGCTCCAAAACGTCGGAGATGTAGCGGTGGCTGTTGAGTGTACAGGCGATGCGTACCAGAGGGGTGCGGGTGTCATATCCAATTGCGCCCCAAACCATATCGGCAGGTGACGGACCGGTATGGCGATGCATAATGCGGGCGTCATACAGACTCTCGCCACAGTGCCGCCACACGCGGATCCGACCATCGTGGTGTTGCAGGCAGAAGCAGAATACGTCGGAGAAGACAATGTCATGCCATTCTGTAGTTTAGGTGCAGCATTCAACGGCCCACTGCCACCACACTCACCGGTGGTGTAACATCAATGGTAATCGGAGCAAAGGCCGCCGTGCGACAAGTCCTCGCTCCTGCAGACGACGTCGAACGGTATGTGCTGACACAGGTTGTTACGCAACACACCCTAATTTCTGCGCTAACGTTCATGATGTGGCGGTGCGAGCCGTCAATACCCGCCGCACGACATGCCGGTCCTCTCGTTCGGTGGTGTGCCGCGGCTGTGGCAATCGCTCATGTCGGTCCGTCCGTCCCTCCTGCACCCACCGAATCCATAATCACCTCACTGTGGCTGGATGTCGTCCCACACGGCCGCCGATATCTCGGTATGATAAACCGCTGTCGCAATAAGCTACTATTCATCCTCTGTCAAACTCCGAAATGTGCTGGAATGACTGCCGTATTCTGCGATGAGGCATCAGGAAGCTTCCCACGCACAGGTCCAGCAGCACAACACACTTCCACTACTTACACCACGCCTTCTGTGCACCCTTCTTATAGTGCTTCTTGGTGGCGTGCCGGGCGCACTTGATTTGCATATGCCCTGCAATGCTAATCGTTTGCATGTCCTCTCGTGGGCGATGCATGCTGCGAATTTCAGGCCAATCGGATGCTTCCTTCTTGGTGTTGCATTTTGGGTGGCCAGCAGTGTAACTATACAATAGACTCACCAATATTAGAAACATAACAGAAGATGAAAAAAGATCAAAGAAAGTCAACTAAATAATAAGTAATGTTATTTCAAAGTACACTAGAGACTGTGCACACTCAAGAAACGCTTATAGTGTAGTAAATCCGTTTATTCACTGGTGTAATATGCTTAAAGTTACACCAAGCTTTTACACTACACTGGAAGGCTTTTTCAAGGGAATGGCAATGGTAGACAAAAATGACTACCATTGCCATTGCCTTGAAAAAGCCTTCCAGTGTAGTGTAAAAGCTTGGTGAAACTTTATGCGTATTACACCAGTGAATAAATGGATTTAGTACGCTATAAGTGTTTCTTGGGTGTAAATAATAAGTAATTTGAATTTGGCATATTAACAAACATGAGGATGTTACCATGGAATACCTGCTATGCACACATGGACTATAAAATCTGCTGCACAGAGCTGCACCAGAAAACTCCCTTTCACTTCTTCACTTGATTCGGAGTGAAAGACTTTCCAATGCCATACTAAGTATGGTGGCATTACTCATCAAAACTCTTATCAGAAATGGAGAGGTGTCGAAGAAGTCACTTTTAAATCTTTCACTTTTATTCATTTTGAATTGTAAAATTTCATATTTAAGAAGTATTTTGTTTTAAGCTGAAGTATGAAAAATTTCTTCACAAGAACAGTCGCTATTGAAAACAATACTGTTTCTAACAGCAAACGGCCAAATAAATTATAACATGGTTAAAAACGTGGAACATATTTTATCAAATTATTCCACAGTTGAGTGAAACGTATATTACAAATATAGCATAGTGAAAAGGAATGCACTAAATAAATGCACATATTTTTTAAATATTTGGATTTCATGGACAATTTTTTTTACTTCTAGAAATCCCTTGAGATAAATGCACTTGCTCTTCAGAACACAAATCAGCTGAGTTTGCTCTATGAGAACTCCAGCTGCAGGTCACTCTAAACTGTCAACATTGGCACAAGTTGTTTTAAGCATCAGCAACACTAAGAAAGCCTTTCCACAGAGGTACTGTGGGTAAAGTCCTAACTGCCCTAATAGCTTTGCCAACAACTGCATTTTGTTCTCATTTCTGTATCCAGAAGTTCAATACTGATATATTGAGGTGTTAGAAGGGCTTCCAAGAGTGAAATCCCTTAAAACAACTTTTTTAATGATCAGTTTTCAGGAACCAATTAGATTGTGAACCCAGAATTTGCACTGTAATTCCTTTCATTCTTCCAAATTGACACAGTAACTGCAAGAATAAAACATTTGGACTCACTGGAACAAGTTACAAATGCAAGAAAGATATTCACAAAAGCTGTACCATAGCTTTTCCCACGCATTTGAAAAATAGCAAGAAAACTGGAACACATACACTGTGGGAAACATGGCCTACTTTGAAAAGGACCATCAAGAAATAACAGATAAACTAATGCAATAAGAACATGAAAAAAATCATGATTTGCTGAACTAATGCAATAAGACCATGAAAAAAATCATGATTTGCTGAACATCCCTAGTGCAGATCACACGTGCATAAGGGCAACAATTAAACCCTGACTAAACCCATACTGATTTCAGTAAATGCATTAAATTTAGAAAAATAAGAACACCATTTTTGCAATGGTTCTATATTTTTTAAAAATGGGAACTAGGTTTTAGAAACACTGAAAATCTGAGTAAGCCATTTTAAAAAATATGTTATACCCAGAGTAGCAGAATGTAGGCATATGCGAGTATGCTGTACGAGGGTAGTTCCCAGACTATTAGCAGATAGTTTTTGCTTGTAGATTTAAAAATAATAAAAATGTTATTTACAGCAATTATGACACTCAAGGCTTTACTCAGATTAATATACTTAATTCAATTTTAACTTGAACTTTCAATTATTTTTTACATCTGAGTTTTTTGTTGTTGTTTTTTTCTTTGTTGTTTTTTTACAGACATTTCTGGCCTCTAGATTTTATCTAGGAACATTCTCAATTTATAGGAACTGCGTCAAAAGTTTCATTTACATAGAAAGAATTTAAATTTTATTTTCAGGTTCTTTTTGCAGTAGCCAGTTATTAAATTAAAATCGTCTCCTTATGTATTTTGTAAGTCTACTATTTTTCAATTAAGTAGTTGAAAATGCTATTTATAAATTTTGAAGGTTCATTAATGGAACTGTTTTCCTGTATATAAAAACTTTTTTTAATTTAGTCATGTCTTTATGAGGTTGATAGTCCAATAACACTGGGAAACAATTTTTTTTTTTTCCTTCTTTTCTGTTGCATGAGATTTTTCAACTGATTCTAAGTATTCTTTCAACACTGATTTCAAATCTGAAATTGGTTTTCCTCTACATGCTCTAGTTTTTATGCAATTCGAAACTTGTGATTTTCGCTAAAACAGGACACCCATTGCTATTTACACTAGGGATAGCTTGAGAACGAGGCTTACATTTACCCTAACTTTAGACAAATTAGGCTAATTTTTTTACAAACATAAATATTCTTTATCTTTATTGTTAATTTTGGATTCTAGAGATTTATCTGATTTGCACAAACACCTGTTTTTCTTTGTTTCAGATCTGATCATAGCTTCTTCAAGTAGACATAAAAGTGCAAATAATAATCCTGATGCATTCTGTTATATACGTGGCTTCTACACACTTCTTCGTCAAAGGCGCAATATAACTTTGTTTGTAGGCGTGCCTATATAAAGCCTATTTTGAAGTTCCCCTTGGTGACCAAGACAAGAAATGGGCTCCTCATATTGTGAGGAAATGCTTCATGACTGGACAAAAGGAGAATGAAACGGTCTGCCGTTTGGAGTTCCTATGGTTTGGTGAGAACCCAAGGACCACATAACTGACTGCTATTTTTGCCTGGTCAACACAAAAGAGTGTCAGCACAAAAAACTGGCATAATATCTCCTATCCTAGTTTCCTTAGCAATTCAACCTACTCAGCACTCTGAGGAACTCCCGGTTCCAGTTTTTAATGGTTTTGCTTCATTTGAAGATGAAGGCAGTGAACATGATCAGGAAGAGCACGAGGGCTGTGAAAACGATTCAAGATATGTTTTCAGAATCCGAAGTCTCCTCATCTGATACCAAATAGTCATCAGCCCCTCAACAGTTTAGACATTCAGAAGTGAATGGCTTACTGCATGATTTTGGGCTCTCCAAGAAAGCAGCTGTGTTATTATCCTCCAGGCTGCAAGAAAAAAACCTACTTGACCACTCTGCAAAAGTTTCTTATTTCTGAAAGCAGGACCAGATTTTTGTGGACTTCTTTTCAGAAGACAAGCAGTTTGTTTACTGCCATAAACAGAAGACAAGCAGTTTGTTTACTGCCATAAAGGTCTCCTCAGGCAATTAGGTGTTACCTCGTATAGTCCAACAGAATAGAGATTATTTCTGGACAGCTCAAGCGTGTTTCTCTTGCACAATGGCAATGTTTATGGAGCAGTTCCAGTTGGTCACTCGGTGCATCTGCGAGAACATAATAAAAATGGTCATTGACTTACTCAAATATCACTAGTACAACTGGATCATTTGTGTGGACCTGAAAATGGTAAACTTCCTCCTTGGTCAACAGAAAGGCTTCACGAAGTTTCCATGTTATCTCTGTATATGGGACAACCAAGCTCGAGAGAAACACTGGACCCAGAAGAAGTGGCCCATCAGTGAAACTTTAGAAGCAGGCATGCCAAACATTGTGAAAGACCCAATCGTCAGCCGAGAGATTATTTTTCCCTCACTCCATATCAAGATCAGCTTGATGAAACAGTTCACGAAGGCATTAAGTACTGGTAGTGAATGTTTTTAACATATAGTTTCTGCTTTTCCTGCTTTGTCTTTCGAGAAGATCAAAGCAGGTGTGTTCGATGGACCTCAAAATTTGTTCCCTTGTATGTGATGTGATGAGGAATTTGTCAGGAAGATGAATAACAAGGAGAAGGCAAGCATGGCTGTCTTTCATGGCAGTTATACAAAACTTTCTTGGTAACAAAAAGGCCGATAACTACGAGGTTCTCATTACTAGAATGCTGTTGGCTTTTCGCAATCTTGGGTGAAACACGAGTGTGAAACTCCATTTTCTGAATAGTCACCTTGATCAATCCCCCAAGAACCTTGGGGCTGTTAGTGATGAACAGGAGAGCACTTCCATCACGACGATGGAACAGCGCTATCAAGGGCGATGGAACAAAAATATGATGGCAGACTACTGCTGGAGCATCAAACAAGATTGCCCTGAAAAAGTCCACAAATGCCACAGCTACAAGCAAAAATTCGTGCCTGAATAGGACATATTTGAACTTTGCATCCCATGCTTATCAGTTGTTCTGAATCTCCTATCATCTTCATGTCGAAATATATGTTAATTTAAAGTAAAAAGCATTAGTGCATACTTATATTTGACTATAATGGATAAATGTTTCAGATTTGACAAGTGACCAACATATTTTACTCCACACGGGATTTTTTTTTTTTTGCCTTTTTTCAAACTTTAATGCATATTGTGATGCGCCTACACATTTTTGTGAATACATAAAAAAAAAAAGACTATATTTGCCAAAACGGTTGTTTAAGCTTAATTTTAAGACTGTGTGACTAAAAATTTCTCAGATAGACCATGTCATCATGCGAGAGGCATCAAAATTTCACGAAAAATGAAAATGTTGAATTGCAAAAATTCTGGAGCTTACAGAGAAAAACTAACTTCAGATTTGAAATCATCACATTCAAATTAGGTAAAACAAGTGCTGGTATCAACACAACAAAAACTTTGTTCCCCAGTGTAATTTAATATTTTGCCATAAAGGTCCATTTCATACACATTACTGCCCATTCAATTGTAATGTACTTTGTCCTCATTGGAACCTAATGTTCTAATACTTATTTGTTGTTTTTTATTAATTTTTTTATAAATCATCTTACTCTATTGTTATCATGGTTTGTGGAGCGTGGGTTTGCAGCAAGTTTTCTGTTTCAATGATTGTATATGCATATACATTTTATTTTTATATAACTCTGTTTATACCTAGTTTTACACTGCTCTCAGGTGTGTTCTACCAATAACTGAATGATACAAGAAACATACTCAATTACATTTTCTTCATTAATTAATCATGCTGAACTGTGTGTGCTCAGCTTTTTGTTTACATTACACAATATCATTACTACAATCCTATCATAAATTTATGAATAGTCTTAAGGAGCAATGAGTGATGTCACAATACAAAAAACATATTCATTCATTATAAATATTTTATCAGTGCAACTGGAAAAGCAATTTCACATTACTAAAACACTGAAACAAATCTCTGAAATATTGCACTGCCAACAATGTAAAAAATCAAAATATTTTCCATTACTATGAAAATTACATTAAAAACACAACATACTTCTGAATAGTCATGGTGTGCAAGATTCCAAAACAGAGGGTTTGATACAATGGAAGTAATGTTATCTTGAACCTTGCTTCTATTATCCGCTGATAGATATGAAATAAACTTTTGTATGCCAGAAATACAACAAGTAACAACTAAGCGATATTTTTCCGATCTTTCACTTTGTAAGAGAACACTGGAAAAAACAGAAATAAACACTTGGAATATAAGCATCAAGTAAGCATTGCAAGTAACATGACAACTACTGAAACTTTAACAACCATTAAATGAATTAATTACACAATTAAAACATATAATCACGATACAATTGTCTTACTCCTATCTAGACCGGTCAGTCTGATGCCGACCGGGTGAGAGTTTCTGTGTGTGTTTGATTGAGCTGAACTGCGCTGTTAAGCAGAACTGACGATTCCAACCGCAAGACGGGTTTCAATCCCGATCTCGCGATTTTTGTTTTAATCGATTTGGGTGTTATATTTTACCCACCATTTAGAGCAGTGACGGGACTTAGTAAAAACGCCCTTGTGAGGGCGAAGTTCCGTTCAGCTCGCATAGAGACTCTGGCATCAGTCATCGGGTACGTCGTCGTCGTACCGGTCCTGCGGACGAGGGGTCCCTCGCCCGCCCAAAGCCCGAGCGCCCGGCTTCTAAGGTTAGACTAGAGTGGGAGAACCCCTGGGTGCCCACTCAGTACTTAGAAATATTTTTTTTTTTTTTTTTTTTTTTTCATCTCTCTCACAGAGATGTCAACTACCCAGAAGGGTAGAGTGAAACCAAAGGGGTCCGTCCCCAAACCGTCCGGGACATCCCGGACGCAGAAGGTAGCGGCAGAAGCACTACCAAGCCCTGCCGGCAGTGCTAAAGGGGTTAGCCCCTCTTCCGAGAACAGCCGGAAGGTAGAGCCCAATGCTGGGGGGAAACTGTCAAAGACGCTTCCCCCAGCGAAGGGCTCTAAAGCCGCTACACCCACGAAGGGTGTAAGCACCCCCTTGCCAGTTCCGCCCATGGCAAGGAAGGGGAAAACAACACCCCAGCCCGAACCCTCTCGGGCTCCTGAGGGGTCGTCCGCGGGGTGCCCAGAGGTAACTTCGGTGGGAGGTACGCATCCCAGGACACCCCCGGTGCTTACACCCGAGGCGTTTATGGATCGCATCTTCGAACTCACCTGGGAAGTTGAGTCCGTTCTCTTGGACTCGCGGGTCACTTCCTCAGGGAGAGAGAAGGTGAAAGCTGCCTTGAGCAGTGTTAGAGACGCTTGTTATGAGCAAGCAGCACGGGTGGCCTATGTCGAGGGCAGGCTGTCCGTGAGAGAGGAATTGGGCTGCGAAGCTGACGTGAAAGCGACTTCCTACGCCGAAGTGGCTAGGAAGGGGGCTAAACAAGGCGAAAGGGCCTTCGCCCGCCCCGATTGAGATTAGAAAGAAGAAGGGAAAGTCGGTAGACAGGAGACACGTGCTCTTAGTCTACCCGACAGTCGAGAGTGCGTCCTCAGAGGACACGAAGAAGACCCTGAAAACTGCAGTAAACCCAACTAAACTGCAGATAGGGGTCAAGAGCATTCGGAGCATCCGGAAAGGAGGGGTCGCGGTGGAATGTTCCCATCCCGGGGAGCTCGACCGCCTAGCCCAGGAGTTGAGAAGCAATCCTATGACCAAGGATTGCACATCCCCCACGGCCCCACGAAAGAGAAATCCCCGGTTGATTGTGTATGGGGTCAACGAGGATCTCTCAGGGAAAGAGTTCGAGCAGATGGTTCGTGAGCAGAACCCAGAGCTCGAGAACGGGTTCAAAGCCTGTTTTCCCATCAGGGGCAAGGGAGGTAGGGTCCACTGGGTGGCAGACGTGGAACCCAAGGCCTTCAAGCACCTGGTGATGCGGAAGACACTGATCTTGGGTTGGTCAGTGCTCCGTCTAAAAGAATTTTTGAGGGAGGTCAGGTGCTTTCGGTGTAATGGCTTCGGCCATTTCCGAGGCAACTGCCCCGAGACAGATGCAAGGTGCGGCAATTGTGGTGATGTTGGGCACCAGCACCACCAGTGTGCCGCCGCACCGAACTGCAGCAACTGCACCGCCGCGAATGCTAAGTTCCACCTGAAGCTGGACGTCTCACACTCCAGCTTCAGTAAGACATGCCCTAGTCTTATTAGGGAACTTGAGCAAAGGAAGAGTCGGGTCAACTATCGTTGACGGACGGGAGTACCCTTGGAGGTACACAGCTCTCGATAAAGAGTTTTTCGGTCTATTGACCAAGGTGTTTGAGTTGACCCTGGCCCGGGGTCATCACCACAGCACTGGCCCTAGAGCTGTGAACAATGTGAATATTTCAATGTGTGTGATTTTTGTTTTAGTGTCTAAGTATTGTGAGAGGGGTGCATGAGACCCTCATAGTGAACGTGTTTGTAATTTGCTGAGTATTGAAATAAAGGACAGTAGTCCCAAAAAAAAAAAAAAAACTCGCGTTGGCGGGCGATCTCCCGGCCACAAGATGAGATTTTTCGAAAAGTTGCTTGCCCCAACTGCCCATAGCACGTCGCACACACGGGTTGTGACAGAAGGGTGTAAGGTACCGGTGACGTGGGGAGGCAGATCCCCACAGGTCTCTAGACCGAATCTGTCCGAGTAGAAGACTGTGGTTTCCGGTGACTGACAGGCTAGCTGTTGGAACGCCGTCAGGGATCCTATCTATCCCAAAACTATTCGAGAGAGTTCCGCATTTCCCTGCGAAGTCAGCACATTGACGGTGCAGGTAAAGTCATCAGCTAGTGTTACTCCTATCTAATGGGTCACAACTACAAAAGACTGCTCCCAAATAAAAATTTTATCAAGGCAAAAGTTATGGCTCGTATTTTCTAATCATGATTCAAGCATTTAAACAAAAATGAGTAATTCACTCCTAACAAGAGAATGGAAGTGATTCTACAATCACCAAGAAATCATATTTTTTACAGAAAAAGCAGTAACAATAGTGATACTGTTAATGGTTACTTATATTTCAACATGTACAAATTTATAATTCAACTTTTTAAACTAGATGAACTGTTGAAAGCTGGTTACGCAACAGCAAGGGTCGCCAACAATGCACTCATCAACCTTTATCAATAAGCACCCACAAGGTTATTCTAAGACATCTGTCTTCTCAACTCTGTATCTTAATGTTCAGTTTTTGTGCAAGTCCACATTTTCAACAGCAAGTAGTATACAAGTATAGATCCTGCCTTTCTGATGTTACCCTTAGTGATTGTTTGGAAGCAACAGTGTCCTGACTGATCTTAACTACAAAAAGGTAATCAATGAAATGCAGTGGTAACCCACATTTAGGTTTCCCTGTAGTTTCAATTCACAACTGATTAAATTTATGTTGTGTTTCCAATTGTTGATAACTTACTATTTTGATGTTTTTTAATTAGTTAATAGCAAATTATATTTTTTATACATACACAGAGGTGCCAACCTCTAGCAGAACCTATCAGTAATCAATAGGGTATTTTTCAGTAATGTTTCAGTAATGGAACACAAACTTTCAGTAATATTTTCAGTAATGTAACGCACCATTTTTTTCCAAAGTTAAGGACAATATTATAGTATTACTGTGTAACCTGTAATACTTATACGTGGTGCCTATCAGTAATCACCATACAAAGCCTCATCGTTAATGCGCGGAAAGGGTATTTCATGAGAAATTAATGCGTGAAACGTGTAATAACCTTATATGTTTACACTATCCTGACAAAAAATTATTAAATTAAATTACCAATATTGTACTTACCTCATGTCACAGAGATAGAGATGCCAACCTTCTGCGGTGCCTATCAGTAATCACCATACGAAGCCTCATCGTTTACACGTGGGAAGGGTATTTCATGAGAAATTTACATGCAAAATGTGTAATAACCTTATAAAATCAAATACCTTATAATAAGACCCTTCTATTTTAATGGTTAATATTTTAATAACCCAAGTGGGAATGATTGCCGAACTTGTTCGTGACGTCATATCGCTGATAAGAGATATAAAGGATTTGACGCGTATTGACCGTTGTTGTTCAAACGCAAAGTTGAAAGGGAAAGAATCAATTGACGAACTTGCAATTTTCAGTATGTCTTCCCGACATCACCTAGATGATTTTACGCGTGGCCGTATTATTGGCAAGATTGAAGAAGGGCGAAAAATGACAGATGTTGCCAGGGAGTTCGACGTCAGCCACAGTGTTGTTTCAAGGCTTTGGAAATCATTTCAAACAAATGGAGAGTGTAGCAAACGTCACGGGGGAGGTCGTGTTCGCAGTACGACACCTGCAGAAGATCGGTACATAGTGCTATCAACAAAAAGACACCGGCGCAGCACAGCTAGTGAGGTAGCAAATCAGTTTATGGCTGCTACTGGCAAGCGGATCTCCCGAAAAACTGTCGCCAGACGTTTGCATGAAGGAGGATTATACGCCCGCCGTCCTGTTGTGTGCATCCCATTGTCCAGACGTCACCGTACCGCCCGTTTGCAATGGTGCCATCAACATCGCAATTGGACTGATAACGACTGGTCTGCTGTCCTCTTCTCAGATGAGAGTAGATACAGTCTATCGTCTGACTGTCGACGACAACTGATCTGGCGTGATAGTGGTACTGCATATTGTCCAGCAAACATACAGGAAAGGGACCGATATCCGACATGTAGTGTCATGGTATGGGCTGGCAACATGATCAATGGCCGTACGTCCCTCTATGTGCTTCCAACTGGGACTATGACTGGCCAACGATACATTAATGATGTTCTGCTACCTCATGTTCGCATGTTCCGTGGTGCTGTCGGTGATAGATTCATTTTCATGGACGACAACGCAACATGTCATCGAACAGTCGCTGTCCAGGAGTGTCTTGAGAACGAGGATATTCAACGCCTCGTATGGCCAGCACGTTCTCCAGATCTGAATCCCATTGAAAATGTGTGGGATGCTTTGGGGAGGAGTCTTGCTGGTCGCCAATGCCCTCCAATAAACAAGGACTCCCTCATCCGTGCACTGACAGAGGAATGGGATAAACTACCCCAACAGCTGCTTGATAATGTTGTGCAAAGCATGACACGACGTGTGGAATCTTGCATCGCCCTCCATGGTGGCCATATCCCGTATTGACATCTTACGCCGGAACGCCTGCGGACGGTAATTGCATTTTTTTCACGTTTACGTATTCTGCACAAAATGGCCTGTTTGTCCCTTGAACACGTTCCAAAGCCTTCTGGATTTCAGAGCACAATAAATTGTCTTTCTTGTAATGTCCTGGCATTCTGACATTATTTTATTTCACTTGGCATCCAACCACACTTACTTTTTTATGTTCTATATAGCCGTTTATGATCCGTCCTTAGCAATTGTCCAGCAGTGTATTAGGGGAGAGTGGTAATGTATGGGATGTGCTAGCAGTATGTTTGATGATACTTGTTTTCAATTATTTTTCTGTATCAGTCACTCATAGATAGAGTTCAGAAATTGTGATGATTTTCAAGGTTTTGATTTGTTTTTTTTAAATTGAATGACACAATTTTAGAAATAACTTGATTTCATTTAAGCAATGACAAGACAATGACCTCCCCCCTTTTTTATGCCCTTGGATGACAATTTTATCCATCATGAATGCATGACAGCATTATTTTAGATAATGGATGAAGTGTAACTTTGAGAATATGAATACTTTTGAACACAAATTTTCAGCTTTGTCACTTTTGTTTTTGAACCCCACCCCATCCTTTTTTTATCAAGCTGAAATGCAAACCTTTTTTTTGGGGGGGGGGGAATATTTAAGAACACAAGATCAGGGCAAGATTTCATCTTTTTTGCTCACTAGCAAATTTTGCTAGTGACCAAATAGTTTGCTAGCAAAACATTTGCATGACTAGCAAGTAAAACTAAATCACATCGTAACTTATTTTCTAATAAAGTTACACAGAAATTTAAATATGTGTATAAATATTTTGACTTATCTTTTTGAATAATGAATAGAATCTTAGATATGTTTAGTGACTATCTTTATTATTAATTTCTAACAAATTCTCATACCACATGAATATATTTCACTGACATTCTAATTCAGATTTCTTCCCATATGGTTTACACTCAGGGTGTCTGACTTTGTCATCATACCACTTTATAACTGCTGACCGTGGATTAAAAATCTCTTCTTGTGGCCCTTCTATTTCAATTGTCATCAGAGCATTTAAAGTTTCAACATACAAATTGTTCCTCCAATCCCCTTGTATTCTTTTTAAAAAACTGAATCCCACCTCACAATATGCAGTACTAAGTGGAAATATCGCACAAATTTCTGCTAAACTTCTACACACTTCATATCTGCCAACTACCACACAATGCTGTAGTTTCTACGGAATTAGTTGTCTGACTATGGAACTCACTATCAAAACTACGGATTCTACAAATTTTCATTTTGCTATTATTTTTATGATATACACAAGATTCTTACAGGGATTCGCGGAATCCCGCTTTTTTTTCTTTTTTTTTTTTTTTTTTGTCATCAGTTAGATCATTCTGAAGATCGATATTTGGGAGGGGGGTGGGGGTCGTTATCCATCTGGAGACGTAATTTCGTGCTTCAAAACTTTCGAACACAGTAGTGAAACGGAGTAAGAAAATTTTGCCGTAATTGCAAATTTTTCTCCCAATGTTGTCTTTGTGTCCGCTTTTCTTGTTAAATATCATTTTATTGCATAAATGTTTGCATTTTAGCTTGAAACTGTGGAGAACAATTTGCAAAAATGGAAGTTGGTGGCTGCAAAATTTTTCTGTAATCTTCAGGCACGAGATTCTTCCGCGAATTCAAGGAATTCCGGCTTTTTCGTTATTATTGGAATTCCGTCTTTACGAAACTAGAAAATGAAAGGTCGATGGAATTCGGATTTTTTCCGTAATCATAATTTATTTTTTTTTCTCACGATGTTGCCTCTGTCAAGTATTATTGCTCATTAACATTTTACTGGATAAATATTTGTATTTCAGCTTGAAAATACAAGGAAAATTTCCAAAACCAGAAGTCAGACGAAGCAAAAGTTTCTTCCGTAATCGTTTACCCCCTCCACGAACACGTTTCGTAAAAAAGCGTCTATCTATGCCACGCAAGAAGGCTAGTTACTATGGATAAGACTTTTGCCAGTGTTGGCATGCTATTTCCAGTAACATTTTGGTTTGCTTCTTTCGGTTTTGTATACCATCCGAATAAGTGGAATTATTCTTGCTTATTCATCACTGATCATTAGAGCGCAGTATTTGATGTATGCACGACTATCAAGACTTGTGGAAGTAGGCGATCGCTTGGCTTAGGCCTTAGGGTACGACAGGAGTTGAGGACAAAGTTCGTGGGGCAAAAGAAGGGAAGGTGGCAGACTAGGTGGTCAAACAACCGACCCATCCCAGAGCTCTGGGTTGCCACAGCAACCATTGCCGACGTCACGTTCAGTTTCTGTAATAGACCAATGAGGGCACGATGGAGAGGAGTTACAACGCACTTCTACGACAGTTTTCACTGGAAGGGATGAAAGATATGGGGAGGATGGGTAATTAAGTGTCGAATGGAAATTGGCGAAAGAGAATCGCTCATCGTCGCTGTTTTAACAAGTGATAATAGAAACGTTATGTAAACTTCGTGGATTAATAATGATTTTTGGTTACTTTAAATAAAGAAATTACCTTACTAGCAATATTTGCTACTGCGATTTTTTTTTCACTTTTTTCACTAGCAAATTTGATTTGCTAGTGAAAAAAAATCGTAATGATTTTTGGTTACTTTAAATAAAGAAATTACCTTACTAGCAATATTTGCTACTGCGATTTTTTTTTTCACTAGCAAATTTGATTTGCTAGTGAAAGGAAATCGTTGGGAAAGAAAAATACAGTTACAGGAGAAATCTTTTCTAAGTCCGATTTCCGTTTTCGGACATTATCCCTCCATA
This sequence comes from Macrothele yani, assembly GCA_039090855.1. NCBI lineage: Eukaryota > Metazoa > Arthropoda > Arachnida > Araneae > Macrothelidae > Macrothele > Macrothele yani. Next base: position 20,342 of record JAYWMT010000130.1, read on the forward strand.
TACAAGTTGAAACACAAATATTTATGATAAAAAATGAAATACACTGACGGAAAAAAATCCCAACACCAAGAAGGGGTTGTGTTAGATAAACGACAGTTGGTAGGCGGTGAGAGTACATCTGTAAGATGACGTCTATGCAAATTTCGCGCTCGGCGCATTAGTGTGGCGCTAGTAGCGCCCCTCGGAACATGCGAAACAGGTTTGCTGTAAATACGCGCTGTGACGTTCGTGAGCATTAGTTATCGTTGAGATTCGACGTAGTGTGTTGATGTTAGTCAAGAATGCCCTTAAGAAGACGAAGAAGCCATTATCAACAGCTCACGGAGTTTGAACGAGGTCGTGTAATAGGGCTACGAAAAGGTGGATTTTCTTTCCGCAATATTGCAGGACGACTTAGCAGGAATGTAGCCACTGTGCATGATTGTTGGCAGCGGTGGTCAAGGGAAGGTACTGCCTCAAGAAGACCGGGTTCCGGCCGGCCACGTGGCACTACTGAGAGGGAAGACCGCCGTGTACGGCGTATGGCCGTGGCGCATCGTACTGCGTCTGCGGCACCAATTCGAGCTGCAGTTGCCACCACAGTGACACATCGAACTGTTACAAATCGGTTACTTGAAGGACAGCTCTGAGCCAGACGCCCTGTAGCGTGCATTCCACTTACTCCAAACCACTGCCGTTTGCGATGTCAGTGGTGTCAAGCTAGAGCTCATTGGAGGACGGAGTGGAGATCTGTTGTGTTTTCTGATTAAATCCGGTTCTGCCTGGGTGCCAGTGATGGCCGTGTGTTGGTTAGAAGGAGGCCAGGTGAGCGCCTGCAACCAACCTGTCTGCGGCCGAGACATACTGGACCTACACCTGGAGTTATGGTCTGGGGAGCAACTTCCTATGACAGCAGGAGCACTCTCGTGGTTATCCCATGCACCCTGACGGCACAGTTGTACGTCGGTCTGGTGATTCAACCTGTTGTGCTGCCATTCATGAACAGCATTCCAGGGGGTGTTTTCCAACAGGATAACGCTCGCCCGCATACCGCTGTTGTAACCCAACATGCTCTACAGAGTGTCGACATGCTGCCGTGGCCTGCTAGATCACCAGATCTTTCTCCAATCGAGCACGTATGGGACATCATTGGACGACAACTCCAGCGTCACCCCCAACCAGCATTAACCGTCCCTGTATTGACCGACCAAGTGCAACAGGCATGGAACTCCATTCCCACAAACTGACATCCAGCACCTGTACGACAGAATGCATGAACGTTTGCATGCTTGCATTCAACATTCTACCGGTTATTAATGTACCAGCATTTCACATTTAAAATGGCTCTTCTCACGCTTACATTAAGCTGTGAACTTGAAACCTTAATCGATTACATATGTTACTTATACAAATGCATTGCCGCCATTTCATTCCTCTGCAACTATTTTTTCATGGTGTTGGGATTTTTTTTCCGTCAGTGTAACAACAATACTAGGCAGAGGAAGCATCGCGTAACAAATAAAATTACGATTACGGGAGAAATCTTCACTGCGTCTAACTTCTGCTTTCGAAAGTTTTGAAAGACGAAACTTCAGTTTTCGAGTTCCAGGTGAAAAACATTCTCCCCCCCCTCCCTACCAATTGCCTCGAAATTTTTGTTCAGTTATGCATCGATCTGGAGGATAACTCAAATTATGACGGAAAAGGAGAAATTCCCCAAAGCCATTGCACGCTCATGCCTGAAGATTACAGGGGAATTATTGCGCCGTCGAATTTCCGTTTTCGGAAATTTTCCCTCCACTTTCACACTGAAATACAAATATTTTTGGAATAAAGTGATGTATAACAACAATACTGGACAGAGGCAACATCGCAGGAAAACAAAATTACGATTACGGAAAAAAATCTTTATTTCATTTACTTCCGTTTTTGAAAGACAAAATACCATCCCGATGCGTATTTTTACGCGTTGGCAAAATTCTTCGATGCACATTTTTATGTGTTGATGTGTATTCTGTGCGTTTCCTGGTGCTTATTTTTACGTGTTGTTAAAATTTCGATGCGTAAAGACACTTTTTGATGCGTACTAGACGTGTAATTACGCATTTTGGCGAACTCTGCACGGCGCAGAATTAAAAATATATCAAACTTCGGCGCAATTAGTGCAGCTATTCTAACACAGAGAGAGGGAGTTTGGAAGGACTGGCGGGAGGGTGTGTGTGCGATCTATAAATAAATATCGCTCACTGCTAGAAACATGAGATAACATAAGGTTCAATCGCTAGGAGATCATAATAAAACAAAAGCAGGAGTTTACATTAAGCGACAGTAACAACAATATCAACTTCCATCAACAACAAAAAAAATTCACGAGCCGTTATGGCGAAAATTTGGAAGAAACTATCTTCCGACCGTAAAACCACCCCAAAATCCATTCCGGGAAATCCGGAATACTTGACAGGTATGCGGACGGCATTGCGCCGATAACGCCTTTTCCAACATATTACACAATATCGCCTTGCCGTTCTTCACCCGATATTGGCTTTGCCTATGTATCCAATATCTGAATTTCAATGGCACTTACTTAGAAACAGCACCAATTAAACGTTTTCGCATTTGTGCGAAAAGAACTATAAATGTATTCGCAAAATGCGATCGCAGTTTAAACCGTGATTTTAACAAAAAATGACAAAAAAACTCAGAACTTTTACAAAATACACTGAAATCCGTAATTCTTCCAACCTGTCCATAATTCCATAATCAGGCAGCCGAAACCGTAATAATTACGGAAAATCCGTAATGGTTGGCACCTCTGCATACATGTCACTAAGCTGTTCTGTGAGATTCTGAGGCTGGCTTTTCAAAGAAAGTTTATCTGCCAGATTAAAGTTTAAAACTGATGGAACTAGATTTCACTCAATGTTGATGTATCAATCATCTACATTTATAGAGATCTTGGCACATACCTGGAGCTTCACTGACATCCATCACTTGTCTCACACAAGACTTTTTGTACTTCATGCTTACTATCTTTTCTCACAGACATTCCTGAATCTGGTCCTCCACATATTTCCTTGGCATTCCTCTGCCTTTCTTTCCTACCTCTTGGGCTGAATAAATTATCTTAGTAAGCATCTCACCACTCATTCTTTCAACATAGCCAAATCACCTAAGAATGTTTGTCTCAAATTTACAAACATTTTGCTTCATATTACAAATCTGCAATATATCTTTCCTCACATGATCATTTCATTGAATATAAAGTTCCTTGCAAGAGACTTGGTGATTTTATTTATTTATTTTCTCTGGTACTTTGTTTATGTAGGATTCAAAATAGTCTTGCAAGTCTTTCATTTTCATCATACATCTTTATATATAAAAAGAACAAAACAAAATAAATCTAAGTTTGACAAAAATAAAACCATTGTTCAAACTTCAACAGAATTATTTTAGATATCAACTTTGCACCTTTTTTGCTGGTTACAACAATAAAGGAAACTGTGGAATAATAATTTGTTGTATGTACAATAAATAAGTAATACAGTATGGATATTTCCATATATGTGACTACACCAGCAAAGAAGTTCAGAAATTTTAAATGCCTACTTAGTAACAAAGTTTGGGAGACTTTTGCTTTACAGTATATGGCCAAGGTAAATTGCAAAGCCTCATCATGAAAAACAAAGTAAGAAATTGGAAATTGTTTGTTTACAAGTTTGACGCACTTATTTTAAGCACTTTTTTTCATTTCATGAGAATATTTTTTTATAATGATAGCTAATGTTTTCTTGCCATTTTAAGACAGAAGAAATAATATTTCACGTTTGTTTCTTGTAGGTTTTTTTTAATAATACGGCTTTGTTATACATATACCAGAGAGGGCCCAAAATTGCGTTCCTGATTAAAAATTGGTGGTGTGTGTCTTACGGCGCTGGTTCTCTAAATTCCCTGGAACCAATAGTCTTCAATTGGGAGTGGGCAACTGCTTTTAGTCCTTAGAGATGCTCATAGTGGTAATTAAGCTCCGAAACAAAAAATAAAAAATATGGTCAGCAGGAAGCCCAACAATCAATTTGTTTATGCTTGTACAAGTATTGAATCCACCAACTGTTGACAGCTGTTATGTCCAACTGTGCATGATAACAGTTGCAAAATCATCACATAATTTGCAAAGAAAACCCTAGAAACTGGCTGCTTTTTCTACAGAACACATTCTCATGACCAAATAAGCTTAACATGGCTATTAATGCCATAATACACAATAGAATGAGCCCAAATGAGTCAAAAGGCAAACTACATGCTAGTTTTGTGAGCTTTCTCCAGTTAAATCACAGCTGCACCCTGACACCCTTTTCCCATTATGTGGGACTATGGGTCAAAGCTAGAAAGCATTGCCAAGACTAACAATATTCTTTACTCTACAACTCCCTCTAACTTTAAACTGTAACAAATTAGGCACTGTGCTCAGAGTTGAAGTTTATCACAGATGGACCATGCTGTTTACAACTTTAAAATTTAGCCTGCATGCTGTTTACAACTTTAAAATTTAGTTTGTTATTCTAACATCCAGTGTGAGGTACATCACCTTGAATCTATGGAAAATTGCTAGTTGTTTTACTACAGCCAAAATACCTAGTTGTAAGTACTAAATGTGTATAATAGAGGTCATTGTTTTATCCAAATTAGAGGTAATTGTTTTATCCAAATCAGAGGTAACTGTTTTTATCCGGAGAGGTAATTGTTTTTATCCAAATCTATTGGTACAATTTTAATTTTACATAGAATGTATATATAATTTATAATTTTATAAAACTATTAATTTAGAAAAGCATGTGTGTGTGTGTGGAGGGGGGTCTTGGTTAATTGGTTGTTAATCTTTCAACTGCAGAGAAAGCCAGACATTCTCCTCTGTTGAAAAAGCCAAACATGTTTTTAAGCTAAGCAAGCCTGCTCGTAATCTACAACATGGCTGGACATGTTAACTGGCTTTGAGGCTCACTAGATTTCTTATCAAGTCATCTCAGAGTTCTGACATGTAAAGTTCAGTTCTGTAGCTTGTCACTGCTTATTATTTTGTTTTGTGCCATAAATGTGGGATGGTGAGTCCTGAATGTACAGTAGCTGAACAACTGTCACTTTTTCTTTTTTAATTACAGAAGAGCGTGTAATGAATGTCAATGAAGCCCAAGTTGTATGGCAAGATCGCTGTAAATGGAGAAGTTTGATACGGCAACAGTAGGTAAAAACTATCTGGTAGTTTGTATTTCTTTTTGGAGCTAACCTCTGAATCTCAGAGAACAGATGGTATATTCAAATTAATCGGAAACATGAGACTTGGTCGTTCTGGGCGGTGTAGTGGTTAGCATACCCGGGCGCTATCTGGGAGACACGGGTTAGAGTCCCGCTCCAGGACGATGAAATTTAAGTTTTCGGATATTATCTGACTTACCATCCTTGTCACATTTACACCAAAAATCGGATTGTCATCTTCAAAATTTGCTCAGAGAACAGCTTAGAGATATGTATGTATGCATGTAGATTCTGGTTAATTGGGACACATTGGGATTACAACATTATGACTCTATAAAGCACCTTCCTCAATTATGCGAAACTGTGTCCTAAAGAGCTAATTTCAGTTGTTCTTCAAGAACTGTCCCAAACAGACTGCTGCCCTAATTAACCAGTGGCCCAATTAACTGGAATCTACTAAACTAAGAGAAGTGTGATATCTTTTAGGTTCTCAAATAAAGCATGTAAGAAGTAAAAATGCAACTCTTTTGGAAGTTTCAATCAGCCTATGCTGCCAATATTCTTAGTTTTACTACTTGAACCCCCCTTTTTTTTTTTTATGAATGCTTCTTTGGATAACTAAAACAAAGCTTTTTCCTAGAATTCCAGCATCAGACAAACTTAAAAAACTTTTTTAATTCAAATGGAAAACAGGTCCTTTTCTTGTCTTTTTTTTTTTCACTCATTGTAATTTATTTTTCTTCATTCTCAAACTTGCTTTTTATCAACATAAAAACAATTAGCAACAATGTGATTATTTTTCCTCCTGTAAACTTCACAACTATTGATTTAAATCCTCCATCATTAGCTGACTTATTTACTTTTCAATTTTTGCAACTCAGGGTGACTTGCAAATACCAGAGAATCAAAACTGTAAACGTAAACTGAAAAATTTGGTTACTGTACATCTAGAACATGGCACTAATTTCATGGTACATCATGAGATTAAAGCTTTTGCTTGCTGAGGTTACTTGAGGTAGCTGACTACTGACAATACTGAAAGTGTGCTAAAACTGAATACAGACTTTACTCTCAATGCAGGGAATGCATACGATACTGTACACTGAGTCACATGCAAACACAAGTTTAAATTCTTTCACTTTAGGTGGATAAAGATGTTTCAACTAATTCTGGGTGTGAATAGGTGGCTTTTCTGATCACATATGTTTTAAAGGGAAAAAAGTGAAAGCTTCTAGGCTTCCATGGACCTATGCAAATCTCTTTGTGTTCAGCAAATTAGCAACAATCATTCACAAAGGGTCAGTTGGACAAAGTTTCTGAGTTACTCAAAAGATATGTACCTTGAAAAGTTACTGTACCTTTTTCATAATTATTATGAAATGACTGGTTTGTTTCTCTAAAGTGGTATGGCCAGGTACACAAATGTCATCTTTTAACTGACTTTAGTACAAGTTTACCAGTACTACACCCTGTCTTTTTCAAAATCAATTTCATCCTAAAATTCTTGTGCTGATACTAAAGTAAGTCAGTATGTTTGTTTATTTTATTTATTTATTTATTCATTCACTTATTTATTTATTTATTTATTTATTTATTTATTTATTTACTTATTTATTTATTTTTGTGCTCCAGGATACAATAACAATACAAAAACACACTTACTGTGGATCTTCAGGAAATGACTCTTTATTGACAAACAAGCCATCTGTGATAGCCTACAAAACAATAAACATTAATTTAGCAAATTAAAATGGCAATTTAAATTCATATTGTTAAAAACATCAAATGCAGCCAATGAAATTTACATACAAGATCTTTCAGCCAATAACAGAAATTATAATGTATCCTAACAATTCCAATATGAAATCACAAAATGAAATCAGTTTAATTAAATCAGAAGATATTAATTGTTTCTGGTATGGACCACGTAGTTATATCTATATTCCCACACATACCGCTGTACAAAATTATGTTTATGTTTCCCACTACGATTGAATAATTGCATCAAATGTTCAGAATTGATGTGACAATGAATTGCTTTTGTTGAGTGTAACTGCACCATTATAGTAAGGGGAGTTGTAATATCCTGGAAATAACCATAATCATACATGCTGCATTCTTGAGGCATATACAGATATATGTTTAATATGTTAAGAAAATGCCACAGAAGTTTGCAATTAAGTGGTACAAGAAAGAGTATCCAACTTAACAAACATCATATCAGCAAAAATATTTTTCTTTGTGAGGACTTCCACTCACTAAAACAAGAAACATCACTGCCATAAATTTTAACTATTGCAACCAACAACAGGAAACAACACATTTTCAGATCATGGAGAACAACTTGGGGCATTACCTCATAGGTTAGAACAATATGAACTTCCCACTTATTTATGGAACAAAGTACACATAGCCTCTGCTGAAGCATCCTACGAGTCTGCACTGGCTAGAGAACTTTATCAGGTTGTCTACCATTTTTAGGAGACTCAATTTCTTGACCTTTTCTTGGCCTTTCCTTGACTTTTACGGGACATTTCTTGACCCTAAAGCTAAGTTTTCTCGGCTATTCTTTCTGTCAATAGTGTAGGAGTTTGGACATTTTAATTTTTTAAATATAAAACCTGATTATGTAATTAAGAAATTAAAAGGGTAAATTAAGTATATAAAATGATTTCAAAAAAGTTAAAATAAATAGCAATTTTTTTACCAATAAGCTTGCATTTAGTGAAAAACTCAAAATATCACACTATAAAGAATTACTTGCAACCGGGAAACCTGCACATTACACAAAAGTATGTTAAGCGAGTATAGGAAGTATGTTATAAAGGTTTAGACTGTTAGCAACAATTAAAATTAATAGCAATTTATTTCAATTTTTGATAACACTGTTTACTCAGCAAATAAATGCTATTCAAAACGCAGCTTCACACTTTTGCACAAAGTATCCAAACATATACACAACTGAAGAACTGCACTCAATATCAGGGCCACACTTATCAATTTCATTTACAAGCTATTCTATAATTTTGAAAGTTTTATCGAGAATGTTTGTTAGTGTAGGTTTTCTTTAGTAATTTATTCAACTGAGTCTTCTTATGAGCCAATTTCCCTGACTATGTTTCCAGTTCAATCAAGCCCTCAGTGCTAAGTCTTTTTTTACTGTGTGAGGCTAACAATTCTTTCACATCATCAGTTGTCCAGTAAATCTGGCTTTCTATCTCGTGTCCTTCTTGGTGTTACATTTTGGGTGGCCAGCAGTGTAATACGATTCAAAAGTGGCAATAGCTTCTTGTTCCACAGGTTGAACTTAAGGTGTGTTTGTTACGTAGCAAAAGAAAAAAAAATTACATAAGAGTATGGTCTGTTGATTATGTGGGGTGGCCAGGACCATTTCATAGTTTGAAAGTTTAGTTATTAACTCACCAGCCTCATATTCATTATGTCCACTTTTTCTGATAATTTTATGGATTTCTGTGACATTTTACCAATATTTCACTTTCGGCACCACTTTTTCTTTTATTGGAAGACATTTTTACAAGAATGCCCTCAGTAAATCAATAAAAAAGCAATACCAATGAGAATTCCTCCTTTTCCAATCAGAGATGCCAGAAACAAGTGTACCGTAAACAAAGATTTCTAGACTTCAAAGTATGCGGTTTCCAATTGGTGGAAATCTTTAGCGTAATGTTAATAAGTTATGTCGGGAGTGGGTAAAAAAAATGGTGTACATACATTATAGCGAACATGCATTAAGTAGACATGTAACGCTCAGTATTACTGTGCATACATAAAACTAAAAAAGTTATCTAAATCAAACACTTCCTCATTGGATAACATTTAGCCCCCAGGGCACTAATGAAGAGCTTTAACAATCCAAATGCAATGTATGACATAGCTTTAACTCTGCAGTTTGTTTGTATGTGTATGCTGCTTTAATTTCTGTTTCTATTGCATTAGCTTCTTCAGCCTATTACAATAACTTTTTCTTTTTTTCAGTTTTTTAATTCTTACCGCAGCACATTTGATTTCCTTTCTTTTCTCTGCTTGCTGACTTTTCTGTTTTCTTAGTGCTTCTTTACATTTTGATGCAGCATTTAGTTTTATTATTTTGAATATATGTTGAATATGTGGCCTGATTATTATTTTTAATATAATGTTATTCTGTCCATCTACTTTACGCTTAATACATTTGTACAGATTTTTCAGGTGAAGTTTCATCAGGAATACCCAAACCTACAATTAGGCCTTTATTTTCATTTTTTTTTTTTTTGTGTGTGTGTGTGCCTAGCCTAGGCGTATTAAAAATTTTGGAAGTGTGATATTTTTGTGTCTGTCTACTCAACATGCAATGCATTTATAACTACTTTCATGGTGAAATTTCATCGGAATGTATCCAAATCTGCAGTCAGACTTTCTTTTTTTTTTTTTTCTGTGCCTAGCCTCCTAGGCCTGACTAAAAATTTTGAAAGTGTAATATTTTGTGCCTGCCTACTCAATGTGCAGAGATTTATACCAATTTTTATGGAGCAATTCCATTAGGAAGTACCGAAATCTGCAGTTAGGCTTTTTTTTTTTTTTTAACCTAGCCTAAGGCTCGATTCGATATTTTGAAAATGTCGGGGGGGGGGGGGAAAGAAAATTTTTCGAAAGTCTGAAAGTGCACTGACTGACATTCGGAAAATTATACAGATGTAATTTTAAATGCCCATATATCTCTTTATACTGCTTTGCTAAAACATGAACAAAAGAGAAAACAAGAAAAATGACAACGAATTTTGTGTTGTAATGAGCACATGTCTTGAACCTTTTCTTATGCAAATTAAATTTATCAAAGTTATTCAAAGCCAATGCAACTGGTTAGAAAAATATCAACCACTACTTCTTCAATTGATAAAACATCCAGAAATAGAAAACAGGTACTTCCACCAGCAGCTAAAAATAATGTAACGTAACTTACCAAACTGTACATAAAAAGTTTCTCACAGCAGAAGGAAGGTATCAGAGACAGATTTTCAAATCGAACAGGTAAAAAAGAGAAATAAAGAAAGAAACGTGATATAGCTCTACGCTTAATGGGAAAGTAAAAAAATATTCATGGAAAAAACTATGCTAACGAAAAAGAACTTTTCAAATATGCCTCCCTGAAGAAGAGACAGTGAGAAAAAGGTATTGACCTTTATGCTCCCTAGCGGGAATTCTGTGCATTGTTTAAAGAGGATAATGCACCACATCTCTTTGTGGAGAATGGCACGCAGTACGAATAAATTTCTCAATAGGATTTTTAGAAGCAGAGATACAGCTGCAAGCAGAAGTACACAAGCACCACCTAGTGGCAGAACTGTGAACTATAAAACTCCTCAAATACTAACCTAAAGTGTTCCACAAGGTAAATGGCATCCGGTGCTGAAAGAATTTCTTAAATCATACATTTAGAAGCAGAGATATTAAGAAAAACAGATTAAACATTGGAGCCCCTGGCGACAAAATTGGGCATAATTTTGGGAAGAAAATACACACAGCGTTTTCATAGTTAGTAGTATCTGACCAAAAAAGAATCTTTTATATTGGGTTTTTAATCCCGCAGATATTGCTGTAAACAGAAATGTGAGCTTACGCCCTCTAGTGGTAGACTTGTGCATGAAGAAAAATTTGAAATTATATGAGAAACATTTTGCAGCAGAAACACTCCCCAAAAACGAAAGAATTTTTCAAATCAGATGCTTAGAAGCAGGGATATTGACAAAAATAAGATATACACTCCCTGGCAGGAAAACTATGCCCTATTTTAAGCAGGAGGGTTCTCAAAACGTTTTCTGAGGTGAGCGGTATCGGTCTACGAAAGAACTTTTTCAGGAGCTTGGATTTTGCTGCAAATACATCAGAAGCAGAATAAACACTTGCGTCCCTGATGGCCAAACCATACTTTATTAAAATTTAGAAATTATATGCAAAACATTTCTCATCAGGAGCAGTATCCAACGCAGAAAGAACTTTTCAAATCGGAGTTCTAAAAGCAGAGATATCGGGGAAACTCAAGTTACCTTTGCACCCCCAAGTGGAAAATCTATGCATTACTTGAAAAACTTGAAACTATATGAGAAACTTTCGCACCAGAAATGCTCTCCAACAAAGAAAGAATTTTTCAAATCGTACTCCTGGAAGTAGAGATATCAACAAAAATAAGATATACATCTACGCCCCCTGGAGGGAAAACTATGTGCCATTTTAAGCAGGAGGTGTTTTTAAAACATTTTCCGAGGTTAGCAGTATTGGTGGTCTACGAAAGAATTTTTAAGTCGACTTTTTCAGAAACTCGGATTTTGCTGCAAATACATCAGAAGCAGAAATAAATGCGTACACCTCCTGGTGGCCAAATCATACTTTATCAAAATTTTGAAATTACATGAAAAACATTTCTCGTCAGGAGCAATGTCCAACACAGAAAGAATTTTTCATATCGGAGTTTTAGAAGCAGATATCAGGGGAAACGCAGGTTACCTTTACGCCCCCTAAAGGAAAATCTATGCATTGCTTGAAAAAGAAACTGGGCCTAAAATAGTCTTCGTTATAAATGGCATCGAAAAGGAAGAAAGATATTTTTTAATCGGATATTTAGAATGCAATAAAATGCATTTTAAATCCGATATCATCTGCATTTACGCCCTCTAGCGGCGAAGTTGGGCATCCGAAAAATCGGAATGCCAGGATTACAGAGATGCCAACATCTGAAGGAAGTCATCAGTAGTCCAAGTGCGCGGCGCCCGTAGTTTTTCCATAGTGATGTCAAGTCAAGTCAAGTTCCCACATTAAAATTTGCAGGCATGACCATTTCCCAGAGTACACTGCTACATTTTTAGCAATATGTTAATCTGGATCGGGGACAATACTTGGATAAATTTTGCAACATACCTAAGTCCCCTTAAAATGGGGGAAAAACTTGAGTAAATACACAAAAAATATATACCATTGCAACTCCAGCTTTTAATAAATATGTTATGTTAATAAATATGTTCTGTCATAAGTGTGTGATGCCACACACTTATGGTTATTCCTCCTGTTTTGTACAGTGAAAATGCCGATCGCAATAGTCTTTTACGCCATGTGAGATTGAAAAATCAACAGCACACGGGGAACAAAACCCATGGTTTTCGGATACCCGAGACGACTTTAGACACGGAAATTCTTGCGAATAACTCTCCATGAATTTTTGACAACTTTTTTGCTTTTTAGATCCAAGAATATTAACAGAGGCAGGTGGCCATTTACCCAACGCTATTGCAAGTAAATTTGTACACGATGGGAGCAAAGACCGACGCACAGAACAATTAACTTTGAAAGGTTTCATAGCGTTATTATGCGGATAAATAGAAAATTAGCATTCAATGCTTATATGAAAAAAATAATCAAAAAGGTATTTTAAATTGCATAAATAAATCAATTCTGGAAAAAAAAGGATAAAATAAAAAGGCAATGCAAATAAAATAAATTACAATAAAAATCCATGCAATGTTTTATTAACACATTAGAAGTTTTCTGCTAAGATGCGGGGAAGTAAAATGTCACAACTTAAAACGCAAGTGAGTAACGAAAAAGAAAAAAAAATTAAAACTGAAATTAAAAGATTCCCAACGAAGAATGATCTGGGAAAAACAATCTTTTAAAGAAGAAAGAAAGTTCTTGTGAATCTGACAAGATAAAATAAAACATCCCTTTGTTTAGCAGAACATTTTTACAAGAAGAAAAAAAAAAAAAAAAAAAAGAACTGGGCTTTGCAAATCTGTCAAAGTAACAAACAATTAAGCTCTTTGCCGACAGCATGGGAAAGTAGGTCACAACTGGGCACACACCCAGCAGCTGCTAGACGTTTTCTTTGGCTGATTGCCAAAGACACAGGGAGAGATTTTTTCTTGCTCTGGGCAAATACACTGCACGCGATCATCCACAGCAAGCCAGGTACAAAGTCACGTGATCACACAGAACGACTCCGCTGCAACATTTCACATTTCCGCTTGCTGGTCGGCCAGCCAAACATGCTTGCTGTGCGACAGCTTTGTGACGTTATCGCAAAAATCACATTTGACTATGCTTGACTTCTTTTTTTTTTAAATAATTAAAAAAAAGTTTTCCGGAAATATCCGAGATTTTTGGGGAAATCTGTAGTTTTCCACACCTTCACCGTAGGTCCGTAGTATGAACATGATATCCGTAGAAACTACGGAGGATCCGTAGTACTTGGCATCTCTGAGATTATCATTCTCACATTTTAAGCTTCCTAATGCAAAAAGAATTTTTCAAATCAGACTAATAATTGCAGAGATATGGACGGACGGACCAACCGATAACATATGCACGATCTTTTTTACCAAAAACGTGCTAATTACCCGCCAACTACTTCCTAGACTGCGGTAATTCCGGAGATTGCAGTCACAGCCTGCAAACATGCAGCAGCATTTATTTTGACTTGAAACGATTTACAGTTTTGGAATCGTACTGATCAAAACCTGTTCGAACATAGTTTCTGCTGGCAGATAACAGTACATGCGAATTCGTCGATTTGTGGCATGATAGGTACGCGGCGGTCCGATAAGAACCAGTTTAAACATCGGGTTTGCTTTGTGATGGATTCCCATCATTCATAAAGAAGTTCCGATGTCCGCGACGCCATCGTGTGGTTTCATCAACATCGTACTTCACAATACATCGCATCGCGATATCGCGAAGGACGACACATCTGGTACCGTTAGCTAAAAAATCAGAGCCTCGATGTAAAACTTAAACCGGTTTTACACAATATACCGATACATCGCCCAGACTGAATGACCCGCGAGGAATTCTTCTGTAAAGCAAACAAGCAGGTTATTGGTTACGCTCGACAAAAAGACCTTACTGTCAGGCCACAGTTGAGAGAACCACGGTTGTCAAAGTGCCAAGCGGAGTCAATGAACGCTAAAGGGGAGAACGGAATCACGGTGTGTCCCTTCAGAACTTGTCTGAAGGAAGGAAGAAAATGATGTCATCGCCATTGGCAAAGATTTCTTTTTAGCTCAAAGCTGAAATTTGATTTTTACAGGTAAGGCACAAAGGGGGAGGGGGAATTGACCATGACCTACGGCCTTAAGTCTGTGACCTTTCCTTGACTTCCGTGACCGTTTTCTCATTTCATGACCTTTCGGTGACTTTGGTGACCTGGTAGACACCCTGTTTATTTTCAATCACACATTGTACATATGAAACCTAATGTCTTTGAGAGAAAATGAGCTATCAGCAATACAAGCCTCGTTCTTTGAATGATAACATGCCAGTTACCTTTAATGAGCATGTACGATGGTGGATCAATCATCATAATGGTCACGCATGAAATGGACAAAGGCTAGATACTCCTGCTTCCTAGCTTTCCATTTACATGTCAAAAACTCTGTTGATTTTAATGCCACAGAAAAAGCAGAAACTCTCACTAAACCTGTACAGCATATGTTGCACAGGGCCTGTAATGTTGTGTACACAATTCAGCAGGCAATGATTTGGAATGCCTTAAGTTTTCAACAGCTCGTATAACTCATTCTTTCATTCTCCTATCAATGAGCAGTACTTCCTCTTTATAATGGAAACTTTGAACAATTTATTAGCATATCAAATGTCATCCCAGGAACATTATTCAATAAATAATTCCCAGCATAACACCTTAAATGCTTCCTGAATTTACCTTGTTCCAAGCACTGCACAGTAAAGAAAAAGAAAATGCATTATATACTAAAAGACTTAGTTCAAAATTTTCCACACACACACACACACACACACACACACACACACACACACACACACACACACACACACACACACACACATCATGGTTCATACACTTTTTCACTCACAAAATTCCAGGACTTTTGGACTTTTTTCAAGGACATATGATCCAAATGCTCCTACTTAAAATATAATGAAACTATAGGTCTGTTCATCCTGTAATCTACAACAAACAACTCCCTACATGCTTGAGAAAACTTAATACAGAGTGCAGAAAGTTGAAAATAATGTCTGCTGCAGCTAATAAGAAACTTAAAATCACAGATAAATACTGGAATACCAAAACTGTCACTAAAAATGTAACCAGGTTTAATTTCTACAAAACTATATACATTATACTACACTGATTTTGCGAAAGAATTATTTTCCTACTTTGCTTTCAGTTCAATTATTGAAGCAAATTACAGAATAAAAAAACATAAAACTCAAAAAAAAAATATAGGTATAATAGGTAAAAAATCTATAGTTAGAACACAAACGTGGCATTACTTTTGAAATGCTTTCACATACTACACAACCAATATACAAAACACTTTATATTTAATTATTTTGAAATAATGCTTACATTGGAAATTTAAGGATAAGGTGAAATATTTGAAACTTTTTCAAAGGAACCAAAGGGTTATTTTTTCTTAAACAAATACTCATGGGAGCAAGGATGTGTGTTACATTTTATTTAGGGAAGGAATTTTGAACAAAATATTGATGCTCTAGCTATATTTTAAATCTGTACACACCAGCAAACAAAGTATGCACAAAAAGTTCCAAAATGAAATCACAGAGAATAATGTAAAAACTTTAAATCCAAGAGCTATGTGTACAGCTGCATTCATCAATGATCAGGGCGTTTTAACTGGGCATGATAAGAAAACTAATCATAGCACATGGAAAGTGATTAGTCAGCTCAGAAAATACCAAAAAACAACTAGATTTAAATTTCTGATATTAGAAAGCAATTAGATTTTATGGCAAATTTTTACAAAAGTATTCATCAGCAAAATTTAGTAAAGGTCAAAATAAGCCACAAAAAAAAATCAGCTACTTACTTCTACCAGTGGCTTTTTAAAGTATGTTACAAAAATGAACAAATGGTGCACAAAAAGTTTTTCACAGCAAAAGGAAGGTATCAGAGATAGAGATTTTAAAATCAAACAGCTAAAAGAAGAGATATAGAAGGAAAGAAGATATAATAACTCTATGCCTTCTAGCGGAAGAATTTTGCGTAACGGAAAAGTTGAAACTAAGTGAAAAGTATTTTTCATGACAAAAGCTATGCTAAGGAAATAGAACTTTTCAGATATGTCTCCCACCAGAAACAGAGACAGCAAAGAAAAAGAAAAAAAAAAAAAAAAAAAAAGGCTGACCTTTACACCCCCTTTGGGAAAGTTGTGCATTCTTTAAAAAAGATCTTATTGTAGCAAAAATCTTATTCATTTCCCATCTTTATTGTAGTGAATAGCATACAGTAAAAAAAGAACATTCTCAGTAGGATTTTTAGAAGTGGAGATACAGTTTCAAACAGAAGTGCACAAGCACCACCTAGCTGCAGAACTCTGAACTACAAACCTCCTCAAATATTAACCTAAAATGTTCCATACAATAAATGGTATCCGGTGTTAAAATAATTTTTAAAATCAAATATTTAGAAGTACATATATTGAGAAAAATAGATTAAATATTTGCGCCCCATAGCGGCAAAACTTGACCGATTTTGGGAAGAAAATATACACAAGAAGTTTTCATAGTTAGCACTAACTGATTGAAAAAGATTTTTTTTTCAATCGGATTTTTAGTCCCGTAGATATTAATTGCTGTCAACGGAAACATCTAGTGGGATCACTTGTGCATTAAGAAAAATTTTAATTATATGAGAAACATTTTGCACTAAAAATGCTCTCCAACAAAGACAGAGTTTTTCAAATCAGACTCATAGAAACAGATATTGACAAAGCAAAGATATGCATCTACGCCCCGTGGTGGAAAAATTATTTTAAGCACCAGTTATTCTCAAAAGGTTATAGGTTATATACTAGATGAGTGGTATTGGTTCACAAAAGAATTTTTTCAATGGAGTTTACAGAAGCTCAGATTTTGTTGCAAATACACCAGCTAAGCTGAAATAAACACTTATGCCCTGGGTGGCAAAACCATTCTTTACCAAAAATAAGAAATTATATGCAAAACATTCCTCATCAGGAGCTTGTATTAAACGCTAGAAGAATTTTTCGAATCAGACTTTTAGAAGGGGAGATATCGGAAAAACATCAATTTACCTTTACGCCCCTAGTGGAAAATCTATGCATTACTTGAAAATGAGACTAACTAAAATAGTCTTTGAAATGGCATCGAAAGGAAAAATAATATTTTTTTCAATCGAATATTTAGAAGCAAATATACGAAATAAAATGTATTTTGAATTTGATAGGATCTGCATTTATGCCCTCTAGCGGTGAAGGTGTGCATTGAAAAAAAAAACGGAATTAAGGGGTCATCATTCTTACATTTTAAGCTTCCCAATGCAAAAAGAATTTTACAAATCAATCTAATAGTTGCAGAAATACGGTGTCCCCAGCTGGACAGACAAAGTGATAACATATGTACAATTTTTGTATTTTTTATGCTTGATTGTAGCGGAATATGCAAAATCCCCCCCCCCACACACACACACACTGTTGGTTTTCTTGCCTGTATCGACGAATGAATCTGGTCCAACTTTAAATTCTCAGTTACACCATAATTATTAAGCACATCCCACAGAAAAGACACCTGTTTACTCAATCATAAAATCATAAGCTTTCTTGAAATCCTGAAAAAACTTTCTTACCAACAGACAGATATATTTTACTTACCATGCATAATACAAAAAGCTGCATAAGGCAGCACAGTAGGGTAATACTATTATAAACCTCACATTCATTCATATTACCTTTTCCCTCATACAACGAAACAATAACAGAATCAATCCAATCCCAAGGCACCATTCCTAGCTTTCAGTACAACTCGGAAATTTTAGTTAACAAATCAATGACTAAGTTACTACCATATTTTAACATCTCAGCTATAATGCCATCTATTCCTGTGAAGGAAAATAAAACAATGCAACTATGAGTTGTTTATATTTAGTACACAAACATGCTGTGTTTCCTTCCATATCAAGACATTTTCTCTAAGCATTGCTTTAAATTTTGAGTTAGTGTCGGAGGATCATGAAATGAAAGTAGCAGCACATAAACCTTTATGAAACTGCTTCTACTGTAACATTTGGTAGTCATGCTTAATTGTAGCAGAATATGCAAAACAGTCAACTGTCTGCTCTCGGGAGACACGTATTATTATTTATATTGTATAAAAGACTTGTAAAAATACTTGTTTAGATCAGATCAGAAATAACATTCTGCACATAAGTCATGTCATATCATGTCTGTGACTGATGTTCTTAAGGTGGTCAGTTCATCTTAAAAAATAATATATCAAATCATTATTTGACAAAAATTATTTTCATCCACACAACTGTATCGAATAATAAAAAGAACACTCCTGAAATCTCAGGAGAAACAAATCCAGGAATCCCTGAAAGCAGAATGCATACTGCATGTAGATTGTCTGTGATGGACAAAAGCTTAATTACTGAATTTCAAAGAGTAGCAGCACATGACAGGAAGATGCACAAGAAGGCAAGTGTATAAAGACAATTATGCATGAACAGACGAAACAAGTCACTTTTTTTCATACTGCAAAATTTTAAGTGACAAACGTTACAAAATTTTTAATGGAAATAAGCAATTTAATTTACCTTTAGAATTTAGGCCTGACAAAACATCAATGCATCTGCTTGTTTAGATTCGTGAAAAACAGATGCAAATGCATTCTGTGCATTGGAGGCAGCAGGACTATGTGGGTCACATTGGGTAATCAGCCATGTTCCCATGAAAGTCTTGAGATAAGGAAGACAATCTTGCTTAGCTTTAGATATCAGAATTTCGTTAGCCTTGTGGATAAGTTCCCTTACCCGTTTGTTAGTGTCCTAGCAATATATACATAAAGACATGAATGAAAAAAAAAATGCTACAGAATTGATAATACTTTAGCAAATATTATGAGCACAGAACTATTTACAAATAAATAATGTCATTTTTTTATTTCTAACAAGATTTAAGAACACTTTACTTTTAGTAAAACTTGGTTTATTTCAATATACACATAACTGTGCTGTACATGTTGGACACCACCACACAATCCCTGGATTTGGTTTTTATACTTATAAAGGGCACAAAGTGAGCACTGCCTAAGTATTCTTTTAACTGATGACTGCAGATTACTCCTTCTGTGGCTGCATATAGCCCAGAAGATGCATGATCACCATACCTGCATACAAGTACAGTATTCAGGCACATTTATTCATATAGTCCAAAAGATGCACGATCTAATAATGTCTGCATACAAGTACAGTATTCAGTATTCAGGCACATTTCTAGCATAGTCCAATTAAAATCAAATTTCTGGTTTGCAAAAGTTTCTCCACATATACCCCCCTCCCCCAATCCATTCAGTGCATCACTTTCTTCTTCTAACATATTGTTTCCCTGGTTATTATTACCTGATTTCACAGCTTTCAACCTATTGGATTGTCGGAAAAGTCATGACGTATTATAGCCATGTTTTGCAAAGGTCATTTATTGATAGAAAGAACAAAGATGATATAATGCCCGTTTTGTTCAATAACCTTTTTGCCATCTTTCAGTGAGCTGCAGAATGCCTCGTTCATAGAAGGACCTGTCTTTCGTGGTGAAAAACTGTACAAGGTGCCGATTTACAGCCTCATCTGAATTGAATGTTATACCACGCAAGGACTGTTGAAGAGAGCGAAACAAGTGGAAGTCTGACAGCGCAAGGTCAGGCGAGTATGCTGGGTGTGGCAACACGTCCCACCCAAGCTCCAATAATTTTTGGCGTGTGGTCTCGCGTTGTCGTGATGGAACACAACACCTTTACGATGAACGAGCTCTGGATGTTTCTGGATGATGGATTCGTTCAAACTGTCCAATTGCCGACAGTACACATTTGAATTGATTGTTTGGTTCTGTGGTAGGAGCTCGAAAAACACAACACCTTTAAAATCCCACCACACTGAGACCAGAACCTTCCGCTGATGAATGTCTGCTTTGGATGTCGTTTGAGAAGAAGCAGCACGTCAGGACCAAGACCGTTTGCACAGCACATTGTTGTACACAATCCACTTTTCGTCACCAGTTATCAGTTGCTTCAAAAAAGGATCGTTTTCCTCACGTTTAATGAGCATATGTAGATATTTATACGCGCCGTCAATTGAGCTTCTTTGAGTTCATGAGGAACCCACACATCGAGCTTGCTTATGTATCCCAGCTTCTTCAGGTGGTTGTGAATGCTTGAATGATGGGTGTGCAATGTGTCTGCAATTTTTCGTGTCGTGAAACATGTGTTTGACTCGATCAATGCCTTGATTTGTTCATCATCAACCTCGCTTGGCCTCCCGGACAGAGGAGCATTGTTGAGGTCAAAATCACCAGCACGGAATTTTGCGAACCACCGCTGGCACTGACGTTCTTGTAGAGCATTATCACTGTGCACTTTACGTAACTTTTCACAAGCTTGACGCGCGTTTTTCCCTTTACGGAAGTAAAACAGTAAAATATGGCCAAAATGCACTGTTTGGTCTTCCATCTTAAACTTGATGGCAAATCTCCGCAAATCAACCAAATTGCTCGCTATTCCTTTTAGACTGCAGCTAGAACTGGCACCTGTCTAATGCCATAGCGATAACAGAGCTGTGCATGCCTCTAGTACTTCCAAAACCACCCAACCGCCATCGGGTGCCAAAATACGTCGTGACTTTTCTGACAACCCAATATTTAGATTAGCCTAGCACTTGTCTAGTTGCTTTTTCATCTACCAGTTTATTCATATATCCAAACTATCACACTACATGCTCATTAACTGTTTCTTCTATCAAAGAAGTACTCAAATCAGTTCAAATGTCAGCATTACTAATCATTATCTGCCACTGAATCTATCTATTTTCCACTTCCTCATAACACTTTCATGGGTGTGCCACCAGTTTCTTACTTCCTAATGAGCCTCTTACTTTTGACACTGTGTTCCTTGCCATAAAGAGGTAGATCTAGCTAGAAACATGCAGCCAATTAAATTTTCTGGTCAACCCCTTTTTTAATGAATATAATTTTATGCAGTTAATGAGAAATTGCCTTGTTTTATTTATTCTGTCATGTAATTCCTTTCAAGCTTTTGTGTCACAATAATCACATCTTAATAATTAAATTTGTTAATCAATATTTTTTTTGTGAGGGGGGTTGACTGGAGCACTAAACATTTATCTTCATCCTACTTTCTGCAATCTTTCTAATCTTAATCAGTATGCCTGATTATCATATTTTCTTGTTATAACGCTTTAGCATTAAACTCAGTTTTAGAAACATGCAGCTCTGAAATGTTCACAATATTAAAACAAATAATTTCATTAACCACCTATAGTAGACACTAAACTATAAAGAATTCGGAGTGCTGAATCTTCACTCTTGCATGCTTACCAGTCGCACAAATGAAGTCTCTAAACCTACGAGTATGTAGGAATACGTAATTTGGAGAACAGCAAAGATTCAATCTGGCTTTTCATTTTGCATACAAATAGTTTGTGATTTACTGTTCGGAATCTTTATTTAAGATTAATAAATTATGCCTTTGCACCCATTTTCCCCTTTTTAGTCAGGTTTTTTTTTTTTTCTCCCCTCATGCTACAGAGAGTAAAGCATGGATTGCTTTTCAGGGCTGTGTGTGTAGTCAGTCGGTGTGAGCCTACAACAGGATTTTTTTTTTTTGTTGTTAGTTTTGGGGTTTAATTAATTTTGATTTGTTTGTTTGTTAGTTTTAGGATTTGTTTTTTGGGGGGCACCTACTCTAGCATTGAAATCCCAGGCTATTACAACTTTCTCTTTAGCACCAAACTTACTCAAAACAGTTTTTAGCTCATTCCAGAAGTCTTCCTTCCTATTAAAAGGTTCTGAGTCACAAGGAGCATACTCTACAACAATTGCTATTCTCTGAAGTTTCACTTTCAAACGAATCCAAAGAATTCCCTCACTTATGCAAATATAGTGAATTAAGTTGTTCTTCATCTTTTCACTTAAAATCACACCTACACCAGCCTGTCCTCTCACATTATCCAATACTCCAGACCACACACTCACCATTCCATTCACTTCTATTCCAATTTCCTTCTTTTTGGTTTCACTTACACACAGTACATCCAATCTATACTTATTCATCTCTTCAATCACCTCGTTCATCTTGACATTTATACCTCTAGTATTCGATACACCAATCTTAACTCACTCAGCCGAGAGCTCTTTTTGATTCACCTTTTTCCAGTTCCAGGTCGATTCCATGGTGGACTATCCTTCTCAAGTGTGGTAAGTCCACCACATTTCACACTAGAGTCCGGATATTGATATCTTAGAGTCTTTTTAATCAGGTAGGTACACCAGTGTGGGGGTTAGCCCACAGCTGATGGTTCCAGTTGGTCATTCAACCTAAGGATTCTGAAACAAAACCCAGTGAGTTGGGGTTTTTTCACCAATGTCACACAGAACTAGCTGGCACTTCTCCAAGATTCCCAAAGGCCCTTGTTGCCTGCGGAGCACCCCGAGGAGGCAAACCCATTTCTCACTAAGATCGCCTGGTCTTCAAGATATTCACTCCATCTATTCAATATATATCTACCAATTTGACAAGCTGCCTAATATTTGTCATACATGCTTTGTGTTATATATTTTCTACCCTTTCCCCCATTTTCTCTGACAAATGTAGAAAATTTCTTATCCAGTATAAGAAGTTGTTACATCTGTCAAGTGCATCTTAAGTTTCAGACTTTCTACTTCTTATGTTCAGAAAACACAAAAAAAAAAAAAAAACACTTTTTTACGGCAGTTTGGAGGTTCTTCAGCAAAATTCCAAAACTGACACATTCCTTACATTCCCACCACCACTACCTTCTGAAAAGCTCTTTCATAATGTTCCTTGTTAGCATGTAACCCAAAAAGTTTAAATATTTTTATACCCCCCCCCCCCACACACACACACACACTTCTGCTGTATGACAAGGGGTCCTGACCTTTATATCCTTACAAAGTACCATACTCAGGGTTCCCACTCAAAAGTAATAAAAAAATTCCCTGACTTTTCCAGGTTCTCCAGGTGGTTTTTAAAGTTTTTCAGAGTGGCATGCTGCAAAGAATTGTTACATTTCATTCAATTCCATTAATTTTTCTCACCAAAGCACACTTGTAAATTCTTTACGTAATTTGTCTTTATAACATTACCTGCTTTTTATTAATAACAACTAACTGTGCACATTATTTTCTGTACCACAGTTCCGTGAACTTTTGTGAATACTACCCACACAGAATTTGTAAATACATTCCCATAGAAACAGGTCATATATATGTAAGAAAAAATCTGTCAGTTGAATAGTTTCAGTTTTTTCTATAACACAATGCAGCTAAGCTTAATGATGGAATGGCTCTGTTCAAAGAAACATGTTTCAAGAGAACCAACAGACAAAGGACTTTGATCCATCATTTGGTTGGTTCTCTTGTGAAGTGTTTCTTCAAGCAGGAGCCATTGTGCCTAATTGTTCCATGTTATAACAACTGCCTGCAGAAATTGAATAAAAGCTTAATAACTGGCAATTTTACATCTTTTTTTAGAGAATAAAGGAAATACTTAATATAACTGAAAGTAAGATCTACCAAATTCTACTCAGGCAGTAATTGCAAGCAAAAGTTTGAAATCTTGAAAAAATAAGTTTTTTTGGCAAAATAAAGTATCCATTGATTTTTACAAAAAAAGGGGGGGGTAATTTTTGCCGAGTTTTACAAAAAAGGGTAATTTTCCCTGATTTTTGGAACCATTTTCAAATTCCCTGAGAATTCCAGGTTTTCCCTGTTTTCCAGGTTGAGTGGGAACCCTGATACTATATATTTTTCTTGCAGCCTTAATAACCCCTCCTTCCCTTAGTTAGTTCCACAATTTCTATGCAACATGCAAGATCAATCAACTGTAAAATCAATCACTTTTTTTTTAATATTTACAGATTTTTTTTATGAAACAGCAAATACTATCCACCATAACTGCAAAATGAAATTCCACACATTGGTAGATTTTTTTTAAACTACAACAGCAATATAGGAATTAAAATTATGTGATCAACAGCAATGTAGGAATTAATTATAAAAATCAACAGCAATGAAATAGAAACAACTGAGTTAAAATTAATGCACAATGAAACTTAGCTAAAGGATTCCAAGTTTTTCTCGAAAACAAAATTTTTAAAACACCAATAAAATTCAATAACTTAACAAAATTATTCCACTACATTTTTTTTTTTTCTTTTCAACCCTGATATCTCTAACAGAAGGCTTCTCATGCAGTGCTAAAATCCAAAATCTTTCCATACTAAAATTTAGAATGTTTTTTACCACTTTACAGTCATGTACCACAGTGCTAAATGTTTTACACTCTATTACATTGCTCAAAATACACTGGTGTGCAAAAATAAAAAACAAAGAGGAGAAATTAGCATAACAGCGGAACGAGCAGGCAGAACGGACCGAAAGACCACTCAGGAGATAGACTAAGGTCCGGTACGGTAGGGCATGCGCATATATGCAGCATGACGTGTGGGGGAGAGTGTCGGAAGGGTATAAAGCATAAGGGCGGTGTACGCTCAGCGATTCAGTGAAAGCTATTGCACAGTGTACATTGGTTTGAACGACATCGAGATGCTGCCATCGTGTGATAGGGCCAACAGGCAATCCCGTAGGCGACATCTGGATGACTTTACCTGAGGTCGTGTCATTGGGAAGTTGGAAGAAGGTCAAAGGGTGACTAGTGTGGCCGAGGAGTTTGGGATCGCTCACAGCATCGTTTCACGAGCTTGGAGAGCATTTCAAACAACAGGAACAGCTGTCCGAGAGTTTAGCAGTGGTTGTCCACGAGCAACCATGGCGGCGGACGACCGGTATATTGTCCTACAGGCGAGAAGAGACAGACGGCAGACAGCGGGAGAAATCGCAAGGCACATGCAACAGACAACTGGATGTCCGTTATCGTGTTTTACCGTGGCCAGGAGGCTGCTCATAGGTGGTCTATTTGCACGACGACCAGTAGGGTGTGTGCCATTAACGCCTGCTCATCGGAGACGGTGGTTTCTGTGGTGCCAGGAACACAAGAACTGGACACATCAGCAATGGGGTCGAGTTCTCTTTATGGATGAGAGCCGATTTAGTCTGACGAGCGATTCTGGATGTATACACATCTGGAGAGAGCAGGGAACACGCAATCACACCTCCAACATCATCGAAAGGGACCGGTTTGGAGGTGGAGGTGTTCTCGTTTAGGGTAGTATCATGCTTGGTAGCCGTACTGACCTCCACATCTTCTAAGGAGGTTCAGTCACTGGTGTCCGCTATTGTACCGAGGTTCTCCTGCCTCATGTGCGTTTGTTTAGAGGTGCTGTGGGTCCCGAGTTCCTCTTCATGGACGACAATGCTACACCTCATCGTACAGTGGCAGTCGCAGAGCTGTTGGAGAGTGAAGATATTCAACGCATGGATTGGCCCGCAAGGTCCCCAAACCTAAATCCAATCGAACACGTGTGGGACCTTCTCGGGAGACGCTTGGCAGCACGTCCCCAGCCGCCAGCAACGATTCCGCAGCTGTCATTGGCACTACAAGAGGAATCGGCTGCGATGCCTCAACAGCTCCTTGACAACCTCATTCTCAGCATGGACAGTCGTTGTAAATCCTGCAACTCAGTCAGGGATGATCATATCCCCTACTAAAGACTGGATTTTTCTTGGCAGCCACCTGTCACATGGACGTTTCTGTCCAGTTGTGCTCGAAGCTATCTTTTCAATAAAGTGCCTTTGTATCCTTTGGATTCCTTGTTTGGGCGGTTTTGCTCACTTGTTAGTTAGTTAGTTAGTTAATTGATTTTAGTGGCGCAAGGGCCAGGTTTAGCCAAAGAGCGCCAGACACAGAACTATCAGTTAAAGATTTTTAAAAGCGGGGTGAAATGATTAAGAGCAGACAGGCTTGGTAAAAGTTAGAAAAGAGAATGATGAAAGCTGTGAAGACTAGTTAGTTAAATAGGTTTATATATATAAATTTATTATTTCACTGTTATAATTTGTATAACTTGTTTTGTTTTTGTTTTTTTTATATAAGTTTCAAAAAGTCAATCTGCTTTAAGAACGAAAATACTGCGAAAGTGTCGCAGTGGTCGCCCAAAAGCTTCTGCAGTGCAGCTGCGCCGTCATCCAGTAGATGAGACTGAAAATAGTGAAACCGATGATTACAAAAACGAACACAACTACATAAAACATGAGAGATGGTGAGTAAACAGTCGCAAGCCTCACACATTGGGGCAGCGTCGCCACACAGCAAATAGCTATGCGTGAAGCGACAATGCCCAATGCGGAGACGCGCAAGAACAACTTCTTCCCTACGGTTACGGCGACACGATGATTTCCAGATTCCAAGGTTAGGTTTTACACAGTGCAGTTTATTTTCCACCTATTGGTCCCACAGACTCCGCCACATTCGTCTGATATGATCGTGAACAAGAAAGCGAAAATCACGGTGAAACAGTGGCAAGGGTGTGACGACCAAAGAGGAGGCAGATCTAGCAGCAGCATCGGCAGACTCGTTCCCTGGTATCCCAACATGCCCAGGAATCCAGCAGAACCGAATCTGGACATCAGCCTCGAGCAAAGAATGAAGAAGTCTCCGTACGGTAAAAAGAAGTGGGTGGCCAGTGAAATCCAAAGATGACAATGATTGCACAACACTCAACGAATCAGTGTACACAATAGCACGCTGATGAGAGCTCGACTGCACGTGAACAAGTGCAAGATACACAGCATGCATCTCCGCCGAAAACACCGTGGCCTCAGGAGGAATGCGGGCAACAGAAACTTCGTCAATGCAGACGGCGGCGGATCCAACAACACCAGCCACCTTAGATCTATCGGTGAAAACAGGAATAAAGTCTGCATTGACGTAACTGTGTTCAGCGAAGAGCTGCTGGTACACTGACGCAGGGGTTGAGGACTTGTCAAAAGATGTAAAGCTGGTATCAACCATGACACCAAGAGGATGCCATGGGGGATCCTCAACGAGTGACAAGTCGAGCCCTGCATCACGAGCTACGGCCGCCATACGAAGACCGAAGGTTCGAATGCACGAGGGACGGATCTCGAACAAACGAGCATGCTGGGGATGAAAAACTGCATCGTATAAAGGATGGTCTGTGAGTGATTTAAGTTTCAGGTAAAATTGAAGAGACAGCTGCAGACGGCGTAAATGAAGCGACGGTTCGTTCGCGTCGGCATAAAGGCTGGGAATGGGTGACGTGCGAAATGCTCCCGTACAAAGACGCAGCGCTTGATGGTGGATGGTATCCAACGGCCGGAGAATGGTAGGACGCGCAGAGCCATACACCATACAGCCATAATCCAGCTTAGACCGAATGAGAGAATGGTAAATACAGAACAAAGAAGTCCTGTCTGCACCCCAGGAGACTGAGGCAAGGATCTTAAGGATTGACAAGGCTCTCAGACATGAAGTCCTTAGCCGTCGAACGTGCGAGCGAAAGGTGAGAGCACGGTCAACGGTCAAACCAAGGAACTTGGTTTCCGGCAAAACTGGAATGGCTGCACGGTCCAAATAGAGCTCTGGATCAGGATGGAGGCCACGCCTCCGGCAGAAATGGACACAGGCTGTCTTATCGGGAGAAAGAACAAACCCATTATTGTTAGCCGCTTTAACAATCTGGGTAATTGCAGACTGCAGCTGCCTTTCAACGAAATGCATGCTGGATGACGAACAGAAGATGTGAAGGTCGTCAACATAAATGGTAGCCGAAACCGTAGGAGGAAGATTTTTGAGTAAACAATTAATGCGGAGGATGAACAGAGTCACCGAAAGAATGCTGCCTTGAGGAACGCCTTGTTCTTGATGGAAAAAGGCAGAGAGCGTTGTACCCAGGCGCACCTGGAACACACGGTTACGAAGAAAGTTGGCAATGAAGGTTGGCAGGCTTCCCCGCAACCCACTCTCGTGGAGGTCACGGAGGATACCGTGACGCCACGCTCTATCATAAGCTTTTTCGATGTCAAAAAATACAGACACCAGGTGCTGCCTACGTACGAACGCCTCACGAACAGACGTCTCAAGGAGCAGGAGATGGTCAGGAGCTGAACGATGACGACGGAAGCAGCTTTGTGATGGAGACAGTATTCGATGTTCTTCATGAAAATAAATTAGCCTGGAATTAACCATTCGTTCAAGGATTTTGCACAGACAGCTAGTGAGGGCAATTGGCCGATAACTAGAGGGAGACTTGGGGTCTTTGCAAGGCTTGGGAAAAGGTAAAACAAAAGCTCTTCGCCAAGAGTCCGGGAAACTGTGCTCCAACCAAATGCGGTTGAAAAGCACTAACAGATTCTCGAGCGACGACTGCGAGAGATGACGAATCATGTCATAGTGGATGCCGTCGGGACCGACAGATGTTGCGCCGGACCGATGCAGAGCCACCCGTAGTTCAACCATGCTGAAGGGGGAGTTATACTCAGTGTTATAAAAAGGCGCAAAGGAGATTTTCTGGCGTTCCGCGGTTGTTTTAATCCTCTGAAAGGGCGGGAGATACGCCTGAGAACTAGAAACTGAGGCAAACGCTTCGCCCAAGCAATCCACAATCTCCCCAACTTCAGCATACGTGCAGCCGTTATTCTCAAGAATTGAAATTTGGCGGGAACTATAGTTTCCCCGGATCTTACGATTTTTTTCCCAAACAGTTTTTTAACTGGCACGTGAATTGATAGATGAAACGTACTTCAACCAAGACTCCCTCTTGCTTCGTCGATGCACCAACCGAGCGTAAGATTTTGCTCTTTTAAATTTAACAAGATTAGCATCGGTCGGATAACGCCGAAAAGTACACCAGGCCTGATGTTGAACTCTCCTAGCCGCTGCGCAATCAGCAAGGCTTCGGACGTCTTGGGAGCGTCGTTGATGTTTTTGGGATAGAGAGATCTGCTGCCTGAATGATACACGTTGTGACATCAGTAACAGCTGCGTCAATTGACCCCCGGGTCACCATGGCAAAAGATATTACTGCGGACGGTGTGAAGACTTCCCACTTGGCACGATCCATCCTCCAACGAGGAGGGTGGGAGGCAGAAGATGGCATGCTCACATTATACCTAAGTACAATTGGGAAGTGGTCGCTTCCATGGAGGTCTTCACACACCTTCCACGGCCAGTCGGCCATAACCGATGGTTGACCCAAAGATAAATCGATTGCACTGAAACTTCGTGTAGGCTCGTGGAAGTAAGTGTCGGCACCGGTGTTAAACAGGCACAAAGAGGTCGAGGAAAGAAGAGATTCGATCCTACGGCCCCGTGTGTCTGTTCTGACACTACCCCACAATGGATTATGAGCATTGAAGTCACCCAGAAGAAGAGCAGGTGACGGCAGCTGCCCAACTAAGCTCTCAAGAACGGACACGCTCACGTCCTCATCCGGCGGCAGATAGACGCTGCAAACAATAGAGGCACAGGCATGGAGATACGCACCGCAACGGCTTGTAAAGATGTTGAGACCGCAACGGGAGAAACTGGAACACTGTGCGGGACAAGGATGGCAACTCCCCCGCAAGCTATATCTCCTGAAACATTATCTTTCCGAAATGCACTGTAGCCTCGAACTGAAAGGAGGTCTGATGGTTTAAGTTTTGTCTCCTGGAGGCAAAGGCACACTGGAGAATATGACGAAAGCAGATGTTTCACGTCGTCATGTCTTGTCCGAAAGCCTCGACAGTTCCACTGAACGATTTGATCCATGGTTTGAATTGTGGTGAATGAGAAAAAGAAGAAACGAAAAACAAAACCCGAGAAGAACTGGGACAACTAAAAGTTGTCCGATTCCATCATTTCGTCTGCAATGTCCATTTGCGCTTGGGACTGTTTTGTCCGACGCCCTGTAGTCTCTGGTGGTAAAATGGGGCGGTATTTTGGTTCCTGTGTCGCAGACGATCTTGCCCGATCCTGGTTCTTATGATGGGAGTTTGGAGATTTCTTCTCCTTTTCTTTTTCCTTTCTCTTTCCTCCCGGGGTTGTTAAAGTCCCGGTGGTGCTGGTGTTAGTTGCAGCAGGTTTAGGCACAGTGGTTGTTGGAGCTTTCGCGTCCCTAGCTCGGGATTGTAGTGCTGCCAGACCAGCAGCTATGATGTCGTCTAGCTTGTAGGGACAATTCACTGGGATTTGGCTATCAGTCTGGGTACCGACTGTAGTCCTTGCAACAACCGCTGATGCATAAGATCGCCGATTTGATTGATTTGGAGCGACCTTTCTTCTGGCCTCTGGGTAGGAGATTCCCTCAACGGTCTTAATGCGTTGGATCTCTTTTTTCTCTTTCCACTTTGGACAGTCTCTCGATGATGCTGCATGAGATCCCTTGCAGTTGAAGCACAGCTCGGCTTCGGCATGGCAATCTTGCAAAGTATGGTCTGTTGCAGTACAACGCCCACACCGAGCAGTGCTCTTGCAAGACTGCTGGGAGTGACCATATGCTTGGCATTTGAAGCATCGTAGAGGACTTGGTATGAAGGGTCGCACTTCAAGGTGTAGATACCCTGCCTTGATTGATGTTGGCAGGGATGGGGTGTTAAAGGTCAGTATGATGTTTCGAAATGGGACAGATTGGCCATTTCGCCGAAATAGGATGCGCCAGACGCCACTCACTTGTTGGTCTTTCAATCCCTCCAGAAGTTCTTGGTCACTGCACTCCAGAAGGTCTTGAGAAGAGATAACACCTCGTGAGGAATTGAGGTAGTCGTGAGGGGTAACTTTTACTGGACAATCTAAAAAAGAGGTAGTGTTTAAAAGCACTGTAGCATATCTGGGACTCGACATCTCGACAAGAAGATCTCCAGATTGGAGCTTCTTAACGCTCTTAGGATCTTAGGAGAGCTGGCAATTGATTGCAATGCTTTATTTATCCAGAAGGGGCTTCTGGTGTTTAATGGGTTTGAAGCGTCCAAGGAGTGGATGCAAAAGAACCGAACATTGGCAGAATCAGGTGTAGGTTTCTTGTTGGGAGGGGGTGACCCTTCCTCAATGGGCCGCTTTGTTTGAAGTTCTTGGGAATTTTTTTTGTTAGCCATGAATAGAAGTGAAAAGTTCGTCCGCCGATTTCCCCGCCCACAACCGAGCCCAACAGGGGAGAGCCGGAGGTCTGCAAGCCCAATTGGACGCAGGACACGACTCTAGGGTTAAGCAACGGATATAGCATGTTGATAGTGCAGACATGCGCTCAGCGAGTACCGAGACTTTCCCAGGTCTCGGTAACACCCCTTTGGCATGCCCGCACTATCCCTAAACTCACCCTGTTGTACGAAACAACAAGCCGATTGACTAGGAGTGGGTCAGTTCCTAGCCGCCCGTTTAGGGTGAAGCAGGGGGCAAAGAGGAGTGTTGGCGACTGGCGACAACAACAACCTGGCCACCAGAAACCTCAGCCTCCAGCATCCCCTTTTCCACCTTACGGGTCACCACACACGGCAAACGTGCAGGTAGGTCTAGCAAACCAGCCCGGAAAAACAAGAGAGGAACAGAAAATGGAGAAGCAAGTCGAGTAGAAAATGGAGTAGAAAAGAAGAACAGGTAGTGGAGAAGAAAGTAAAAACAGGAAAGGGAGAGGAAAGCCAGAGGAAAGGAAAGGGCTGGCGCATAATCACAACCTCAGCAACCAACAACTGAGGCGGGTGCTGTCAAGGTGGTGGCAACACAAAGTTGTAATGCGAAGAATCAAACATAACATGTCGGCTGGGGCCGTGGGGTCGCTACTCCCCATCAGCTGGATGAACAGCTGTCCCTGCGGAAACGTGAAAGCACAAATACAAGAAAGCAAAAAACCGTCACAAGGTCAGCTCGGGCCGTGGGGGCGCCGCTCCCCAAATAACTGGAAAACCACACAGCAAAAAGCGGTGAGTGAAACGACAATGCCCAATGCGGAGACGTGCAAGCACCACTTCCTCCCTACGGTTCCGACGATATGAGGATTTCCAGACTTCAAGATTAGGTTTTATACGATGCAGTTTATTTTCCACCTGTTGGTCCCACAGACCTTGCCACGTTCGCTTAATATGGTCGCGTACCAGAAAGCGGAAATCCCGGTGAAACAGTGGCAAGGGTGTGACGACCAAAGAGGAAGCAGATCTAGCAGCCGCATCAGCACACTCGTTACCCGAGATTCCAACATGCCCGGGAATCCAACAAAATTGTATCTGGACACCGGCCTCGAGCAAGGAACGAAGAAGCCTTCGTACGGTAAGAAGAAAAGGTTGGTCACAGCAGTCCAACGATGACAATGACTGTACAACACTCAAAGAATCAGTGTACACCGCAGCCCGTTGATGAGAGCCCGACTGAACATGAAGCAATGCAAGATACACAGCATGCATCTCCGCCGAAAACACCGTGGCCTCAGCTGGGATCCGCGCTACTGACACGTCATCTACACAGACAGCCGCGGATCCAACAATTCCATGCATCTTGGAGCCATCAGTGAAAATGGGAGTGTAGTCAGAATTGAGGTCACGGTGCTCAGCGAAGAGCTGCTGGTACACTGACGCAGGGGTTGAGGATTTATCGAAAGATGTAAAGGTGGTCAGTGTCTGGCTGCACTGGGTACGGTCAAAAAGCTGGACATGCGGCTGCTGCACCAGTTGACAACTGCCAACAAGACTAGGCATTTGGAAGTCTGCATGTTGCAGCTTGCCAGGAATAAACAGGAACCTCTACTGCATTGAATCGTCACCTGCAACGAGAAGTGGGTCCTTTATCACTTCCTGTCCAGAAACAGTTCACGACAGACGAGGTTCAATGTGCAGTTGGTGACTTCTTCGGGTCCCAGCCACAACACTTTATTCGTTCTGGGATCGTGGCTTTGCCGGACAGATAGCAACTATGTGTCGATGCTGAGGTGATTATTTTGCCTAGGTAAGTTGTCCTACTTTTCCGTTCTCGTCGTCCATGTGTGCTGGCCCTTTGCCGGACATTTCTTTCACACCAATCCAATATTAAACGAAAGAAAATGGTGTATTTTTGTGTAAAAACAAGTGTGTTTTTTTGCTTGACTACCAAACAAATGTCAATACAGACTAAATGCAAGACATACAATTCTGTTCAATTGTTAATTCTGAGCCAGAGCATATATGTGTGCATACAATGCAACCACACATCAAATAGTTGTACATTGCTTAACTCTCTAATAAGAATGTAGATTATTTCACAGCAAAACATGAAACCTGAGAGAAAACCATTCCTTCCCTCACATGATAAAGATAAACATACCACTATAACATAGGATAAAAATAGCATTATTTCATAGCTAGATACATTGTATCTGCCACACTTTGAAATAAAAGAACAGTAGATTTTCTTTCACAGGTGTTTTTTTTTCTTCTTTTACCTAAACTATGCTGCAAAACTCCTTTTGATATTAACTATCACTGATTACAGAAACATCACAAGTATATAGTTTTAAAAAACGTAGTTGAATATTATACATGTGAAATTTTTCAGAGCTTGGCCTAGTGGGCAACGTTTGTGACTGCCACGGAAAGGACCTCAGATTCGATCCCAGGCAGGTACGAACGCTCGATCCACTAAATATCCGCCATGTGTCGGATGGGCACGTTAAGCCATCAGACCCCGGGTAATGGCCCCCGGTAATAAATAAGGGTGTCTTCCTCCCCCTTTCTACTTTGCTTCCGTGTCACTTTCCTATCAGGCACTCTAGTCCAAATCTCCTAGCTTCCTATTTCTAAGGGTTGTTTAAGACCTGGGGTCAGACACTCCCTTCCTAAAATCCTCTACATATGATATGATCATGATAATTTTTCAGAGCTTTACTTGTAACTCTTAAAAGTCAAAGAAAACAGTGAATATAGTGGATAAAACTTGATAATTTTTTCATAATTATGGATTAAATGTTGTAACTCATTGTGAAGTTATTAATATTTCAGCATGTGTATACTTTCAACAAAAGGGAAAATACTTTGTGTGTGCTCTGGTACTTAACAAGAGCAGACTAAGGAATGAAAGAACAAGTACTTTAATTGAAATTAAATTTCAAAAAATTGGTACTGTTATTTTACTCTGCCATGAAAAATAATTTTATGGGTCATGAAAAATGGTGCCAATTTTGTCATGGTCAAATTAAATAAGGATTCTGAACTTTCATTTTACTTAAAAAAAAAAAAAAAAATAGGGACAACGTGTAAATCGATTTTGAAGAGAAGACTGTAAAGTATAGATAAACATGCAAAATTGTTACAAAAGAACTTTAAAAATACAAAGCTGCTCTTTTGCACTATCAAAAAAATTAAAAATGAGCTTTGTTAAAAAACAAAAATGAAAAATATAATCAAAAACGGAAATAAAAAAAATGGAACTTTGTCAGAAAAATGCAAAAAAACTACAAAATTTTCTGATCCCTGTTAAAGCAGATATTTCTGTTGATCCGAAGCATTTTTTGGCTAACATATAGACGTCTTACAAATGTTCACGACTTCCCAGTTTTCTCAATTGCAAAATCCCATGACAATGACCATGACAGTTCTGGGGCTAAAATTATCTTTTGTAGCAAAATTTGCAGTTTTTACTATAAATTGGCACAAAATTCCTATTTCAACAAAAACTTCACACAAATCTTCTCTTCATTATTGACCACCACTTCACTCTGTGTTCCTTTGGAATAGCGAAGCTGGGAATGAACAAGAAAAAAATGTCAGGAAGGAAGAATAACCAGGCTGTGAAATTCCTGAAGGACAAAAGTATCAAGTATCATAGTGAAACGGGCACTTCATACAAGAGGTTTTCCTTGCTACTGCTCTCACACCTACTGCATTTTTACATATTTTTACCACAGTGGAAATATTTGTTCAGATGGCCCAATAACAGTTAAAAAATGAAAAGAAACACTTCTTGTCTTAACAAAAATTTCATAAAAATTGAGAGATTTCAACAATAAATCAGGAGATGCCATTAAAAAACAAGAGTCCATTAGGGAAAATATATAGTTGGCAGCTATGCATATACAAAGGCTGTTCCATAAAAACTGAGCGTATTTTTTTTTGAGTTGGCAACAGTGCAAAGGGGAAAATAACTATGCAGACAACTAACTGAATTAAGTAAGTATCTATGGCAACAGTTATTAGCCATGACAGACGATTCTGGTTTTGTTATTGCACAGTTGTTTAAGGTATGTCGGCATTTTGCCATACATTTACAGAGATGAATGATTCAGAGTTAAGAAGTGAAATGTGTTGTGAGATAAAATTTTGCAGTCATTTGGCTAAAATGGCTCAAGAGAGAGTTGATTTAATGAACAAACTTTACACAGATAAGTGTTTGGGTGAGTCAACAATTTGTAGATGGCACCATGATTTCAAAAAACGGTGTTTGTCGACAGAACTTGCTCCTAGGCCTGGTTGACCTGAAAGTGTTGTTATGGAGCGTATTATTAACATTGTTTGGGCAATCCTGCAAGAAGATCGATGAATGATGTGTGAAGACATAGCGGTGTCAACTAATATTTCAAAAACATAGGCACATATTACTGCTGCATTGTGTGTTCCACATGGGTACCTCATCACCTGATGAGAGATAGCCAGAGTTCAGGTGTATCATGAGTGGAAACAAATGATTGCAAAGGATCGAAACTTCCCAAACACAGTAATAACTGCCGATGAAACATGGGTCCACTATTTCAACTTCCCTCACAAAGCGCACAATGAGTGTCTGGAAACACACAGGCTCGCCTCCTTCAAAAAGTCCGCCAAACCAAATCAGCTGGAAAGGCGATGATAATCATTTTCTTTGATCATAAAGGTGTAGTCTGCCAGCATGCCATTCCTCCACAAATTACTACCAATGCTGAATATTACATTTCAGTTTTGAAGAGTCTGAAATGACACATAGATTAAGCGACCGGAACTGGTGGGCATGATAACCCCCCCCCCCACACACACACACACACACACACACACACACACACATGTGGCTGCTTGTGTTCAGCGGTTTCTCATGAAATGCAGTATTGAAATCATGCCACAGCCTGCGTACAATAGTCACTGGCCTCACCCAGTGCGATTTCAGGCTGTTTCCAACAATGAAGTTCTATGGCGCAACATTCAACACAATGCCGACGTTATTCAAGCTCGGGACAGCTTCCACAAAAATGCCTTCGCCAAATGCTTTGAAAAGTGGACTGAACGATGGGACCATTGCATATCATCTGAGGTAAGATACTTTGAGAAAGAATAACATATTTTGCTGTACCTATATTTCTTCATTTTGTGATTTTACTCTCAGTTTTTATGGAATGGCCATTAGTACATAAACAACGGTGGGTATAAATGTAACACTACTGCAATTTAAAAGTGCTGTTAATTAATCAACATAAATTATTAAAAAAATATTTACCACAGCAAGACGATTAAAAAATCTTGGCCACAACGGAAGTAAACATTTAATGTCATGGCTGCAATCTTGGCAATACTCCAGTAATTCAACCACCGCCTAAAATGAGCAAACAATAAAACTGATACTTCAAGTCACTTCTTTTAGAAACAGGAAAAAAATGTTCTAGCATTTATATTTCCAAAAAAATTGCATATACATTAGTAAAATCTCATAATATTGAATTGAGTTTTTAAACACATGCATTACAATGATCCTCCATGCAACATTCTTATTTAATGCCCCCAAAAATGTACCAAGCTTACACAATGACAAATAACAAATGTGACTCAGAAATACTGTTCTGTTGGTAAGTAGCAATTTTCTAGTATCCCAATACACTGGCACTTGCAAGAAATCCTGCTGCTATCTACCTCTAAGCTATTAAAAATCTACATGGCCAATAGCAGCAAATGATAACGTGAGGATATAACATGTAGGATAACATCTAAGGAATATGCCACGGAAAAAAGTAATCCTTTCTACTTTTTTCTCAACATTTCCTCCTGAAGAATACGCAGTTATGACATCTTTGACAGACTGAAACATTTTACCCTTCATAAGCAAATGCAATCGAACTATATTTATAGACCTGTCAACCTTCAAGAATTGAAATCCGTAAAAAAATTCAGTGAATGTTTCATCAAGATACATTCGTGTTCAAAATTAAGAGAATTTGCACATTTTGTCGATTTTTTGGGGGTTTTTTGAGGTTTAACGACCACCGTGAGCAACTCAATGGGCTATAAGCAGTCGCCCGTCCCTAATTTTAGGTCACTGGTTCCAGGGAAGGGAGAGAACCAGTACCGTAAGACAAAACACAACATCCATGCCTCACCGGGATTCGAACCCGGACCCCTTATGGACGAATGATCAGAGGCCATCGCTTAGACCACTGCGCCACCGGGGCGGCATTTTGTCGATTTTTGCAAAAAGTATGGAACCAAAGGTACAAATTATGCCGCCGAATAAGAATGCAAATTTGTAGTGTCGAATATGTAAGCGTACGCGTGCGTGTGGGCGGAGCAATGACAGCGGAGGGCATGAAAAGCACCTGTGGCTTTTTCCGCGATTAGTTCGCTCGTACTCCTTGGCGACATTCATTGTGTTTCTTGCAGTACTTGGTCCAATTTCATAAGCAATCAGGTAAAGTGAGTTACCACGAACGTATTGATGACAGAATGAGGTGGAGAATCTTCGGTAGATCGGAGGCAGGGCAATCGCAAGTGCAGTTTGTTACAGAGCTCAATGTAACGCCCAGTGTTGTCTGCAATTTGTGGAAACAGTTTAAGGACACCGGATCCATATCGAGAAGGCCTGGGCAAGGTCATCCAAGAGCCACGACGGCCAATGAAGATCGTTATTTGGCACTTTCAGCGAGGCGCCACAGGACTGCTACAGCTGCACAGCTATCTCGTGAACTGCATGCCGCCACTGGAACCCGAGTTTCAAGGCTTACTGTTTCCCGAAGGCTTCATGAGACAGGGCTTTTTGCCAGAAGGCCCGCTGTTTACGTCCCGCTCACTTCAGCACACAAGAAAGCGAGTTCAGCATGGTACAGACAACATCAGCCTTGGACCAGACTTCAGTGAGGTAACGTTCTCTTAAGACGAGTCGCGATTCAGCTTGGACACTGATTCACGACATACTTTCATCTGGAGAGAACCTGGGACCCCATACCTTTCCTCCAACATCCGAGAAAGGGACCACTACGGCAGCGGACGTGTCATGGTCTGGGCAGGCATCATGTTGGACAGCCCCACACCTATCCATGTGTTTGACAGAGGCTCCCTGACTGCTGAGAGGTATAGGGATGAGATCTTACAGCCCTATGTTCGACTTTTCAGGGGAGCAGTTGGCCCTCAGTTCCTTTTTATGGACAACAACGCTCGTCCACATAGGGCTCACCTGGTCGACGATTATCTTGAAAGTGACCATATTCGCCGGATGCATTGGCCAGCCAGATCGCCAGACCTAAACCCTATCGAACATGTCTGGGACGCTCTTGGGAGGGCAATTGCAGCTCGCCATCCCCCTTCAAGAACCATCCAGGAGCTGAAAACTGCGTTGCTGCAGGAGTGGGACCGACTGTTACAAGGACTCATCACCTGCCTCATTGATTTCCAGTATGATGTCATGCTGTGCGAGCTGTATGACTGTGAGAGGGGACCATACCCCATATTAGAGTCATTTTATGTTCGATCTTGCAACGTGGATTTTGGACATTCCTGCGCTGATGAGCCTTACTGACGATCATGAGTGTGTACCATGACTGTTGTATGGTATATTTTTTTATCTTATATAACTGTGTATCCATACCAATTTCATTAAAATGTGCCCATTAGTTTTACAGAAATTCAACAAAATGTGCAAATTCTCTTAATTTTGAACATCAGTGTATGACTAACTGATGTATCACAGGTACTAATTAAAAGCCGATTTATTATGCTAATGATTTTAATTTATACCATATGCTAATTAAGACATTTGGCAATATTTCACGATTACAGCAATTAAAATGCAATCAATGCATAATTATCTCATTACTACACTATCATTAGGCTACATACACAGATAAAAACTTCATTTGTAACTGCAAAATTATTGCAATATACACTACACTGAAGAGCAATTGAATTAGAGACAGCTGGCATTATGCAAATGTGGCGCTGTGGGCGGCCCTGTAAACGGAAACGACATGACGTATGCAGCGATCCGACAATATAAGGAGTGATGCGACGGGAATCAGTATGAGTCGGACGCAGTATGGGTAAGACGAAAGACCTAAGCGCATTTGATCATGGGCAAATTGTCGGGGCCCAAGGAATGGGTCGCTCCATCTCGGAAGTCGTGCAGGCACTGGGATTTTCACGAGCCACTGTGTCACAGGTGCACCGTGAGTACATCGAATCCGGTAAAACCATCCCTGAAGAGCCAACTGCTGTGGACAACAGCGTGTGGATGAGCGGGGTCATCGTCGGCTAGCTCGCATTGTAACAGCGGATAGACGGGCCACAGTGCAAGAAATCACTTGGCAATTTAACGCTGGTGCACAAAAACGTGTAAGCAGCCACACCATCCAGAACAATCTCCTCACTATGGGGTACAGAAGCCATCGTCCCACGAGGGTACCACTGCTGACCGCAAATCACAGGGTGCAAAGATTAGCATGGGCACAGGAACATCGCCACTGGACCCTAGACATGTGGAAAAATGTTGCCTGGACTGATGAGTCGAGATTCACGTTGGTACATGCGGATCACAGCATACGAGTATGGCGCAAACCGCGTGAAGCGATGGATCCTTCTTGCCAGCAGGGTACTCTTCGAGCTGGTAACGGTGGCATTCTCATCTGGGGACTGTTTACGTGGACTGAAATGGGACCCCTGGTACGTGTGACATCGTCCCTCACAGGTTCTGCAACAAGACAATGCACCGTGCCATCGCTCCCGAATTGTATCCGAATGGTTGGATGAACACTCCACCGACATGACCTCGCTTCCTTGGCCAGCTAGGTCACCTGACCTCAATCCCATCGAGCACATCTGGGATACCATCGAGAGAGATGTCCGAGGCTCTCACCCCCTCCATCAAATCTTTGTGAACAGTGGGAGCTTGTTCAGGGGTAGTGGATCCGTATGGCTTCCCAACGCTTCCGGTTTCTTGTCGAGTCCATGCCGAGGCGAATCGCCGCCGTCATCAGGGCGAAAGGTGGTGCTACATATTACTAGACAGGTATCTCTAATTCAATTGCTCTTCACAGTGTATATTGACAAAAGTCACCGGACACTCCTTTAAAAGCAAATGAATGGATTCGCTGTGTTGTTAAGCTGTGCGGTACAGCTGCAAACAGTATAAGAACAAGCCTGCAGCTGACCACGATTATATCGCACTGTGAGGTTGAGTGAAAATGTTGTGGTGGGAGAAAACTGACTTTGAGAAAGGAAAGATTGTCAGGTGTTATATTAGTGGATTGTCCATAAGAGAAACCGAGAGGCATTTAAACATACCCAAGTCAACTGTTTTGGATGTACTGAATAAGTGGTAGACACATGGCATGCCTGAAGCAGCAAAACATACCGGCAGATTAAAGAAAATCAGTAAGAGAAGATGTCGAAGCCTCAGGAGAGTCGTTACAGCTAATCGACGGAGTACTGCACAAAGCCTCAGTGTACAGGTGAGTAAAAATGCTGGAACCTCGGTATGTACACATACCATTCACAGAGAACTTCATTTCATGGGTTAACATACTTCAGAAGATCAGTGTCACATTGTGCATTTATGAGATTACAATCTCTGGTTGGTTCCACAGTAATCCCTATATGTTGTGTTCCTTTCCACATGTTCTTCACAGAAAGCTTTCTTGCTGGAGACTTAATTTGTACTGTCAGGCAAGCAGTAAGTTACTACTATATTCTATGAAGTAGGTATAGGGTACTATAATTACAAACACATCATTAAAACAACATTTGATTTTTCTAAGGCAAGGCCAGTGAAAATAACTTCGTTTTAAACAGTTATTCATAAAGTACTTCCTTGTTTCGTCCCAAAGTGGTTCCACAAGATCACACTTCCGAAATAATTTTAATACAAAAAGAAGTTGTGCATATCATTTCCACAAATGCATGCCACACTAAAAAATTGCTTAGTGGAAATGTCCTTAATTTTTGTTCTTTTTGTACAGTAAGTAAGTTTCCTCTACTTTTGCTACAGCAGATCAGACCAGTTATAACAACTGAAAGGACATGGCAGTCTGATGTCACAGTTCCACCAGGAGTCTCTTTTCCATAAATAAGCTACTTTGCATACACTGAGATTGCAGTTTATTAGGTATACCTTCTCTCGTCACGTAAATAACTAACTTCAACATGTAAGACATCACAGGAGCACTGCATGCAATGCAAATCAGGAAGATCAGCTCATCAAACATCAGTTAAGTGTTTGATTGAGTATCAGAATGGGCAAAATAAGTAATCTTAGTAAATGTGAAAGTGACAGGACAGTTGGTGCCGGATATGCCAGTTAAAACATCTTCTATCACCCGGCCGTGTAGACGAAAACAGCTGTTGGTCAAAGGGATGGCATGATAGTTGGTGCCAGACATGTCAGAATCTTGAATGCACTGAGAATGATGCAAGTGAACAGATGGGCCACAACCTGACAAATCACTGCAAAATTTAACACAGATGTGCCGAGGACCACTTGTGAACAAACCACATATCACAACAGCCAACAACCACATCAAGTGGCAATGTTGTCAGTGCAGAGCATGGAAACGCACTTGCAGTGGACATGGGAGCACAGACGTTAGACTGTTGAAGAATGGAAAAAGGACTCCAGGACAAAGAATCAAGGCTCCTTCTGTATCACATGAATGGGTAGATTGGCACAAGCAACATGAGGCCAAGGAGCCATCCTGCCAGGTGTTAACAAGTACAGGTCAGTGGAAGCTGTGTTCTGGCCAGAGGAACATTTTCTTGGCATGCATGCTGCCTCCTGATATCCACAGAAAGACATCTGAATGCCATGGTCATTTCTGAATATTGCTACCAACCAAATTCATCCCATCATAGCTACAGTTTATCCTTAAGCAGATAGATATATCCAGCTGGAAAGTGCACCTGCCCACAAGACTCATATCATCATTTAATAGTTACAGGAACGTGCAGACTTGTTTTCCTTGCTTCAATGGCCTGCACAGTCCCTGAATTTTGTGAACCGCATGGGCGCATTTCCGAGATGAGGTTGAATAGGCTATTCTCTGCGAGAATGTGCCACCATTCAATCTGCAGCAACTGTGGAACTCAAGTGATTCCTGCAAGGTACATGTTCCATGCCCAATGAATTGGGCTGTTCAGCAATCCAAGGGCAGCTCAACACATGCTACTAGATAAGATAGGTATACCTAACAACCCTGGATCTCTCTTAGGTTTTATTAGCACCATGAGCAACTCATAATACTATAAGCAGTTACCCATCTCTAATTTAGAGGCTAGTTCCAAGGAAGGGGAAGCCACTGCCATGAGACAAATGCAACACCCACGCTTCATCCAAGACTCAAATCTAGTTCTACCTCAGATCAATGGCCTGAAGCTGGTGTCTCAGACCACTCAAGCATTGGAGTGATAAACTGGCATCTCAATACATTTCTGCAAGATAAATGACAGCCCAGTATCTTCAAAATAAATATTAGCAAAAATCAAGTCATAATGTGTACTTAAATCATACTCAAATTAAAATGCTAGAATTTTGATTGATCTTACTTTTAGCTTGGTAGTTGAGTCTCTTTTCAGTAGCTTTTTAAGGATAGCATTCAAAGCATCATCCTCCCTAATGATATCTTGGTCCTCCACACTGGCCATCATACCATTAGCATCTCTCTGCAATCGGCAAAATCCAGCAAATAGTGGTTGCAAGCCAGTTGACACCAATAACTCAGCACTATGGCCACTGTTTGAAGGCTGGAAAAAGATATGTTTCTCCATAAAATGAGCTGTGTTAATCAAAAGCAAAATCTTTGTAATAAAATGAAAACAAAATGACAATACTTCAACTACAGCATTAAATAAACTCCAATTATATGATTTAGTTAAGGCTGTCTTTGAATGAGTGTTAGGCTTCATCTTCTGCGATAGATGGCGCAAAATATCATTTCTTGGGCGTGGCTTTTACGTCTTGAGGGATTGTCCCAGAAGTTGGCATCAGCGAATGACTGAAGACCTTACTTATTCAGAATGGAAGCGGTCTCTCGTTGGCTCCACAATGAAAAGACAAAATATGTGCTGTTACGTTTTAACCAATGACATTGTTTGGAGGTGGAGCTTAGTAGGTAGGCGTAGTTTCTCTCAAATTCAAGTGTTTTTTGGTAATGTACAAATTTTCTCTTCAAAAAATGAACGTACAGTAAAATTTAAGATGATCTATAGAAGACAAGATTCCAATCTCACTTCAGTGCCCATTCTTTGATTTCTATTTGGCCTAGATAATTAAAAAAATCAGACAGAAATGAGAGATTTCATTTCTTCCACACAGAAACACTGCCAAGCTAACTTCTGGCGCCATCTAGCGCCAAATTGGAATACTTTCGAGTCAGATAAATTGAATTAAAAAAAAAATTCTAACAATTTTTTTCAGAAGAATAACTGCGACACGTATTAGCTATGGGTCATTTTTATTTGTGCTCAAAATTTCAAACTCTACAAAGTAATAGTTTTTGAGAAAATATGTACAAAAGAATTTGCATTACAGATATAGGACAGAATTTCTGCTACACTCATTCAAAGACAGCCTTAAGACCTTTTAGGGGAAGCAGAATTTTATTTTAAAAGAGGAAACAGTCTCTCCCCCCCCTTCCAGAATTTGGACAAGTTTATTTCACCAATAAATGAACATTTATGCAGTATATAGAAAGAAAGCAAAAATCTGGTTGAATTATACTTCTTACTCCTGAGTTTGCAGTTTGCATCTGCCTGCTACGAATGCACATACGTGCAACAGCAGCTACGGAATGTTTTTTTCTGCCAATAAGCTTAATTTCTTT
The DNA here is from genome assembly GCA_039090855.1 of Macrothele yani. Classification (NCBI taxonomy): domain Eukaryota; kingdom Metazoa; phylum Arthropoda; class Arachnida; order Araneae; family Macrothelidae; genus Macrothele; species Macrothele yani. The sequence continues at coordinate 64,557 of JAYWMT010000130.1, forward strand.
GGCGCCTTCAGCAAATGTTTGGCTACTTTCATTTCTTTCGGGATGATTTGGCTATCTGCTCAGGGGTGCACGTACACATGAAGTTCAAGATTTTATTGAGGCTTTTCTGCCAACAAAACACTGTGCGGCGTAAGCAACATAGATTGCCTCTTCTGACAAAATGATCTTGTGCAAGCTATGACATAAAACTTATCTCTGACCATAGATTAGGGCAATTCAAGTCAGGAAGTAACATGCATCAGGGTCTTCTCAGAATATGTGGAAGTTGTTTGAGAATGCTTACATTTCAACTATACACAGCAGTAGTGCTTGAATTCTGCCAATGCAAAAGAACGAGCACATTGAACAAGCCATAGGAGAAAGTTCTAAAGAGAATAGCATCACATCACTTGAAACAGTTTGCAAATGGTTTCATTACTTCAGAGGAATAGTAACAGACTTCGTGGTGCTGTCCTAGGACCCAGCAATGAAAACTGGTGTGTCGGGGCAGTCATTGACACCAATGAAAACATGACAGGGAAGAGACAAAACTGATTGTTGCAAAATGGAATTATTGGAATTGAATTAATATAAATGGATTTATTACCTCCCAGATCTAGGAGGTAATAATTCCATTCATTTCTACCATTTATGCTGCATTCATAAGAAATGAAATGTCACTTTTTCTTCAGAACAAATATATTTTTACACTTCCAACAAACAAAAAATCCTTTAAAGAGCCATTCCAAAAAAAAAAAAAAATTCTTTCTCCACTTACAGCAAATTCAAGCTCTGGGGTCAGAAGTGTAATTCAACCGAAAAGAGCTCAGAAATTGTCTCTTAACAATGGATTTTTAAAAATGATGCACACATTGATCACAGAAACATTAATTTATAAACTTAACAAAATGTCAGACATTCAATATTACAACATAAAATTTTTGAGATAATTATATGACTTAATGACTTTTACTGAACAACAGACTTATAATGTTGTTCAATGAGAGTACTTATTTTATGACTTAAACTATACGACCTTATGGTGACTCATACTGAACAACTACATACAGCCAAAAACTAAAGTGCAATAGAAACCCAATTAGCTGGTGTCCAATATCAAAATTAAACAACATATGAAATTGGTTAAGTTTTACTTTGCATTTGAAAACATGTAATAAAATAGCACACAGGCTCAGAAACCACCCATGTTTCTATAAATAACATTCAAAGAGACTTCTCTTTCTACATCTTTTCAATGTATTCCATAAATTTTCAAATAAAGATTTTTATATCATTATTTTCAGTTTTCACGTCTCTTTTTTTTTTTGCATGTTTAAAAGGCAATATTTATAGTACAACCTATTCATGAAGAGCACAAGAGGGGCTTTTACTATAATTTAATGTTTACTACACATTTGTTTTTTTAATAAATCAAGGTATGATCACATGCAATTAATATAATACTGTACACTTATAAACATATGCATCACTTTATAAATCCCAATTCAAAGGTTATGCATTCCCTTTTTTATTAAACAGGTGTAATTAATTTCCTGATTACTCTAGATAATTAAGAGCATGTGTCAAATCATTAATCATAATGGACTAATAAACTATAACTAATAACTACATGACACCTGGAAAAGTGAGATTCTGCAATGGCCATTGAATGTAACCCTGATGTTTGATATTGTTGTGGCTCTCAGAATGGATTTGAACTGAATATTACCTGTTTGCCGAGGTAAAACTACATAACTTTCTACTTAAATTACCACTACAGTGGAACAAAACATTAAGCACAACACTACACAGTTGGAATGTTTAGCAAATTGTGAATCCAGAAAAGCAGCTATGAATGTTCAGTAATAAAATAATGTAAACAAAACTTCTGTATTCGTTATGCTTTGGTCAAACAAAAATTCATGAAATGCCCCAGGTTTCAACTTATTTTAAAATTGGTTTTGACAATTATGTTTTAACTGCATATTTATGCATAAATCACCTTAACACATCACACCTGCAATATTTTTTGTTTTCTAGACCCTAGGTTCCCAACCGGTGAGGCGCGCCTCCCACGAGCCTTGGCTGTAGATTTGAAAACGGAGTTAATTCAACAAGTAGAAAAAAGTCAAATATTTGTATTGCAACTCTGTGAATCAACTGATATTTCCTGACAGGCTCAAATTATTTGTTACGTGAGATATGCCAGGGAAGAAAATATAAGAAAAGAATTACTGTTTTGTAAAACGATCCCAACAACAACTACAGGTGAAGACATATTCGCTGTACTTAACGAATTTGCCTGTGCTGAAGGCTTGACTTGGACTAATTGTAGGCCTATAAGTTATGCACCGATGGCGCTACAGCTGTGACAGGGAAGAATAATGGCCTTGTAACTCACGCAGTAAAATGGACTCATTGTATGATACATCGCGAAGCTTTGGCTGCCAAAAAAATGCAACCAGGTTTACATAGTGTTCTTACGGATGCTGTTGAGATTGTTAATTACATCAAGTCTTGGCCAGCATAAGCTCCTTGCTTTGCTGAACTTTGTGAAGAAATGGGATCTGAACATAAGCATCTGCTTTCTCATGGTGACGTCAAGTGGCTGTCGCATTGAAAAGTTCTGCAGCGTCTTTTCGAGTTGCGTGATGGAATTAGAATTTTTCTGCTTGGGAAAACGGAATTAGCAGAACACTCATGCAATGTCGAGTTTTTAGCATCACTGGCCTATTTGGCAGACATTTTTGAAAAACTAAACAGTTTGAATGTGTCATTGCAAGGAAAAAACTCTAATAGCTTCGTGAAGAAATTAGATTTTTGGAAAGGGCGTATTGACTGGGGGGTTACTGAAATGTTTCCATTGTTTGCAAAATTCATAGCAGAGGAAGCTGGTGATAGCTCTGCTATGAATTCTCCATTGTGAAAAGAGCAGCAGTGCACCTATCAGCACTTTAAAACCAGTCTGAAGTCTACTTTCTTCAGACAGACAGACAGCCACACCCAAGATGAGATTTGAGACCCATTCTCCATAACAGTGAGTGATATGCCAGAATTGAGAATGGTTGTTCAGGAGCAATTACTTGAACTTTCAAGTGGCGAGACGTTTCACAAAACCACACTTCCATAATTTTGGCTTTCCGTTTGAAGCGAGTATAAAGAACTCACAAAAAGTGCTCTGGAAGTGCTCTTTCAATTTCCAACAAGCTACCTGTGCGAAGCTGGATTTTCGGCAATGGCTGCAGTTAAAACAACGTATAGAAATCCTCTAAATGCGGAGAACGACCTGTATGTGGGACTGACACAGTTATTAATAGAACCAAACATTGATCGTTTGTGCAATTCAAAACAAACCCAAGTTTCACATTGATGTGTACAGTTTGTGAAAATATGGAAAACATTTTTTAATTTACAAACTTTATTTAAGAGGAATAAACTCCTGGTTGTATACTATGTACAGATATCACCCACTTTATTTGTGCGAAGTGCTGTAGATAGGTATATTTGTATTTTTAGTAGTGCAGTTGTATTTTTGCTTAATATTTTCAATCAAGCCTTACCAGTATCATTGAATTTGTAATAAAAGAAAATAAATACTGATTATAGAGCAATGAACACCTGTGCATATACTGGGGGAGGCGCCATTACAAGCTAGCCCCGATGGGGGAGGAATACTGTTGAAATGGTTGGGAACCGCTGTTCTAGACTGATGAGTTGCATGTTATTCAATCCATTCCCTTCCACAACTCCCTCCCAAATTTAATATGTGTAGAAACCAAATTAGTTTATTTGCTCTTATGTTCTATTTAATATCCTTGCAAAGGTTGATCCAGGTTTTTAATGATACTACCCATTAATGAAATTTTGCTATTTTTGTGTATAGAGCAATTTTGCCAAAAATGTTGAAAAAAAAAACCCTCAAAAGTACAGCGAGGTTCAAAGTAGTTGGATTCACAGATAGAATCATCATTATCAGAACTTCCAAACTGAAACTGCCTAGTGCATTTTTTTATAGTGTTCTCCCTAGAGCCTTTTTACTGGGTGGCCCGCCCAGCTAATTTTTTCTGCCGCCCAGCTGCGAATGCAATTATGGGAAGAGGTAAAAGTCCCCAGCAACACTCAGCGTTTTTTTTTTTTTTTCACCTCACGATAGTGGCTGTTAGCACTACTTTTCTTCCTCTGCTGTTCAAGATCCAAATGTAAGAAGACAAAGTGTTAAACAAAGTGTAGCTTACTTCCTTCCCAAATGCAGTAAAACAAAGCCGGAGGGAAAAGTGGGTGCTGTCAATGCGCGGGGGAGGGGGATCAACCAGGTGCGGGAAGTCCCTCTCCTGCGTGAAAGACAGGAGATTATCATCTCAACATCTCCCCCCTCTTTTGGTCCCATTTGTTCAAGCCTGCGTGACTCGTAAAGCAGATAGTGAGGATCAGGGTATGCATATGGTCATGTGATCAGTCGCTGCTGTTCACGTGCATTTTTGGAGACTGCTACTGAAATCAAAGATTTCTAGATCACAAGTGCTTTAAAAAAAAGTTAGGAATTTTAATCTGGTATAATATTTTGAAGGAGTTATTATACATGTATCTGAGTGATTTGATAGTACTTAATTTTGATTCCGTTTGCTTTTTGATTTCTGTGACAAACGAAACTGCATCTTTTTCTAAAAAATGCATGTGGATGGAACGGACAGACCCGTGAAGTTCGAAAACCTTAAAAATGTCTTGATGCCATGAACTGAAAAATTTATGTACTGTAGTTACGAAAAGTTTGCATGATTCTTCAGAATAGCAAATAAATGCATCTTCAACCTGTGGTTTTCAACTGTTAAAAACTGTCATTTGTTTTAAACTGTTTGAAAGTAGAAAAAAAAATGTTCAAGTTTCTAAATAAAAAGATTATCGAGATTATCAAAGCTAAAATATTCTTTTTGATTTTGCGAAAATCTATTCACTACTTTTGAAATTATTAAAACATTAAGTTGTAATAGCGGAACGGAATAAATTTTTAAAAAATGCGTAACTTTTAAAGTTTTCAACAGATTTTGATGAAATTTAAATCTGAACGTTATTTTAACATGTATTGGTCTCCATGAAAATTGCATGCCGATATTTTAAAAATTAGAGAAATTTTACTTTAGAAAATTGTATCCTAGTCCTGTTGCTGGGGTAAGATCGAGCACTTGCCTGAACCACGGAAGTCGCGTGATTCATTGACAGACAGAACTGATCGCCCCGTTGGCTTTTGAACTTCCAGGCTATGACTGACCCCTTCTTTGTAACAAAATGCCTCCACTGTATAAGTAAAAGATGTTTGTTTTTTTCTCCCCCAAAGAGATATCCAAGCTGTTTAAAACTTTGACGCAATTACCTGTCACTGAAAAATATGGACAAGTAGTAGAGTAAGATTTTCATTGTGCCGCTGAACTTTGAAATGCCAAAAATGCAACAATTGCACAAACTAGTGAAGCCCTCTTATGAATATATATTGTTATAAAATGTACCTAAATAATGGCATAAAATAATCATCGCACGTTTTAAATAGACATTTATCTGGTTCATTTCTCTGAACTGTGCGTTATTCAATTTGCACTTTTTATGTGATGCTTTTTAAAATTGCATATGGGGGATGGGGGAGAGGAAAAATACTGTGATTAATGGCATACAACGAACAGGTAAAAACTGATGCCCAGAAAAAAAGTGCAAACATTTCATGTAATATATTATGAATATCACCTTACCCCCCTCTAACCAAGTTAAAATGATTCAGGCAGGTACTACAAGCTAAGAATTTGGGTGTCAAAATGTTGCGCCTAGAGCAATCCCACAGAATCGATCGCCACTTCCTGAATTCTGCGCCTGTATTATAAATGCGCTTACCGTGAGCCATATTCGGAATTTTGCGGCAAAAATCACTGTTGTTTTTCCTGCATGTCTATAAAATTCCTTGAGAATTTTATTTCGGAATTATTGAGGAGCTCGGTGTAATTTCTCAAACTTGTTGCAGTGCCATTGGCCATGTTGAATTTAGGAAAATATTCTGAATACCATAACCCTGTGCGCAGAGGTTAAGTTATGGTCGCTATTTTCACGAAATGCGACGAGTTAATCCAAAATGCAAGAGAAAAATTAGTGTCTGTAGCAAAATGGCGCCAGCCATTTAAATATCAACGCATCAGCAGATTCTGCTACAGCTTTTCTATTTATGCGAAAACAAAAATTTCTGAAATTCTGGCAGCGATTCGCGCTCCGCTAATGTTATTTTTTTAATCCTTAAGGTATGTTCCTACAGTATCTGTTTGCTTAATCACTCCTTCCCCTCCTCCACACACTCTAGAGCACCCCCATAAAGGATGGGTGGGGTAAGATTATAGAGGCCACAGTGATTAGACTCCTTCACCCTATTCAAAGCTTAAACCAGAGTCAGCATTGACGTCTGTGGCATTTCACCAAGGCCATCAACAGTAGTTTTCCACTGACGTCCAAAGCATTATTGGTGTGAATAATTCAGTTGGTGTTATGATTTTCCGAGAGATAAAAGCGGCTAACTTTAGCATTTTGGCTACAACTTCTTTCCCCATTTTAGCAGTTTTGCTACAGCATTTTTTGAGCCAGCTGCAAGAATGTTAAACCAGTGCATCCAGCTGCAAGAATGTTAATCTATTCTTGCTCTCACAATGCTCAGGCACTCCTGGATTAAGAAAGAGATGAGTGTGGAAGAGGGGAGGGGGGGGGGTATCTATTCAAAGAAGTAAGCAGGAGGTAGGGACTTAATCTCTATTGATGAATCATGTTTGTCTGACTAAGGCTGAGATGTTGGTGACAAGTTCAGTCATTTTTTAACAGAGGAATGCAGAAGTCACCTGAGTGATCATTGTCATTGTGACTGTGGTGAACTACACAAGGCAGTAAACCGTAGTAGCAAATAAGGAAGTTATCAGTTCTGTGTTACATTTGTCCAGTGAATATAAAAATGGAAAAAACATTACTTTGCTACTTTTCTAAGTCCTCTAAAAGTGCCACTGAAAGAAAACATCCCTCAGCCAGTGAACAGTTGAATGATTCTTCTGTTTCAGGAAGTGCTGAAAAAACTGAACAACTTCCAACTCAAGGTCAGCAGGTGAGTACTGTTAATTCCAAGCACCGTTCTAGTGGCATTAACAAAGAATGGTTTCAGAAGTACAAATGGTTAACTGTGACTGGCGATGGAATGTTATGCACCGTATGCCTGAAATATGCTACAAAAACTGCTAATCGAGAATTAACATGGGTGGATACTCCTTGTGCTCGACTGAGGAAAGAAAGCCTTTCAAATCACGAAAAAGTAAGATGCACTCTGATGCCTGCTCACGTTCTTCATCTGCTGCTTTACTGGAAAATACTGGAGTTGGAGAGATCGAAAGATCTGTTTCAGCTTTAAATAATTTGCAACGTGATGATTTTTTAGGTGCACTGAAAAGTGTATATTGGCTTGCCAAAAATGAATTGCCTCATACAACTTTATATGAAAAATTATTAAAGCACTGCAAATTGATGGGATGCACTTACTTGAGTAATTTGAAAGTGGCAGAAAATGCTAATCACACTTCTGAGAGAATTGTTCAAGAGCTCTTAGAGGTGCTAGCTTCAGAAATTCGCTCTAATATAGTAAGCGAGTTAGCCAAAATTCAGTTTTTTAGTGTGCTGTGTGATGAGACAACTGATATTTCAGTTGTAAAGCAGTTAATAATTTATACAAAATTTGTGTCCACAAAAACAAAAGAAGTTAAAGTTGCTTTCCTGAACACTAAAAGCATAAATGATGGAAAAGCTACAACAATTGCAAAGAATTTAACTGAAACATTAGGTTAATTAAATTCACAGCTTGAAAAACTGGTAGGTTTGGGATCTGATGGTGCCGCAGTGATGATTGGCAAGAATAATGGTGTTGCAAAATTGCTGAAGGATGCAACTCAAAATCTTTTAATTAATTGCCATTGTGTAAATCACCGTCTAGCTTTAGCTAGTGCCCAGGCTGCACAAGAAGTTAAGTATTTAGTAAAATTCAATGACATTCTGCGGCAGTTATTTTTTTCTTTCAAAATTCTGGTGTTCGAATGGCTGGATTGCACCAAATACAAGACATTTTCAACATACCTCAGATGAAACTGAAAATGGCCAGTGATACTAGATGGCTTTCTCATGAAGCTGCTGTTCAGTCACTTCGTAAAACACTAATGAGTGTTGTGGCTGCACTGGAGAGAGAAGCCATTGAACAAAATGATGTCACTGCAGAAGGTTTAAGTAAATTTATTAAAACATGCTCATTTCTTGCTACATTAATGATGATGTGTGATATACTGCCAATTTTGAGCAACCTATCTAGATCATGGTTACGGCAAGATACAGACTTAACCACTGTTAAATCAATATTAGAGGCAACCAAATCTAAAATAATTTTACTGAAATCTGACCCAGGAGAAAATTTCAGAAATCTACCCTTGCTATTGGAAAATGTGTGGATGGACCTGGCTGTTAAAGTAGATGAGGAAAGTGCAGAGCTGTACAAGAAAAATGTTTATGATAAATATCTGGATGTGATACAAATTCATTTAGAAGGCAGATTCCCAGATATGCCAATAATGTCAGCATTTTCTATCATATTTAACCCTGTTGCTGTAAAAGAAACATCACCAGAGAGGGTTAGTGAGCTATGAAGAGTTATTTATTCACTACTCAAAGAATGGAAATCCCCGACCTCTTGATTATACTGCCACAAAAGCAGAATGGAGTGTGGCCTCAGTGATGATCAGAAGTGACTCATATAAAGATATGTCAACAAGAAACTGTCTCAAAAAACTATCAACAAATCATGAACTTAGAGAATTGTTCCCTAATTTATCCAAATTAGCAACAATGTCTCTCTTTACCAGTGTCAACTGCAGAATGTGAAAGGGGATTCTCTGTTTTAATTCTTTGAAAAGAATTAAAACTTGCCTACGAAACAGAATGAGCCAGAAAACTCTAAACAATTTATTGATGATAGCATTAGAAGGTCCTGATCCTTCAACTTTCGATTATGATTGAGCTGCTGATAACTGGGCAGGGAAGAAAAATACATATCTAAATACTCTGGTTATACATGTACATCACACGTGAAATTAAGAATAATGTAAACTTTGGCTGGCACCTTAAATAACAGTTTCCATTTTTAACTCTGCAGGCAAGAAAAAAATATTGTTTTATTGCTAATTCAGTAAAATTTCAAAAATTGAATAAGTTATGATTTCCTTTATGAGCACTTTCTTTATTGTGCTCCATATTAAGTGCACATAATTGTAAGAGTGGAAAACTTATTCCCACATACACCATAAATACTGATGAAGACTGGCTGAAATCTGCATCAAAATTTCATTTATTAGTAAGTACCTATTTTTTTTTATCATTTATATACAATTTTCTAATATTTATCATGTTAGTTACCTTAATGCCTACCACACTGCTATAAAGATGTTTAATAAGTATAATAATATTAAATAAAAAAAAATTTTTATCTTCGTCTGTGGGGGTGGGGGTGGGGTCGTTAAAAGTGCCATCCAGCTAAAATTTCTTGCCACCCAGCTGTGAAAAAAATCTAGGGAGAACACTATGCAAGGTTCATCAAAATGAATGGTCTGGTCATGTAAATAAAAAATCCAGTTGCCTGGCTGGGTATGTAAAAAAGAAAACTTTCAACACCAACTGCCCTAAGTTTGAATGCCCAGAAAAGGAAGAAGAAAAAAAAAACAAAAAAACATTAGTTTAATACAAAAATATTCAAGATGCCTTGTACACAAAAATATTTCTGTTAAAATAAAATTTCACTCAAAATATTTTGTGAAGATACCATTACAGTTCAAAATACTTTTGAAGATACCATTTGAGCTAAAATTATTTTTGTGAAGCTAATGCCCAACGGTATTAAAATCCCCATGGATCAATATATCCAACTTGCATCCATCCATGTTCTGTGAATATTGGGGCTTATTGCTGACAAACTTCAATTGCTGTGTTTACAAAGTTGTTTCTTATACATGAGATCGATGAAGAAAAAAACAAAGCTGAACTTTTTAAATGGATGAAAAATTGGAACGTGCTGTGAGAAAGTATGAATATAATGAAGCATGAGCAAGATGGAATTGTTCACAGTAATTTATTTATGGAAATATTAAACTGGAGCACATCACTATATATTCACAATATACAATTACTGAATTCAAAGCAAAAAAAAAATGTTTTTAAAGGACATTGCTTCAAATATTTTTTTTCTTGTTTTGTTGCTGTACTTGCTAGAACATCAGCTCAAGTTTTTTCTGCTTTCTTCTCAGCAAATTCCACTGCCATATTTGTCCTTTGTTGACTGCAGCTGCACAGCACTGCTTAATTTTTCTTTCTGCTAATATCTTTCTGTTCCCATTTCTTTATTAGGAGTTTTCTTTCTTTCTTTTTTTTTTGGTTCCCTCAGGTGACAAAAATTTTATTCATCATGCCGAAAGAACTTTCAGCCTGAGGAGTGAGGACCATGAATGTATGATATCAAAGCGTTCATTATTTTGGAAAAATGGTGTAACTCTGAGAATATGAATACTTTTTCACACCATGCATCAATTCTTACGAATTTTCCAATTTGCCACTTCTATTTTCAGAAAATTTTCTGTGCCTTATCAGGCTTGAATGCAATAGGTTACATCATGAGAAAAATCTTCACTCCATCCAACTTCCGTTTTCGACCCCCCCCCTCCATTTTTAATGTGAAATACAAGTATTTATGAAATAAAAGGATATTGAACAACAATGTACTGGGCAGAAGGAACATCCAAGAAGATGACTTACAGGGAAAATCTTCACTTGGTCTAACTTCTGTTTTCGAAAAACAGAATTCCGTCCTGAGACAGAAAGCACACCCTTAACTACCAGAAACCTCCCCAAAATTTCTATTCAGTTGTGCATCAATCTCGAGAATAACCCAAACGATAACGGAAAACGTGGAATTCTTTGAATCCACAGAAGAATCTCATTCCTATAGATTACAGGGTAATCTTCGCCATGTCTTAGCTTTCATTTTTTGGAAAGTGTTGCCTACAGTTTCATGCTGAAATACAAACATTTATACAGTAAAATTATATTTAGCAACAATATTGGACGGAGGCAACATCGCGAGAAAAAAGAAATTACAATTACGGAGAAAACCATCACTCCGTTTACCTTCCATTTTCGAAAGATGAAACATCATCCCCAAACGAACGATATTTCGTATTATCCCCAGAAGAATTCAGGACTAATCCCCAGGACCAGAGTTTGCCAAAAAAAAAAAAAAAATTTAAAGGAGTATTTTCACTCCTTTGAAAAAATGTAGGGAGTAATTTTCAAAAGTCGGGAGTATTTTAGAAAAATTAACAGATGAAATAAAATACTTACGAAAATGCTAGGCAATTATGAAAAATCACTCCTGATTTTTCAATATAAAAAATATTTCACAACCGCTCAATGTATTCAGAATTCTGATCAGTTTTGTTTCTTGTTTTAGAAATATAGTATTCGTATTTTAAAACAATAACATTAATCATGTTTTGTAATGACCACATGGAACAGCAATGTGTTCAAGAAGTGAATACATTGCACTTTTGAGGGCTAAACTTCCACGTTCAGCCCGCAGCTAGTTCCGAAAGCAATAATAGATGGCGCCACGGTAGCACTTCACCCATCCTCCACTCTTCTCGCACGTGAAATCCATTCAGCCATCTCATTACTCTATGTCTCATCGTAGTCTACTGTCTCATCGTTTAGGACAATTCATGTGTCGGAAGAAGTACGCTTCAGGGAATGATGAGTACTCTTCCTGCACACTTGGTACGTGTTTTTTATATGCTGAGATTCCCATTGATAGAGTGATGATTCTGACGTATTGTTTCACCAAAGGATTGTCTTACGATGAGGCAATTGAAGAAACCTCACATGGCCACATCCACTGAGACAGCGACTGGTATTCGTATTGCAGACAACTAGTCTCACAGTTTATGGTAGCCTCGCAATGTAAATGTACTTGGCAGACCATATTCTGGAATATTTATTCCGACGGAATTGTCGTCTTTCCTCTGAACAGTGCTTTGAAGTCCTGATTCCTGCGATCAGACAGTTCTTCCCTGGCAGATAAAACTTTCCTTGCTTTTATTCTGCTAGCTACACGGTTTCATATTCATGAGGAAAAACAATTCTTCCGTGAAAATAAATATTTCACACATATGCCACAATCAACATTCAAAAAGGTCCTTTTAAGGGCCACCTTTCATCCATATTATTCACTTCCTTTGCTACTTTCACAACATAACAAAGCGCTACACGATGTAGCGATAACGTGTCGCCATCTATCGTCGCTTCATAAAACTATTTCCGGGCCGAACGTGGAATGCCCTTTTGAGGTTCTTATAGGCATCTAAAAATATCTAATAACTTCTCAGCAAGTTACACAGCGACATTTGTTTTTCTGCAGGTGCACAGCATCCAGTGCTTAAATTTTCATTTTGCTGATATCTTTGTTTCCCTTTCCATTTCTTTATTGTCGGGTTTTTTTTTTTTTTTATGCCCTTGGATCTCACGATTTGATTTTATCCATCATGAATGCATGATAGCTTTCACTATTTTAGATAAAAGATGAATAGTGTAACTTTGAAAATATAAATACTTTTGAACACCATGCATCAGTTCTTACAATTTTTTCAGCTTCGTCACTTTCGTTTTCGGGGACACCCCTCCCCCCCCCCCTTTTTATCAAGCTGAAATGCAAATCTATTTTGGGGGAATATTTAAGAACACAGGATACATATTCTGACCATCGTTGGGAAAAAAAAATTAGTTACAGGGGAAATCTTTGCTACATCCGATTTCCGTTTTCGGACATTTTCAAGTTAAAATACAAATATTTATGAAATAAAATGATATTTAACAACAATACCAGGCAGAGGAAACAACACGTGAAAAATAAAATTACAATTACGGGAGAAATCTTCATTGCGTCTAACTTCCGTTTTCGAAAGTTTTGAAAGACGAAACTTTCGCTTTCGAGAAAGTTTCAGGCGGAAAACATCCTCCACCAGTACCAATTGCCCCAAAATTTCTGTTCAGTTATGCATCGATCTCGAGAATAACCCAAATTGTGACGGAAAAGGAGAAATTCCTAGAAGCCGTCGCACTCTCATGCCTAAAGATTACAGGGAATTTTTTTCGCCGTCGAATTTCCGTTTTCGGAAATTTTTCCTACATTTTTAAACTGAAACACAAACATTTATGGAATCAAATGATATATAACAACAGTACTGGACACAGGCAACATCACAGGAAAACGAAATTACGATTACTGAAAAAATCTTTATTTCGTTTACTTCCGTATCTGAAGACGAAATACCGTCCCGATGCGTATTTTTACACATTGGTAAAATTCCTCGATGCATAGTTTTACGCGCCGAGAGAAATTCCCGATGCGTATTTTTACGCGCCGAGAAAAATTCCCGACGCGTATTTTTACGCGCCGAGAAAAATTCCCGACGCGTATTTTTACGCGCCGAGAAAAATTCCCGACGCGTATTTTTACGCGTTGGTAAAATTTCGATGCTTAAACACACTCTTCGATACGTACTAGATGCGTAATTACGCATTTTGGCGAACTCTGCCCAGGACTAATCCCCAAAAGAATTTTTCTTGAGTTTTGCATCAATCTCGAGAAGACCCGAAACGACGGGGAAGGGGTGGGGCGGAATTCCGCGAAGCAATCTCATGCATGTGTTTTGCGTATGGTCCTTACAGTTAAATTACATATCATATATCAAATTAGTCAAAAGATTTTATTTTGACTTTTACACGTGTTCAATATAGTCGACTGCAATGATACACATGTCATACGCTCGTAATCAACTCTGATTTTAACTCAGATTTTCTACGTATTCACTCGAATAACAGAAATTGTTGAAAATGCAGCAAACATTCAAACTGCATGTGCAAATACCTTAAGAAAAAATATTTGGGCAAGTACCACCACTTATAGAGCAATCTTGTGATCCTAACTCAGTACACATAAAAGTAATGAGAAAAAATGTCAGTCAAACTTACGGAACTTTTTGGGGGCCGGGCCTTCAACTTATTACAGGAAAACCTTTATGTACTACATCGCATTAAAAAGATTTCCAGGAATGGAGGCCCCGTGGAAAACGAAAAAAAAACAGGTAAGAAATTTAAATACGAAGAAATGCAGACCTAAAATCTAGTGCTTTAAACAATATGCAATTACTAAAATTAACAGGTCTAGCTCATATGAACCACCAACCCGCGTTCAGTTGATACATTTGGAGCTTTAGGACTTCCTCTGCTTATTAAACCACATACATTCCTTGACAGTTTAGAGGGCAATACAAAAGAAGTCAAACAAATGTAATCTTTTCGTTCTGCTACAAAAAAATATACATTTCCGATAGTGGAAATAACATTCCATGCATTTTCTTATTCACAAGACTTCGGGGGGAAGAAAGAGTATGACCATCAGCAAAGCCAGCATCCGATAGGTATAGTAGGCGACAGTTATTAACTTATTACTCATAGCTATACTTCTTTAATGAGTGGAAGTGAAGCTCTGGTATTACTTGCAAACGGTCAGAAAACTATCATAATTTGCCTCCAGAGAACAACAGAAAACTGCCTTTTATATAAAAAACGCATTTTCATGGGCTCGCTAGGCCTAACGGGGGTGGGGTCGACTAAAGCTGTAATATTCCACTTCTTTTATTTGCTGTTGTAATTATACTTTACGCAAACACACACACATACAAAAAAAAGAACTTTCCTTTCTGCGCCAGAAACTTTTTTTAATCCGTAATGGCGGCCATCAAAGACGGTCCATGCAACCGACGACAGTCTTAGAAGTCGGAAATGGAGAACCACTTGAACGCAGCTAACTAGAGATAAACCACACTGATAAACTAGAAATTATTATCGATCTACACGTTTTACGAAGTATAAACGTGAAAAAAGCTGCAGTGGGCAACCGAAATTGTGAGATTGAATCCACTTTTAATACACAAACTCTGCTAGACAGCTGAAAAAGAACTTTCCTTTGTGCGCTAGAAACTTTTTTCAATCCGTAATGGCGGCCATCAAGACGGTCCGTTGGAACCGACGACAGTGTTAGAAGTCGGAAGAACCACTTGAACGCAGCTAACTAGAGATAAACCACACTGATAAACTAGAAATTATTATCGATCTACATGTTTTACGAAGTATTAACGTGAAAAAAGCTGCAGTGGGCAACCGAAATTGTGAGATTGAATCCACTTTTAATACACAAACTCTGCTAGACAGCTGAAAAAGAACTTTCCTTTGTGCGTAATGGCGGCCATCAAGACGGTCCCATGTAACCGACGACGGTGTTAGAAGTCGGAAGAACCACTTGAACGCAGCTAACTAGAGATAAACCACACTGATAAACTAGAAATTATTATCGATCTACATGTTTTACGAAGTATTAACGTGAAAAAAGCTGCAGTGGGCAACCGAAATTGTGAGATTGAATCCACTTTTAATACACAAACTCTGCTAGGCAGCTGAAAACAAAGACCCCGCCGATATATGAATCTACGAAACATGTTTGTTTGTTTGTTTGTTTGTTTGTTTCTAAAATTTGTAACGCAGGGGTCTTTCAATTTTGTTAAACAAAATCTTGTTGAAAAAAACGATACCTTGAAAAGAAAAAAAAAGAAAAATGAAGCCATAGACGACGTTGCCAAAAAACGGCTTACGTGATCGGACATTATCTACTTTTTAGACAAGGAACAACGGGATCGAGGTACTTGCAGAAAAAGCAAAAAAACTTTTAAAAAGTTACGTGATCAAAACAAAACTTATCGAAAAAATGTGAAACTTACCAATTCCCAAGGTGTCGTACACGCTCACCAGTCCACCATTCGCTTCGTGAGTGGATTTCTGAAGGCTACTGAAGCCGATCAAACGATGGATATCCTTCCGCGTTCTTCATTAACCCTCTACGACAGGTCTCCCGTTGAAAACCAATGAAAATTTGAGATTTTCTAAAATTCTCAAGTTATTGGGGAATTTCCAACTTCCGTATAGTGTTTCCAACATTCTTTCTGCACAAAAGGTTTACTTTTCACAGGTACTATTTTCACCACGGAAGAGTGAAAAAACTAACCTTGTCCCTGCTACAGGAGAAATAGAGGGACAGCGTCTCCTAACAGTGTGACGCGGTTTACGTGTAAAGATCATCCTTACTATCCAGGGTGTATAGGAAAGTCCTTAAACAGGGAAATAACTTTTGAACGCAAAATGCTAGAGTTGTGGAAGTAGTGTGTACATATAGTAAAGTGACTATGTTCTATCAGATGAGGCCGATTCCGGAAACCCAGCGGCGAATTTTGGAAGTTGGCGATCCTATCGCGAGAACCAAGAGAGATAGCGAAAAAAAGTCAATAACAAACGTGTAGAGCGTCACCAATTTAGTATGGAATGACACCCTACATTCACCAAAAACTCCAATAGAAGTCCGGAAATGTAGATCCCTCGGTATCAGATCGCCACAGGATGCAAGATAGCAGACAACGCCAATTCAGCTTTTACAAACTCTCCTCCACAGAACAAAGGGCAAGATCCCAGGGCAAACAGAATTGGCTGAGTTCCTGTAAAAACGTACGGCTCATGGCTTCAGGAGTGAGACCATTCCTACTTCTTCACACACGGGTGACACGGAAAGATTTGGGATGGGCAAAACAGAAAGTTCAGTACACAGAGAGATAACAGTTTCAGGCCTTAGAATCTCATATTGGGCATGAACCAAATCTAAACTACGCAACGTCCCCCCCCCCACCCCTTCTTTTTTTTTTTTTTTCAGAAACCCTGAAATACCAGCAAAATGAAGAAATTATTTTATCGTAACGATTTTTTTTTTTTTTTCAAAATGACCATTTTTTACGCTCTCCAACCGTAGGTTGAAGAAGCGTAATGCTCCAGCTTTTTCCGTCCGTCCGTCTGTCGGCACCATAACTCAAGTAAAAATGGTTCGATTTCGATTAAATTTCAGTATGTGGTAGGGGACCACCTGGGAACAAACCCTATTGAAAATGGGACAAATGGGGTTAAAGGTCACGACATAGGAGCGGGATCCATTCCATTGCCCTTATGCCTCATAACTTGCGTAAATATAGTAAATATGGTCCGATTTCAATGAAATTTTAGGATGTGGTAGGGAACCGCCTGGGGACGAATCCTATTGAAAATTACACAGCCATTGAAAGTACTTAAAATTAAAAACAGAATTGATTTTGATTTCCTTTCTCCCGCACATTTCTGTGTCATTCGTCTGTTTATTTAAACCATGTTCATGAACATTCCTTTATAAGAAATGGCTATTTAATATTTCCGTCTTTCTTTTCGTTCAGAAATTTTTTGGTATCACAACACAATTCTCTCAACTAAAAATAACACCAGCAATTTGTGCATCGAAAACTGACTTAAAGAAAGACAATTAACTGCAAATAAATAAATATGATAATAAAGAAAAGAAAATTCGAGATCTTCAATGTCATCAGCCATTTCAGTTTTATATTTTTCAGAAACAGTGCCGCTTGTTCATGTGCTGTACACAGTTCATCGTGTACACAGTTCATCGCAGCCTTCTGCACATGGGCCTGCGTAGCCGAAGACCCAGCTGTATCCTTATGCTCACTGCACATCATCGTCAACAAATCAAGATTCCTGATGCATCATGTAGACAGCCGAGCGTGGATATGCCGATTACCAACGAAGTCTATGGCACCTGGATGCACTGTTGGGCGGAAACAGGCCGGCAGTAGCGGTTTTATGGTGTGGGCTATGTTTTCTTGGGACACTTCAGGCCCCATTATCCCAACAGCACAATCCCTAACAGCTGTCAGGTATCTGAACATCGTTGCGGACCAAGTTCACCCATTCATGGCAAATGTGTTCCCTAGTGGTGATGGCCAGAGTAACAGAATGTAGACATACGCAGATAGTTTACAAATTATTTGCTGGTTTTGCAGATAGTTCTTGCTTGTAGATTAAAAAAAAAAAAGTTAGTTACAGCAATTAAAACACTCAAGGCTTTACTCAGATCAATATACTTAATTCTATTTTAACTAGAAGAACTTTAAATTATTTTTCACATCTTCTGAGTTCTTTTGTTTTTACAGAGATTTTTGGCCTCTAAATTTCTATCAAGGCCTATTCACAATGTATAGGAACTATATCAAAAGTTTTGTTTACACAGAAAGAATTTAAATTTTATTGTTGGGTTTCTCTTGCAGTTGCCAGTTATTAAATTAGAGTTCCTTATGTATTTTGTTAGTCCAGTGTTTTTTACGCTTTCCAACCGTAGGTTGAAGAAGCGTATATGCTCCAGCTTTGTCCGTCTGTCTGTCCGCACGATAACTCGCGTAAAAATAATTTGATTTCAATTAAATTTTAGTATGTGATAGGGGACAACCTACGGATGAACCCTATTGAAAATGGACTAAATGGGGTCAAAGGTCAGGACATAGGAGCGGGATCCATTCCATCGCCCTTATGCTTCATAACTTACATAAAAATGCTTCGATTGCAACAAAACTTTATCATGTTGTTCCGGAGGTATATTGAACTGGTTCTGTTGAATATAATCGAAATGGGGTCAAAGGTCAGGGCACAGTTGAGCGAGATTTATTCCACAGCCATTATCATCATAACTTGACTAAAAATGCTTCTATTGTGACAAAACTTTAGTATGTTGTTCCGGAGGTATACTGAACCAATTCTGTTTAATATCATCGAAATGGGGTCAAAGGTCAGGGCACAGGAGCAAGATTTATTCCACAGCCATTACCCTCATAACTTTAGAGTAATGCTTTCTGGTATGTTAGAAAACGTATCATAATCAATGCATTGCATGATTTGACTAACTTGTTGAAAATGCTATTTATAATTTTGAAAGGTTCATTGATGGAACAGTTTTTCTGGATATATTTTCTTTCTTTAGTCTCTTTGTTTTTATGAGGTCAGGTGCATAGTCCAATATTTTAATATTTTGCCAGAAAAGTATATTCCACACACATTGCTGCGTATTTAATTGTAATGGACTTATTTTGTCCTCACTGGAATCTGTTATGTTGAAATAACTATTATTACTTTATTAATTTTTCTTTAAATTATTTTATCCTATTGTTATCGTGGTTCACGCTTCGCGAGCTTGCAGCAAGTTTTCTGTTTCAATGGTTGTGTATGCAGATACATTTTATTTTTATACAACTCTGGTGATGGCCATTACCAACAGAATAATGCGCCATGCCACACTGCCAAAATCATTAGTGGTTTGACTTGGAAAAGTGGGTTCACACTAAATCACCACCACCCCAAAATGTACGAGAACTGGAGGACCTGCTGTTGACATTATGGTACCAGATATCCCAGGATGCCTATCGCCACCTCATCAAATCGATGCTTTGGCAAGTGGCTGCTGTTTTGCGGGCTAAAGGGGGTTCTGCAGCTTATTAGGTAGGTGGTCATAATGTAATGGCTCATGGGTGTGTATATATACATATGACAGCTACAAGGCAAAAAAACAAAACGGCAGACAAATTTTTCCTGTTTTGTTTTGCATAATTATCGAATCCTTTTTAATCCAATCTTTCTTAAACATTGCTTAAACATCAAAACAAAGTTCACATCTAAAGCCAAAATTAAATTTATTTTCCGTGTGAAATTAGAGATTTTTTTTTTTTTTTTTTGCCCAAATATTTAATTCTTGGCTGAATTTTCAACAAATAGTTCTCAATTCTTCCTTGACATACATTTTTTTTTTAATTTGTTATGTTCATCAGGCATTGAGGCAGCTTGTTCATCCACAAAACAATGAACTTATAATGTGCATTAAACAGTGATTGTGAAGATCCATGAAACAGCACTATCTACTTAACAATTACATGGTTACCCAGATAAGGAAAAAGAACTTATAGAACAGTCTAGCAGCAGAAGAATTGAAGAAAAGACTAGAAATGTGAAGAAGTTCACATCCACCACACTGTTGTTGTTCTTTTGGCAGCACAGGGCTTACTTTTGTGTTGCCTCCAATGAAATGACTCAGTAACGATACAAAACAAACACAGATACAAGTATTAGGTGTGCAACTGAATTCTCGGCCACAGGCACGACACGTTGACAGCAAATCGAATACGTACCTAATCATGAAAATAATCCCAGTCATGTTGGATACATTTGAGCCATCGGTCAGGGAGCTGCTGAATGCCACTGCAGAAAACAGAGGGCTGTTTCGAGTTAATAAAGTCATCAATACTTGTGTGGATCTCCTCGACAGAAGTGAAGTGCGTATCACTCATGTGATGTTGCAGGGAGCGTAAGAGGTGATAATCTGATGGGGCGAAGTCTGGAGAATACGCAGGGTGGAACAAAATCTCCCATCCCAGGTCGGTGATCATGTTTAAAGTCATTTTCGCGGTGCGAGGCTGCATTCATCTTCAGGTGCCCCAAGAAGTTTAAAATTCCACCAATATATACATCGCCTGCGCCATTTCAAGGATTTCTACCTTCCTGTCTTGCATTTGTGGTATGAGGTGAAAATGTAGGGAAGTAGAGCTGCAAGCAGAATTGCTGTCAAATCTCAGGACAGCCAAGAATTAACAGATAGTAACAACAGCTGTGAAAATTTGGACGATGTATCCATTGATGCAAATTTCACTGCAGTAGCTGCAAGTGAACCATCCTCTCCAAGAGAAAACATCCAGATGCTTTATGTACTACAGATACGGACTACCTGACAGGAGAGTTGCTGCCATTACATCTGCAATTTCTTAAGACATTGGCATAGTGACTGCAACTGATACCTCTTACGTGGTCAATAGAAGTAAAATTCAAAAAGAACATAAAAAGTTAAAAGAAATAATTACGAGCGACTCAGCCAAATGAAATAAGTAAATAACAGTACTGTTTTTGATGTTCGAATAGACAAAACACAGACACAAGTTCTTCAGAAAGGTACTAAGCTACACCCCAGGGTTGCTATACAAGAACACATTACCCTTGTGGAAGAACCTGATTCTAAATATACAGGCCACATCGCTGTTACCACAGGAGAAGCAGTAACAATCAAAACAGGCATAATGAAAATCTTTGAGAAGGGTGAAATTAACATGAATGGTTCATTTGCAATTGGATGCGACAGTGCCAATGTCAATGTTGGTTCAAAAGGAGGAGTGATTAGATTAATTGAGTTAGATCATCGAAGACAAGCTCCAGTGGCTGATCTGTATATTGTATACAAATGAGCTACCACTTAGGACATCTAATGGGGAAGCTCGATGGTGGTACTCATTGCCCAAAATCCTATTCTGGACCTATAGGTACAGCTATTATGAATTATGAAGAACTAAGTTTGACTTCATTTAAACACATAGTAGTTGAAAACTTTCTCCTACTGCTAACCAAGATGATCTTACCACAGATCAGAAATACTTATATTGCATACATCAAACAGTTTCATCTGACAATCGCTCTGAAGACCTTGCCTTTGAAAATACCTGGCCCAGTAGCACATTCTTGTTAGATAACAACAGCAAGGCGAGTACTTCGTCTCTACATCACCACTGACGATCCTTCAGCGAATCTTGTTTTCATTTCTACTTTCATCATAAAGGTTTATGTCTTGACATGGTTCAACATTAAGATGAATCCTTCTTGCACTAATGGAGCTCGACACATCTGGACAATGATAGAATGATCACGTTATCTACCAGAAAATCTTAGGACTACTGTTGATGAGGTAATCCAATGGAATGCTTTTTTCCTACATCCTGAAAACACACTCCTTTCCATGTAGACTGATGAAAGGGAAACCACACGTGAGTTGGTATTAAGAAGGATCATTGCAGCAAGGCACCAGGAAGATACATTGAGACAATTCTATGTACCTAGTTAATGTGAATTTTCATGCAAAACAATACATTGGTCTAATAGACTGGTATGTAGCAAATGAACGATCTCAGCCGCCTCTAATTCAACAGATACCTGATGAAGTAATATAGAATATTCTGACAAAGAGATACGGTTCTAACAGCCCTGAGGTCACACAATTTTGTGAGTGGTTGGAGATAACCAAACAGATTCCCTCTCATTCCCAAGGAACCAAAAGGTGTGTTCATCTAGTCACTGAGGCTTTAGCAGCAGTTTGTGGGGCAGAGCAAAGACATGGATTCATTATTGCAAGGAATCAATCACACAACATCCTGAAAATGTTCTACACAAATGAATTCCAAGTGTAACCAGCACTGTATTTTGTACTTGTATTTTTACTAGTGTTCTTTTAATACAGGTTTTAATCCAAGTTGAAGTTCAATAAAAATTTTCATGTGTTTAGTTACCACATTCGCAAAACGTATATTTTACCTGTGGTATTACTACTAACTTTGCCTCTTGTAATTAGTACATACCTACATTGCAATAAAGGTACTTTATGCTTTCTAAGCTTACTCTCAGTGTACCTATTTATAAGTTTTATACGCTATAGCATTTATTGGTTTTTCATCCTAGTTCACAATAGTAACCAAAAAATTGCACTACAATCTTACTTTTTGTTGAAATTTAAGCTTCTTGGGGCACCTGAAGATGAATGCTGAAAATTCTGAATTTTTTTATATAACAATTATGAATCATTATTTATGTTTTTCAACCCCAGGCTAGTTAATATTTTTTTTAAATAATGCAAATAAAAAATTCTTATAAATGACTCAAAAACGACATTTTTTGAAAAAATTGCCCCCCACCCCGTGGGTTACCTGAAGATGGAGGACTAGAGGCTTCAAAATCTTGGCATGATACACATGTTGGGTGTCTTCAAATTTTTCAACCCCAGCTGATATGAATTTCCAAAAAGATATTTTCACTCCGCCCTATTATACAGGGTGTCCGAAAATTATTTTGACACATTACAAAATTATGAACAAAAAAAACTATGAGCATTGTCTGTTTTTTTATGTCACATATTACTAACACGGTTTCTATATTTTTTTGTTTTGCAGAATTGTTATTCCCAGAAACCGATAGATGGCGCTAGTGTGGCCTGATGAGGAATGTATGAGAAATGCGCAATCAGTAGCAGAAGGCGATGTGTGTGTTATGGCTTGCGGAATTAAAGTCTGTCATTAAAGTTTTAAGACAGTTACCATTTAGAGTATGGTTGTAATCCTCCATTAACGAATTCAATTAATGCCGCCCCGGTGGCGCAGTGGTCTAAGGCGCTGGCCTCTGATCATTCGTCCGTACGGGGTCCGGGTTCGAATCCCGGTCAGGCATGGATGTTGTGTTTGTCTTACGGCACTGGCTCTCTCCCTTCCCTGGAACCAGTGACCCTAAATTAGGGACGGGCAACTGCTTATAGCCCATTGAGTTGCTCACGGTGTTCGTTAAACCTCCAATCAAAAAAAAAAAAAAAAAAAAAACGAATTCAATTAAGCGGTGGATGAAACAGTTTAAAGAAACTGGCAATGTGGAACATCGTGGAGGAGCCGGAAATCCGTTCGTAAAGCAAGCATAGAACTGTGCATTCCGAAATCAACAGTTCACGATATCTTGCACAAGAAATTAAAAGTTTCATGCTTACAAAATTCAAATAGTGCAAAAGATGCATGTAAATGATCACACTCTGCGATACGATTTCGCTGTGGATATGCTGAATCGGGTGGAAAATGACAAAAACTTTCTCAGTACTGTAATTTTTAGTGATGAATCCACATTTCATGTATAAGGTATTGTGAATCGTCACAACTGTAGGATATGGGGCAGTGAACCGCCTCATGCTGCTATTGAACTGGAATGCGATTCTCCAAAAGTTAATGTGTAAGTGCGCCCTATCAAAAAGAGAAGTGATTGGCCCTTTCTCCTTCTGCGAAAAAACCATAAATGGCGACTATTACTTGGATATGCTAGAAAATTTCGCTATACCCCAGATCAAAAGATATGACTTCATTTTCCAATAAGACGGCTTGCCTCCACATTGGGCAACGTGTGTATGTAAGTGCCTAAATGAGCATTTCCCCAACAGATGGATTGGGCGTGGTGGTCCCATTCCGTGGCCTCCTCTCTCTCCAGATCTAACTCCATTGGATTATTTCATGTGGGGTTATGTGAAGGATTGTGTCTATCAGATGCCTTGCACTGATTAGAAGGAACTGAAGCAGCATATCACAGCTGCTATTAATTCCATAACTCCTCAGATGCTTGCCAATACATGGCATGAAATCGAGTATCGCTTGGACGTACTACGAGCAACCAAGGGATCCCACGTCGAAATTTATTAACTTTTGTAGTTACATTGTAAGTTAGTACAGTCAGTTTCTTTCTATCTGTTTGTTTTGTTTTATATAATTTTGTAATGTGTCCAATAATTCTCGGACACCCTGTATTACACAGCCACTTGATGTAGCTTACTTCAGACCTATGAAAATGGAATAGCATAAAATAGTGGAATATAAAATGAACAACAATGTTTCTCTAATCCCAAAATCAGACTTTTCTGCCCTCATAAAGTAACTGTCTAAAAAAATCAATGAAACCAAAGGAGAAAATTTGATAAGCAGTTCTAAAAAAACTGTACTGTACATGATATGTATGTAGGTATATATATGAATTTGGCTTTCCCCTAGACAGAAGCCAAATTCTCAATAGAATTCCACAGAAAGGCAAGTCTGCCCGAAATGATAATGCAAACGGATGGTCAAGAGTAAGTGAAACTATATTAGAGTTTTTAGAACATAACTATATGGCAGTGGAGCAACAAAGGAGAGGAAAAAGAAAAATTATAAAAATAGCTCCCAGGAAAAGTGTGTCAGCCAATGATGTTAATAGATAAAGAAGAAAAGGGGGGAAAAAAACACAGAAGGAAAGTGAGTGTAAAATAAATGAGACAAACCAAAACCAAATAAAGTCTTCATCATCTGAATTATCAATTGAAACAAAGTTAGACAATAGTATCAGCAAAGATGACCCTACATGTGCTAGGAAAATATGCCATAAAGAAATTATCCTTAATGGTAACATCAAAGCAAACCAAACAAAATGTGAGCAGTATTCATGTAGCGAGTTATCCAGGCAGAAGAGTATGACTCTTTTAAGGACATGGTAAAAGTAAGAGTTATAAAGAAGACAAAAAAAAAAATCATTGGATTTGACCAGGTGAAAAAAAAATTTACCCCCCCCCAGCTGCTGAAACATGCTGCCTGTCCCACATCCTTTCTTGCTGCTCTGTGATGATTATGGACATGTTCACTCATGTACAGTAAGTACTTGATTGCATTTTACAAATTACCACACATTTCACAGCTTTTCTTTTTATGTGTTACGTGTTACAACAATATTCAATGAACTTTGTCGCACCTCATGTGTATTACTGCCACAGATCCATACACTGAAATGATAAAATACACTTTAAAATTTACCATTTATACCTTTCAAATGCTTACTGAATAAATCTACACTCCATTGGAGTGTAGATTTATTCAGTAAAAAACCTTCACTCCGTTTACTTTCGAATGTTTTGAAAGACGAAATACCATATCCCCAGACAAAAAAAAACCCCGCCTACCCCAAAAAAAATTCTCCTTAGTTTTGCATCGATAACAAGATTGGTCCAAATGACGATAAGAAAAGCAGAATTCTGCAAAAGAATCTCATATGAGATTAGTGAATATTTTACTCAGCCCTAATGCTGAATCAATTATTGAGCAAACTGCTTTATTTTTTTATTGGAAGTTTAATGACTACCATAAGCAACTTAGTCAGGGATGCCGCTAGACTTCAAAATTAGGATGGGCGACAGGTGGGTGAGCATTATTTTTGGTGGGGCAAGCTGGATGGCAACTTTTTTATTCTTTTTATGCAACACTGAAAGAACAAATTTTTAATGCTTTTTTTTTCTTTTAATTGAAGGTTCAACAACCATCGTGAGCAACTCAATGGACTATAAGTAGCCACCCGTTCCTAATTTAGGGTCACTGGTTCCAGGGAAGGGAGAGAGCCCATGCCGTAAGAGAAACACAACATCCATGCCTCATCAGAATTCGAACCCAGGCTACAGTGCCTAGAAGAATTAGTGTGTCGTGCTCGCAGAAAAACTTGCTGCCCGCTATCATGAAAGCGGTAGATGGCGCTGCGATCGGATGTCACGTCGCTTTTCGGGAGGAAGGACGACGAGAATGCACATCTTTCTATGACACAGACCCAGCTCGTCAGCATTATGTGTACTCCTTGAACGATATTTTATAAGCAGAGAACTTAAGTATTTACGAAATAATCGACACACCTCTTTCACCACCCCCTCACCCAAAAAAAAAAAAAAAAAAAAAAAGAACGAACGGGGTGCTCAAAATTCATTAATAAGGGTATCGTAGTTTAAGTTAAGCTTTGCATTGTGCTAACGTCAACATTAATGTTAGATATTTCGGAAGTTTTAGAGTCATACATGGGTTACATTATGCAAAAACACTGGAGACCAATATGCAGTTTACAATCACTGAAACATCAACTTACAGTATAAAGTAAAAATTAAAATAAAGAAAATATTTTGCCCCTCAAAACCTTACCGAAAAAAAAAAGGGGGAAATATTTTCTCAATGAGACATGGGCTTTATAATTTGCATTCCAATAATCCAAATAGGTCTTGAAATTCAGTAACCTAAAAACTTAAAATTATTTAATAATGTACTTCATTTTTGAGCAATGAGTGACTAAATTTCTTGGTAAGAACATGGGATCAAAATAAATATTGAAACTTAATGCTTTCCATTTAGTTGCAGAGTGTGGCTTTGAAAAGAAGCCTTTTAATGAGTTAAAAATAGAATACAACAAATGCGATTACTATTTTTAAAATTGGTCTATTTTCTAATAATATACCAACTGTAATCCATTTATAAAAATCATTCCTAAAAAAACTTTGCCTGTGATACGATAAACAAAATGAATCATACTGAACAGAAGTAAATATACAAAACTTGAATGTATATGATGACATTCTTTTAAAGAAAAATAATTATAACATTTTTCTTTACTTTTCTTCACCTTATAATAATTATGTGATTAAATTTGCTATTCAAATGGGTTTGCAGTGAAGAGAGGAAAATTGTTTTGCACCTTAAGTAAAAAGTTTAATAAGGTAAAAATTAAGAAGTGGGTGTTCATGGAGTCTGTCTAAATGGGATAATTCTATGCAGTCCTTGTAAACTATTTTTACCCTTAAAAAAAAGGAAATTATTAATGTAGCATACACACAGGCGTAACATGGGGAAGGCACAGTAGGGCATGTGCCCCCCTCTCCCCACTTAAAAATTGGAAAAACTAATTAGTCGTTCTCCTTTTAAATGCCATAAAGTGTGATATACAGCGAAGGGAACACTACGTAATAGCCATCATTGTTATGACTGCTTTCCAGCAGAAATTCATGCGCAATAGCATGCAGTCATCTTTACGATGGGTATAGCGTCTAGAAGGTAAAGTGTGCCGAGCGCATAGCATGCGTAATGATTGGCGTGGATACCGAAATTTGTCTCCTTCGTAGATGGCGCTGCGATCGCCTTCCCTTCCCTCTTTCTTAATGTGAGCGAAGCGGGAAACTAAATTCGTGTTGCTTACAGTGAAAAGAGCGGCGATTTAGACGAAGACGTGTTATGTTTTAGAAGGAATGTGGATTACCTAAATATTGTATATAAGTTATACTTAGTTCATTACGCGGAAGAGAAATAACCATTGTTTTGTGCCAGGTTGCAATACTCAGTACAAAAACAGTAAGCTGTCGCTTTTTGGAATACCCAAAAATGATAAACTTTTACAGCAATGGCAAAAATTGATTCCCCGTGCAGATAAAAACTTAGACAAATGTAGTGCTGTATGTGAACTGCACTTTGATGAGAGATTTGTGGTTCGAAATTTTGTGCATAAAATAAACGAGGAGACTGTGTTAATACCCAGAGATCGGCCCATCTTGACACCAGATGCAATTCCAACAATATTTCCAAACCTTCCCCATTATTTATCAAAACCTCTGGCAAAAAAGAGGAAAGTTAGGGAAACCGATGATAAGCCTGATGGTAATTTAAATAGCTTGGAATTTACTTCCCATAGAGTTACACTGAACTGCCTTCTGAATATCAACCTTCCTTCAGAATTTTGGGGTAAGCAAATACCTGCTAATAATTCAAAGTGCATAATTTTCCATGTTCATTCATTCAAATGTGAATTGTCAAATTCATTGACAACTGAAAAACTGGTTGTTGTAACCGAAAGTGAACCAGAGTTTACCTGTGAAGTGTATTTACGTGGATTAAAAATGAACACAGTTTCTAATATTACTTCTAAAGATGAATTAGAATCCATTATTCGAGACACTGATAGGCTAGCAATATGTCATGGTGCAGGCTCCATTTCAGAATTTGAAGATAACAGGAAGTACCTTGAAAGTGGAGTTATTTTTGAGAATAATTTGTACAGCAAAAAATGTGGGTATCACTCGACTGTAAAGCCCGAGGTTTCTCTAATGCATTTCTCTTCTGTTCTGAACTGAAGATTGTATTGATACCACTTTTATGGTGATCTGTCGAAAAACAGAAGAGAAATGCATTAGAGAAACCTCGGGCTTTACAGTCGACTGATACCATGTGTATCACTCGACTGTAAAGCCCGAGGTTTCTCTAATGCATTTCTCTTCTGTTTTTCGACAGATCTCCATAAAAGTGGTATCAATACAATCTTCAGTTCAGAGGAAAGAACGTTCATACAAAAAAATTAGATAGACAACGGATTTACCTTTTTTAAGCACCTCAAAGTAACCTCACTCGCTTCGGCAGCGAACGAGAGCCACTACGTTAAGCCTAACCGTCTGCTATCGTTAAGTTACTTTCACGGCAAAGCTTTCTTAAGCAGACGCTTCTACGGAAAAAAGAGACGACACTTCCTGTGACGTAGGGACTCCTAGGCTGGCGATTAGGTTGAAAAATTATCACAGTATCCTACGTCTGGGTCCAGAGTATTGTTTCCCGCGACGATGACCATGCATTATCGGCGAACTCTTAACATGGCGTAGATATATTTGTTTAATTTTTTTTTATCGCTTTTGCCTCATTAGTCTTTTAAAAACCATGCATTTTTTCAAGAAAATTAAATAGGTGAGATCTAATATATAAAAGTTGAATGCTTGTTTGTCCGCTGTACAAATCTACAGTTTACAATTTAGAACCATCAAATTTAGTATACAATATCATGGTACTCTTAGACCGTAGAGGGTTTTTGGATAATGTTGGGGCCCGGGGTGAAGGGGCCCCCATACGAAATTTTCGTAAAAAATTCTACGGTTTTCAATTTAGAACTACTAAATTTGGTATACTATGTCATGGTACTCTGACTTAGACCGTAGGAGGTTTTTTGAATGGGGTCGGAGCCCGGGGGGTCGGGGGCCCCCCATACAAACTTTTCGTAACAAGTTCTACTGTTTTCAATTTAGAACCACCAAATTTGGTATACCGTCCGTCTCATAGTACTCTGATTTAGCCGTAACACGGTGTTGGGATGATGTTGGGGCCCGGGGTCAAGGGGCCCCCATACAAAAAAAATCGTAAAAAGTTCTACAGTTTTCAATTTAGAACCACCAAATTTGGTATACGTTCTGATGGTACTCTAACTTAGACCGTAGGAGGTTTTTTGGATGATGTTGGGGCCCGGGGTGAAGGGGGCCCCATACGAAATTTTCGTAAAAAATTCTACGGTTTTCAATTTAGAACCACTAAATTTGGTATACTATGTCATGGTACTCTGACTTAGACCGTAAACGGTTTTTGGATGGGGTCGGAGCCCGGGGGGTCAGGGGCCCCCATACAAAATTTGCCTAAAATTTCTACAGTTTTCAATTTAGGACTACCAAATTTGGTATTGTATCTGATGGTGCTCTAATTTTGCCGTAGACGGTTTTTGTATGGTTGTTGGGGCCCGGCGGAGTCAATGGGGGCCCCATACAAAAAAAATCGTAAAAAGTTTTCAATTTAGAACCACCAATGGCATACCGTCTCATGGTACTCGGACTCAGCCCGTAGACAGTTTTTGGATGGTGTTGGGGCCCGGAGTCAATGGGCCCCCCGTACAAAAAATTCGTAAAAAGTTCTACAGTTTTCAATTTAGAACCACCAATGGTAACCGTCTCATGGTACTCTGACTCAGCCCGTAGACGGTTTTTGGATGGTGTTGGGGCCCGGAGCCAATGGGCCCCCCCGTACAAAAAATTCATAAAAAGTTCTACAGTTTTCAATTTAGAACCACCAATGGTATACCGTCTCATGGTACTCTGACTCAGCCCGTAGACGATTTTTGGATGGGGTCGGAGCCGGGGGGGGGACCCCATACAAAATTTTCGTAGAATGCTCTACAGTTTTCAATTTAGAACCACCAAATTTGGTATACGGTCTCATAGTACTCTGATTTAGCCGTAACACGGTGATGGGATGATGTTGGGGCCAGGGGTCAAGGGGCCCCCATACAAAATTTTCGTAAACATTTCTACAGTTTTCAATTTAGAACCACCAAATTTAGTATTACAACCAAAAGAGCTCCTTCCTGTCGTAAGGCACCTTGGAAAACTGCCGCACATAATTGGGAAACTTAGAAAACTGCCCCACTGGAAAAATATCAAAGTGTTCTTCGGCCCCTTAATGAAAAACATGTGGCAATTTTCCAAATTGCTGAAAGATGTGTGGCAGGGTTGCCGGTAAATTGCCAAACCGGAGCAGAGTCACACATCAGTGTTCCTGTGTGCAGTTTAGAGTGAACCGCTTGTTCTGGGAGTATTTTTGCCACTTTTCAGCTTTCAGGGGTATTTTCTCCGGGGTTATTTTTCCCCCGGTGGTATTTTTACCGTTTACCGCCACTTCAGCCGCGGGCCTTTCTAGAAAATTTTAAGTTGCAACCTAGATATCTGGTATGTGTATAAACGGATTACGGTTAGAGCCCAATGTGTTCAAGCAAATATTCTTTCAAGACGATTTACTTTCATGATGTTTTCCTTGGCATTCTGTCTTTACCCTCAGATGTAAGAACTTTTTCATTTTTAAAAACTGATTTTTGGAAGTGATGTGCGTCTGCTGAACTTGGAAGAATACGGGTACGAAGAACTGGCCACCGGAGAACTGGTCATATTGCAATTTCAGTGCCATAAAATTGTTCTGGGTAAACAAATTTCGTGTGGCTATATTCCCCACTACTTGAGCAACTATTGTTCATAACTTTTTTTTTTAAATATTTCATTTTCAGTAAGAAATTTAGACATTTCCATGATTTTCGGAGCTAAGAGTAAGCGGAGAACTGGCCACCAGAGAACTGACCACCGGAGAACTGGCCACCAGAGAACTGACCACCGGAGAACTGGCCACAAAAATTTTAAGGTGCCGTATAAAAATTGCGTTCTGGGCTGCTCCGTGGCTACGTCTCCCGAGATTGGTTATCTGACTTCAGCCGCGGGCCTTTCTAGAAAATTTTAAGTTGCAACCTAGATATCTGGTATGTGTATAAACGGATTACGGTTAGAGCCCAATGTGTTCAAGCAAATATTCTTTCAAGACGATTTACTTTCATGATGTTTTCCTTGGCATTCTGTCTTTACCCTCAGATGTAAGAACTTTTTCATTTTTAAAAACTGATTTTTGGAAGTGATGTGCGTCTGCTGAACTTGGAAGAATACGGGTACGAAGAACTGGCCACCGGAGAACTGGTCATATTGCAATTTCAGTGCCATAAAATTGTTCTGGGTAAACAAATTTCGTGTGGCTATATTCCCCACTACTTGAGCAACTATTGTTCATAACTTTTTTTTTTTAAATATTTCATTTTCAGTAAGAAATTTAGACATTTCCATGATTTTCGGAGCTAAGAGTAAGCGGAGAACTGGCCACCAGAGAACTGACCACCGGAGAACTGGCCACCAGAGAACTGACCACCGGAGAACTGGCCACAAAAATTTTAAGGTGCCGTATAAAAATTGCGTTCTGGGCTGCTCCGTGGCTACGTCTCCCCGAGATTGGTTATCTGACACACATAAAATGTCCGTAATTTCGTATTTTCTTATTTATGATATTTTTCTATAAACTATAACTAAACAAATTCTCTGCGAGTATGAGCAAACCCAGGAAACTTGTCGGGTGTGTGTGTGGGGTGGGGGAGCTTAAAACCTAAAATATGAAATATAAATAATTTCTGGTCCGATCGGGAGATTTTCAGCGTTTACAAGCTACAACTCGTCGAATTATCTGAGGGCATCTGCGGCCTCAGGAAACTGGTCGGGGGGGGGGGGGGAGTTAATACCAAAATCGTAAAATATCAAGAGTTTCTCTTCCGATCGGGAGTTCTTCAGCATTTACAAACTGCAACTCGACAAAGCGACAAAACTGCAACTCGACAAATTTTCTCCGCACTCTCTGGAAACCTGTCGGGGAAGGAGGGGAGGGAGGTGGGGGTTAATACCAAAAGTGTAAAATATGAACAATTTCTCGTCCGATCGGGAAATTTTCAGTATTTACAGGCTGCAACTCGACAAATTTTTTGAGGGCATGTGCCTACTCAGCAAACCCGTCCGGGGGGAGGGGGGTAATTTCAAAAGTTTAACATATGAAGAATTTCTCGTCCGATCAGCAGATTTTTTTGCATTTTACACACATTATTCGAGGGTATGTGCCCACTCAGCAAACCTGTTGGGGGTGGGGGGCATACCAAAAGTGTAAAATATGAAGTATTTCTCGTTCGATCGGGAGATTTTCAGCATTTGGCAGCTACAACTCGACACATTATCTGAGCGCACGTTACTACTCTGAAAACGTCGCGGGGGGAGGGGTATACCAAAAGTGTAAAATATGAAGAATTTGTTGACCGATTGGGTGGTTTTCAGCGTTTACAAGCTAGAACTCGACACATTATCTGAGGGCATATGAATTATGAAAATCTCCGTGCCGGAAGAGAAATTCTTCATATTTTACACTTTTGGCAACCCCCCCCCCCCCCTCCCCCGACAGGTTTGCTGAGTAAGCACATGCCTTCAAATAATGTGTCGAGTTGTAGTGCTGAAAATCTCCCGATTGAATGAGAAAATTTTCATATTTTACACTTTTGGTATTGAATGAATATCTCGAGTTGTAGTTTGCAAATGATGAAAATCTGGTCAGAAGAGAAATTCTTCATATTTTACATTTTTGGCAGCCCCACCCCCACCCGCGACAGGTTTGCCGCGTAGGCACATGCCCTCATATAATTTGCAGACTTGTAGTTTGAAAACCCTTAAATCTTTTGCTGATATGTAGATCATAAACATTTGTTATAAAGATTTACATTAATTATCGCAATTAAGAAAAGGCGAAATTACGGAAACTTTTTATGACTCAGATTACCAACCTCTGGGAATCTTGGGCACGAAGCGGTCAAAAACGTAATTTGTATACGGCCCCTTAAAATTTTTGTGGGCAGTTCTCCTACACCCGGAAGAATAGGGTGTGGGGATGGGGATTCATTATCGTTGTTCGTAGGTTTATTCCATGTAAAGTATTAGTTTCCAATGTGATTACCACTTGTTCTTAAATCTGTGACTGTGCAACATACAAATTACGTAATTGTTTCGATGGTGGATAGTGTATAACGCCGTGTAAACATTGAAGCGTAAATTTGAGTTATGTTTCCTGTGTAGGCTAAATCCTCATCTAAAATATCAAGAACAGATGAGAAATATTTTCCTAAAATCTTAACAGCGAAAAAATGCACAGAATTGGCAATGCACATACGTTTGCCAACTACATTTCTTAACAAAAGCCTAAAACTTTTCTTTGAAATAGTTCTCCTAATACTGATGTAAAATAAAGGATGTTAATAATCACAAAAAAAGAAATTAAGAAATAAGATTTTTATGTGCAGGTAATTTTGATTTTTAAACGAAGTTACGCATACGTATGCGTTATAAAAAAAAAAAAAAAACAGTTCTCAGCTTTATTTAGGCCATTTCCCACCCCCTGTACAGAATGGTTTAGTAAAACAATCAGTTCCCTTGATCGCTCCTAAGGGGAAATTTTGCGGATTACAGAATTTTAATACTTTATAGTTAATATTGTTAGTTGTTACCTAAAGTTAAAAAAAAATAGAAAGACTTTTGCTCAAAGTTGAAATGATCCTTCACAACGGACCTCATCTCAAGGTCTCTCAAAATGTATCCGCACTAATGGGGTTTTAGTGGCAACAAGGAGTGACGGAAATCAAAGAAAACAGCTTCGGCGTCATTGTATATAGTACAGTACTATCAGCGATTTCCATCTCAAAGGCGGTTTTCCTGTCCACTTGCGTTCACAGTAAATATCGTATGTACACACCGACGACCGCGTTTGTTCTACGACGCAATAAAACAATAAATCAATCCTATGAGATACAGTGAGTTCCGGAAAAGCCGCATTCGGATAATGTTGTCCAGCTATGGGAGGGAAAGAAGAGATAAGAAGTTTCTCCCAACACAGAAACAATAAATTGACAGTCGGGGGGGGGGGAACTGGAGGAGAGGTGTTACTTTAAGCAGGCAGTAGAGGAGGGAGTTTGGATTACACCACACACTCTATCACAATACTCGTCCCAAACTCTTCAAAAAAAAAAAAAAAAAAAAGAAGAAGAAGAAACATTCAACATAATCAGTGTAAAACTGGGGATATAAAATTGCGATTTTTAAAAATGGAAAGTTTTGAGGAAAGTCATGGAAATTGTTACATGGAAATTATCTTCACTAAAAGGTTCATAGCTTCCTTTCAGTGATTTCAGATATTACAAGTAAAAAGATCATTAAAAAAAAGATGAAGATTATTAAAGGTGATTTAAAGATTATTACAAAAACACAATTTTCAATTTTTGAGGCCGGTGAAACGAAAGCTCTAGTATCCGCAATGGATAAACGTAATATTCACAGATACCGTACGCTTGTAAAACCTTTCAATCCGATGAACACAAGTTTTTTCGCTTGATATCAATTTTCGTTTGAACACGAAAAAATTAGAAGGGCAGCATTTTTGATGGAAAGTGGGGTAAATCAAAAACCCGAACTTGTTTGTAATCAAAGTTATGTGCCAACGTTTTGAAAACGTTTTACAAAACAGTGCAAATATTGCTACTACGGTAGATGGACGGAAAACACCCCCGCAGGAAAAGACCCACACATTTTTAAGTTAGGGACCATGCACATATGACATTTGACACACAATATCGGACATGGGGGAGATTTCCGGGGTCACCATTTCCAAGCAATCGGTAAAAAAGTCCGAGACGAAAAACGCGGAAAAAAAGGCTAGGAAAAAAGGTTTTAGATGGGCCTTTTGGTTCCTGTAAACAACCACACAGGAAAACTGCCACACAAGAAAACTGCCACACCGGAAGATTGCCACACAGGAAAACTGCCACACGCGTTTCCTTAAGGGACCGAGCACAAATTGCTGTTCCTCCGAAGAACACTTGGAATGTGTGGCAGTTTTCCAAGGTGCCTAACGACGGGAAGGAGCTGTTTTGCTTGTCTGAATTTTCAGGATGGTTCATACGAGCTTAGGACAAGTGGCCACAAAAGTTTAGGGGGGGGGGGGGTAGGAGCTTATAAAGATTACCGTTTCTTTGCGTATATTGAAAACTGTATTGGTAAAACCAAACAAATTTCGAGAAAACGTTCTGTGTAAACCAAGCGGGAATTGTACTTTAACTTAAAGAAAATTGCCGTGACTTAAGTAGAATTTTTTAAACTACGGTGTTCCTCGGAACAACGAAATTACAGCATGACTCATGCTATGTTAAAAAAGGAAGAAAGGGTAAGATTTTTTAATAATGCTGCGCTTTTACTTAGGCACATATTCATAACGTTTACGTATGAAGTCAAGTTAACATTGCGATTTTACTTAGGCACGAAATATTTATTCATAGGCTGTAGGCCTTCTTAACAGTTTTTATTCTACGCATGTCATAGGAGTAACTTGAGTTCATCCATAAACGTTATGAATATGACATAGTTAGAATAAAAATTGTTAAAAGAGCCTAGGCTTGACCTAAGGCCTATGAATTAATACTTCGTGCCTAAGTAAAAGCACAATATTATCAACTTGACTTGATACATAAACGTTATAAATATGAAGTCGACGGAGTGAAAACTGTTTAAAAGACCTAGCTAGGCCTATAGTGCCGAGAAATTAGTATTTAATGCCTAAGTAAAGCGCAGTGCTATTAACTTGACTTGAAATGTAAACGTTATGAATATGACATCCCTAGTATGTTAAAAAGTTCAAGGCATAGGGCTTATGAGTTTAATGAATTTATATTGAGTGCCTAAGTAAAAGCGTAATTAATATTAACTTGACGTCCTACGTAAACGTTCTGAATATGTGCCTAAGTAAAAGCGCAGCATTATTAAATAATCTCACCTTATCGTCCTTTTTTAACATAGCATGAATCATGCTATAATTGTGTTGTTCTGTCGAACACCGAAGTTTTAAAAAATGTACTTAAGTCACGGCAATTTATTTCTTCAAGTTAAAATACAAATCTCGCTTGGTTTACGCAGAACGTTTCCTCGAAATTTGTTTGGTGTACCCGATACAGTTTTCAATATAAGCCAAGAAACGGCAATCTTTATAAGCTCCTTCCCCCTTAAACTTTTGTAGCCTGTTGTCCTAAGCTCGTACGAACCATCCTGGAAATTCAGGTAAACAAAAGAGCTCCTTCCCGTCGTTAGGCACTTTGGAAAACTGCCACACATAATTCAGAAACTTGGAAGACTGCCACACATTGAAAGTGTTCCTCGGAGGAAAAGCAAGTTGTGCCCGGTCCCTTAATTAAAAATATGTGGCAGTTTTCCGTTGCGGCACTATTCCTGTGTGTGGCACATTTCTAAGTTGCTTGAAGATGCGTGTCACTTTTACTGTGTGGCGGTTTACAGGGGTGTAGGAGAAGTGGCCACCTGAGAACTGGCCCCCGTGTAACTCTGGCAGAATAGTTTGCTACCGGAGAACTGACCGCAAAAATTTAAAGAGGAAACAAGCTGTCGTGTGTTCGATGCTCTCTGATTCGAACGAGCGTTACTCCGGACCTTTTGATGACATTTCCACAGCGCCGTGCCGTCATCCAGAAGTTTCCTTGGGAAAGAAAGAGTAGGTGTGCCTTCGGGGAACTGTAATTATCTTTTTCTGTCTTTCTTTTTTTTTTATGGCTACTACTGGGAAATGGCGGACAAGATTCGGCAAGCCATCAATTACATGACGTGATTGCCGGATGCCCCTTCTGAGAAACTGGTGGACCACATTAGGCCAGCCATTATTTACGGCAGGTGCTTGCAGGACTGCTTAAGGGCCGCTTGTGGCAGCCACTGCCTGTGATGGATAACTGATGGCCTTATTCTGCCATATGACAACTGATGGGGGTTCCAACTCTTGGCCAGCTGTTGTCCTGAACTGCTGGCCCATGTGGTGGCCGCTGGGACATTCTATTGTTGGTTGGTCAGCGGCAACATAGTACTGGGCCACTGCTGACTACCAGTACTGGCCCAGCAATACTGTTTTTGCTGGGTGTGAAAACGCAGCAAACATGTCTGGAATACAAAATATAAAAAATGCTTGGTCCCATCGGGAGATTTTCAGCGTTTGCAAACAACAACTCAACAAATTATCCGCGGGCATGTGCTAACGCAGGAAACCTGGCGGGGGTTATCCCTTTCCACAGGCAGGTTTCCAGCAGTAACAAATGCCCGCGGAGAATTTGTCTATCAATAATGACGGGGGAAAATATGACATCCAGAGCAATGTTTTTAAATTATGTATTTATTGAATATATAGGTCAAAGCCCGTCAATAATGACCGAGGAAAATAAGATATCCAGAGCAATTTTTTTTAATTATTTATTTATAGCAAAAAAAAAAAAAGCCGTCCTACGACGGGCATAAGACTCTGAACTTGGTAGATCTTTTGGCGTTACCCAGGTTGCAGCGCGAGGCGCTTGATCTTCCATCGCTTCTTTGTCAGTCCGTTTATCTGTCTGTTTGTCTGTCTGCTTGCCCGTCTGTCTGTTATGTGTTTTGTGAAATCTTGAGTTCCTATTTCGTCAACACTTTCTTGTACACAACATTTTTCGTGTATACTGAGTGTGAACCCTGTATCTGTTTCCCCAAAAATGAACAATTTTTATTTTGACATCGTCGTACTCTTGACATTTCCACATAGAGATGACCGTGGCTAAACACCGGTTCAGGCAAATAATGTATATTTCGACTTTTCCTAACGACCTGATTTCATGGGATACGACAGGAATAGTTTGTCTGAAATCTCTTCCAAGAATGAAAACTATACCGCCAAAGAGCTTTATGGTCTTCACGATCTCTGGAAGGAGTTTGTTAATACAATTAACTGCATTATTAGGAGCCGTTGTATAGCTTCGTCCAAGGTCAAAACTTTGGCTTCCCTAATAAGCTCGGCATTAGGGCTGGTCATCGTCATTTTTGAAACGGAGTTTGCAAACACAGGAGCAGGCACATTAAATTCGGAATGGTATGTCCTGCCACCATCAAGGAGATTTACAACGATGCCAGTTGATGCTGTGGCCAATGCAATGTTTCCTTCTCCTCGTATGGTACTGAGGAGCAATTTGTACATATATGTTTTGCCTTTGCCACCTGGACCGTCAAGGAAAAGTATCTGCTTTCCCTTTTTTCATTTTTTTTACAGCTAAAATTTAATCGTATGCTAGCTTTTACTGTGCATTCAACAATGACTTCATTGCTTCACTTCTTTCTCTCTCTTGCTGCGCATTATACAATAGAAAGCTGCAGGAGCAATTCGAAGGTTTGCTGGAGGAGTGGATAGTCAAAAGTCAGCACGTGTTTTACCGCGAATAATAAACACATCTTGAATTTCTTTAAGGGTAAAATTTTCATAATTGGTACAGTCATCTGATTGACCATTATGTTGCCTTGCAAAGTTGTCGCAAAGACCTTTCTTGTCCTTCGCAAAATGTTCAGGCACATTTGGTGGCACAGCAAGGACCCAAATATACGTGAACAGTTCTCGCAACTGTCGGGGCATTTTTTCAATCACTGCCTCAGATAGGGCATCGTCTCAAATTTCATCACTATTAAATAGTCCTTGCTTTTGGGCTTCTTCCTTAAAATCCGGATATAGTATACCTTCAACAGTCTTCAAATAGTTAAAAGAAGTTGCTCCACGGATATTCAGCAAGACAAGGCGCAAACAGAATCTTTCTGTGTCTGCGTTCAAACTTACAGTGTACATGTGCCTAATAGTCTTGTCTTTACCTCTTTGTCGAAGCTTCCATTTACGATTTCTTTCATCAAATATATAATGCTGTGGAATGTCAATATACAAATGGTTTCTAGCATTTTCATCTTCTTCATTTAATTTAAACCACGCAGTTAGATTAGCATCGCGTGACAGCTTCTCTTTCTGCTGCAGCCTGCATGTTGTCTTCAGTTAAATAGACATTGTGCTCATTAGGAAGATGAACTTGAAGTAGCACGATTGTGTGAGATTGAGCATGCTTGTTGAAAGCAAAGAGTCTCCATGCTGCCTCAGGAGCGCTAAAGTACCTGGAATCCATAAAAGTCCAAAGTTCATCGTGTTCAATTGCTACATTAGCACAGTCATGTCCCTTGTACACGTATTTGAACAGGCATTTCATACTCTTGGCGGAGGCACAACTTTCGACATACTCTTGACGGAGGCACAACTTTCGACATACTCTTGACGGAGGCACAACTTTCGACATACTCTTGACGGAGGCACAACTGAAGGCAGAGGGTGCTGAGAATCACTGGAGGACCGGACTAGGCTGCCATCTGATGCTGACCTTGGCTACGTACAATGAACGCTCTCTATCTTCTGATTCAAGGCTTCTTGAATTGGAGGAGGAAGTACAAAGAATCAAGTGGTACATCGTTGTTCTAAGTGAAGTAAGAAGAAAAGGAGATCTCATTGAACTGAAAAGTGGAGATCTCTTCTACTATCGTGGGACAGATACTGGCAGAGCTAGTGTATGTTGGATTTATACACTATCTACCAACAAGTAATTGGACACCCCTGAAATCGACGATATCTGCGGTCCTGATACACGTCACGGCCGCCGCCGTTAAATATCTTGTGCGAAACAACAACGCAACCAGTCGCATGGAAGATGCCACGCAGTTCGGAGCTCTCTGATTTCGAGAAAGGTGTAATCGTCGGGTAACACAGAAATGGCCGATCCATACGTGGCATATCCAGCGAGTTGAAGTACCCAAAATCGACAGTGGCCTACGTGATTGGCAAGTGAAAGATGAGAGGTGACTGTCGGAATGTGCCCCTACCCGGCAGACCGACAAAACTGGGAGTTAGAGACCGACGGGTGCTAGCCAGAGAAATTCGGAAGAACCGCACCAAATCGATGGGCCACATCCGCGAGGAGTTTCAACAGGCATCCGGGAGTGTTCTTTCGATGAATACTATCCGCAAGGAAGATCAAAGGCTTTGACGTGCTGCCGCCCACAAGCCTTTGATCACCAAGTCCAATAGCGCTGCTCGGCTAACGTGGTGCAAAGAACGTCGACAGTGGACCGTTGAACAGTGGAAACAGGTTCTCTGGAGCGACGAATCAAGGTTCACCCTCTACCGTTCGGATGGCAGGGTCTGGGTTTGGCGTCTGCCTGGAGAACGCCTCCTGCCGGAATGTCTTGTGCCAACTGTGAAGTTCGGCGGCGGTGGAATTATGCTATGGGGGTGTTTCTCCTGACATGGCACGGGACCCTTGGTCGCAATTCCTGGTAGACTCAACGCCGAAACCTACTGCACCATTTTGGATGACCATGCGCAACATAGAAAACTTTCCGTCCAACATAGAAAACTGTTCTGTCACAAAATTCCATGCATGCAATTTAAAACCGATCGTTTCTCTTGTGATACGACAACATCGCTTCCCCAACAAATCAGTGTTTCAAATTTTAATTGTGTTAAGCGTGTGCGTGCGTTCTGTGCAGAGGATAACTCTCTGCATGTGGCCCCTTTTTTCTGTTTCAAGGTGCATTACCATGGAAAACCGCCTATATTAGACGGCTCTATGGCACCTTGATGTGGCTTCACAAAACGCGGTTCTAAGGGAGTGGGCTAAGCCCCCAAAAACCATTGCGTTCTGATCCGGATGATCATAATATTAAAAGGAAAAGGAAAAAATTGGTATGCATCATAATAGGGAACAAGGAGAACTACACATTAGTTGTTCCCTTTTCCACTTGCTGTTGGCAGTGCCTTTGATACCCCACAACAATGCGGGGCCAGATTGGCTTTGCATTGATGCAACGTTTGCCAATGAATACTAAGGAATAGAGACAGAAAGGATTCACTGCATTTTAAGAATTAATATTTTTCCGCTGTCACATAGTAATAATAAATGAAATGCTTTTTTAATAATAAAATGTATTAAGCAGCGACATAAGAAAATAAATTACCAAGAAAATAAACAAGTTGTTGAACGTAATAAAAATAGGGAAAATGAGAAAAAAATATGCACTTCTTTCGATCCTTTTTCTTTTAGTAGTTAACGATTTGCAAAGTTGAATGAATAGCAAAAATGTAGAATAAGAGTTCATGCATTGTTTTTTGTATATGATATGGAAAGACATTAAAACGTGCATTGCTATTTTTTTTTCGTGCAGACGTGCATTGCTACTATTTTTTTTTCGTGCAGACGTGCATTCTTGCTAATTTTATCGTGCAAACGTATATTCCAGCTGTACATTCACTGTTAATTATCTTGCAGCGACCACAGAGGAAATATTTTACGAAACTATTGAAATTATTAATTTTCTTTTAAAAAACGCAGATCACAATTTGTAAGGTTAGTAAGATAGTGGAAGGAAATGCTAGTTGTTACTGGCCAGGACAGGCAAGATGCTGCAGCCGCTAGATGGGCCCGAATTCGAGTACAGATCCAGCATGGGTGGATCTGTACTCGCTGTTCATGCTGTTCATTAATACCCTCCCTAGAAGAAACGTTTCTCATGCTTACTGTTAACGCGCATTTTACTTGCACATTAAATTTCAGGAGCAATTCAGTTTAGCATAGCAGGGAAAACAAAACGATATTTAAGCAAGTAATTAATTGGACAGTAAGGATTTTTGGTGCATATCAATTTAGTTTTATTCTTACAAAAAACAGTTCATGCAAAAAAATACTAACGTAAACCTACCTATCACTAAAATGGCAATGGGATGGACATGTTGAGAGAACGGAGCCCCGATGAACAATAGAAATTCTACATTGGATTCCAAGGGATAGGAAAACGTCCAGAAGTCCACATGGGAGATGGACGAACGAAATTTGAAAGTATGCCACAGTGACATGGAGCTAGGAAACTGGCGCAATACAGACCGTTGTGGAAGAAACTTGGGGAGACTTTCATCAAGCAGTGGATAGATAATGGTTGACAATGATGATAATGGTGACCTATTTCGGCGGGTATAAAGCAGAGACTGCCTTGAGAAAATGATGTGATCTTTCAAGTTCTTTGTCGAACTTCTTAAAAGAAAACTCTGCTAAATATCCCTTCAGATGTTTTTTGACTCTTCCAAAACGTGGCAGCTTGCTTCTAACGTCTCTCCAGAGACGCTCCACGGTGTTTGTATGAGCTCTGCAGACTGGACCCACGAAATAGTACCGATGGTTTACCGTGAAGTGTCTATACCTATGCCGATGAAGACTGTGATAGGCCTTCCAACAATCGTAAATGATTGTGGTGCCTGGCCGAATCCATTTCTTAATGAGGGCTAAGAGTGTTACTCTATCGCGGCGTTTAACGGGCTGAATACGAAATCGCCCAGTCCCTCTTTCTTTTGCTCCAAATAATCATGTTCCTGTAAGGATTCGACCTCTGTGATTTTTCCTTCTACCTAGGAGGCATTCGTCGATTTCGACGGTCTTGCCGGGTCTACCTAGTTTCGCTGATTTATTTCTCTTCTCCCAATGCAGGCACACCTCACGGCAATAATTGGACCAATCTACCACAGTAGTCTAGCTCATATCACAAAACTGTTCTAGCCTTTTCTGCCTTGGAAACTCCAGAGTCAACCAAAGGAAAATGAATTTAAATATTTTCTCAATACTTAACCTGCGGGACGCGAAAAACGTTTCCATCCTTGCAGATCCTTTGTAATTGCATTGGACTCTAACTCTTTTCTGCTTCCTCGGTGCAGGTGCCAAAAAAGATCCTCCACACCGATATAGCATACTTTTCCTATTTAAAGTTAGGAGTCGTCCACATCTGGGACAATTCGTGTTTTCACTGAAAATATTGTGGCTAACTAGAAAATCCGTCAAAGCCACGCCTTTCATTTGACCAGGACTGAAA
Source organism: Macrothele yani (assembly GCA_039090855.1). Classification (NCBI taxonomy): domain Eukaryota; kingdom Metazoa; phylum Arthropoda; class Arachnida; order Araneae; family Macrothelidae; genus Macrothele; species Macrothele yani. Next base: position 108,010 of record JAYWMT010000130.1, read on the forward strand.
AATGTTATTCGACATCCTTGGCATGCCATCTTACAAAGCCAAGATATGAAGAACGATGTGACTGACTGAACATTGAACAACTTTCACAGGCGATTCTGCTTCCTGGACAAGTCGACCATATAGCGCTGTAAGTGCCCGAGGCCGTTTACGACAATAAAACAGTGTGTGGGAATACCTCTGCCGGGCTTTGTTGCAAACATCTGTATCCCCCCCCCCGCAAGCCGTCAGGGTCAAACCAATCCACGTCGCCTATTCCATTAGCATCATTCAACATCTTTTTCACTGGAATTTGTCAGGTTAAAAAAAACCCTCTCTGAGTGTTATCCTCATCAGAACCTACGTATTATGAGATGCGAGCTAATTCTGCAAAATACGTTAATCTGTGAAATTCTATCTCTAGAGATCCCTGAAAATAAAGCGGGGATTTCTTTTTCTTTTCTTTTTTTTCCATTTTTATTAGTTTAACAAGGAACTAGACGAAACCCGTCAAAATCGACGGTTAGTTTTTTTTTTTTTTTTTTTTTTTTGAGAAGCATGAACTCATATGAAACAATAAATGTTATCTTTATTTGACTGACAAATTCATTCAACCACTTCAGTAAAGACAATAGTCTAAGTTCGTGATTTTTTTTTTCTTTTGAGTGAAGGTTTAACGACCACCGTGAGCAACTCAATGAGCTATAAGCAATCGCCCGTAATATTTTCACTAACAATGGTCAACGGAATGTTTATTTCCATTTTTACGTAATGTGAAACGTCTTACCTACGTGAATTAACTGGATCGAATGAATATTAAATTGTATATATACATCACACAGTCCAACGGCATAACGAAATCAGGTCTTCCAGAGTGTTCGCTGTTCCGATTAGAAGAACTTTGATACGAATGCCTGCTAGCGTTGCTTTGCGCAACGGTTCGCTCAGAAAAGAGAAGATTTCGGACTTTGGACTATCTGACCCTCCACATTCCGCCTTCAACAGCGCGTGAGTCAACCGCACGCTTCTGCCATACTTTACATGATAACTTTGCCGCCCCACAATGCCCGAACCATTGCCCCAATCTCATTTTTCTTTTCGACTGGCACATCTGCATGGTAAGACCTTTATTGGTAAAACCTTCATCCAAAACACTTCCTACGGTCAAAGTTAGAGTACCATCAAAACGTATACCAAATTTGGTGGTTCTAAATTGAAAACTGTAAAAATGTTTACGAAAATTTGTATGGGGGCTCCTTGACCCCGTGCCCCAACATCATCCCAACACCGTGTTACGGCTAAATCAGAGTACTATGAGACGGTATACCAAATTTGGTGGTTCTAAATTGAAAACTGTAGAACTTGTTACGAAAAGTTTGTATGGGGGCCCCTGACCCCCCGGGCTCCTACCCCATCCAAACACTGTCTACGGTCTAAGTCAGAGTACAATGACATAGTATACCAAATTTAATGGTTCTAAATTGAAAACTGTAGAAATTTTTACGAAAATTTCGTATGGGGGCCCCTTGACCCCGGCCCCCAACATCATCCACAGAACCGCCTACGGTCTAAGTTAGAATACCATGAGACGGTGTACCAAATTTGGAGGTTCTAAATTGAAAACTGTAGAAATGTTCACGGAAATTTTGTATGCCCCCCTCCCCTGAGCCCGCGGGCTCCGACCCCATCCAAAAAACCGCGTACGATCTAAGTTAGAATATCATGAGATGGTTTACCAAATTTGGTGGTTCTAAATTGAAAACTGTAGAGCATTCTACTAAAATTTTGTATGGGGTCCACCCCATCCAAATATCGTCTACGGGCTGATTCAGAGTACCATGAGACGGTATACCATTGGTGGTTCTAAATTGAAAACTGTAGAACTTTTTACGAATTTTTTGTATGGGGGGCCCCATTGACTCCGGTCCCCAACACCATCCAAAAACCGTCTACGGGCTGAGTCAGAGTACCATGAGACGGTATACCATTGGTGGTTCTAAATTGAAAACTGTAGAACTTTTTACGAATTTTTTTGTGTGGGGGGCCCCATTGACTCCGGGCCCCAACACCATCCAAAAACCGTCTACGGCAAAATTAGAGCACCATCAGATACAATACCAAATTTGGTAGTTCTAAATTGAAAACTGTAGAAATTTTTACGCAAATTTTGTACGGGGCCCGATGGCCCCCCGGGGTCCGACCCCATTCAAAAAACCTCCTACGGTCTAAGTCAGAGTACCATGACATAGTATACCAAATTTAGTGGTTCTAAATTGAAAACCGTAGAATTTTTTACGAAAATTTCGCATGGGGCCCCCTTCACCCCGGGCCCCAACCTCATCCAAAAAACCTCCTACGGTCTAAGTTAGAGTACCATCAGAACGTATATTAAATTTGATGGTTCTAAATTGAAAACTGTAGAAATGTTTAAGAAAATTTGTATGGGGCTCCTTGACCCCGTTCCCCAACATCATCCCAACACCGTGTTACGGCTAAATCAGAGTACTATGAGACGGTATACCAAATTTGGTGGTTCTAAATTGAAAACAGTAGAACTTGTTACGAAAAGTTTGTATGGGGGCCCCTGACCCCCCCGGGCTCCGACCCCATCCAAAAACCGTTTACGGTCTAAGTCAGAAGTACCATGACATAGTATACCAAATTTAGTGGTTCTAAATTGAAAACCGTAGAATTTTTTACGAAAATTTCGTATGGGGGCCCCTTCACCCCGGGCCCCAACATCATCCAAAAAACCTCCTACGGTCTAAGTTAGAGTACCATCAGAACGTATAGCAAATTTGGTGGTTCTAAATTGATAACTGTAGAACTTTTTACGAATTTTTTTGTATGGGGTCTCCTTGACCCCGGGCCCCAACATCATCCCAACACCGTGTTACGGCTAAATCAGAGTACTATGAGACGGACGGTATACCAAATTTGGTGGTTCTAAATTGAAAACAGTAGAACTTGTTACGAAAAGTTTGTATGGGGGCCCCTGACTCCCCGGGCTCCGACCCCATCCAAAAACCGTTTACGGTCTAAGTCAGAGTACCATGACATAGTATACCAAATTTAGTAGTTCTAAATTGAAAACCGTAGAATTTTTTACGAAAATTTCGTATGGGGGCCCCTTCACCCCGGGCCCCAACATCATCCAAAAAACCCTCTACGGTCTAAGAGTACCATGATATTGTATACTAAATTTGATGGTTCTAAATTGTAAACTGTAGATTTGTACAGCGGACAAACAAGCATTCAACTTTTATATATTAGATCTCACCTATTTAATTTTCTTGAAAAAATGCATGGTTTTTAAAAGACTAATGAGGCAAAAGCGATAAAAAAAAATTAAACAAATATATCTACGCCATGTTAAGAGTTCGCCGATAATGCATGGTCATCGTCGCGGGAAACAATACTCTGGACCCAGACGTAGGATACTGTGATAATTTTTCAACCTAATCGCCAGCCTCGGAGTCCCTACGTCACAAGAAGTGTCGTCTCTTTTTTCCGTAGAAGCGTCTGCTTAAGAAAGCTTTGCCGTGAAAGTAACTTAACGATAGCAGACGGTTAGGCTTAACGTAGTTAGTGGCTCGCGTTCGCTGCCGAAGCGAGTGAGGTTACTTTGAGGTGCTTAAAAAAGGTAAATCCGTTGTCTATCTAATTTTTTTTTGTATGAACGTTCTTTCCTCTGAACTGAAGATTGTATTGATACCACTTTTATTTTGATCTGTCGAAAAACAGAAGAGAAATGCATTAGAGAAACCTCGGGCTTTACAGTCGACTGATACCAAAAAAATATTTCTCGCTGGCTCTTTCTTCTAGAAATATGTCCATCCCATTGCAATTTCAGGGATTCTGATCATTGCTGTCTTCCATTGTTGTAATTTTTCCGATCCACGAGTTCCTCTTTGTATCTTTCCTGTTCCTGGTTACATCAAACATGCATCTCTCAATCCTTTTTTTCTGTTGTCTGCAACCTCGGTATATCTGTTTTAGTTGAGGTCCATGTCTCTGCTCTATGCGTAACAACTGAAAGGATGCACTGATTAATGAGCGTCATGTTAGGATCGTTAGCATCATGTTAAGATCGTTAGGATAAGGGTCCTGCATGGAATGTATGTGGAACTAATTTCTTTGACGTGCAATGGTGTATGCGTGGGTGATGATCAAATGATCATATGTAGAGGATTTTAGGGAGTGTCTGACCCCAGGTCTTAAACAACCCTTAGAAATAGGAAACTAGGAGATTTAGGCTAGAGCGCCCAATACGAAGTGACACAGAAGCGAAGTAGGAAGGGAGAGGAAGACGCCCTTATTTATTACCAGCAGTACCGGTGTATGCTGTATGCATGGGTACCTCTCCACAAGGTAAACAATGAGGAAATATACACGAAAATACTGGATAGCACTATGATTCCGAAGTTCACATTAAAATGATTTGTGACTACAAAATATGCCAAACACTTTTCTTTTAAGAAATAATGCATCAAACCAAGTTTTATACGCCGATTATTTTCTTCATAAATATGGCCACTCCTTGATATCTGTTCCCTAATTCAGGTATCGGTTATCTCTAGAATTTCCCTATCAGTTGCTAAATATTAAAACTAAATATTAATTTCTACGAGTACATATATAAATTATTATTAAAGGGACAGCATCAGCAGGTTCGGTAACTTAGCTTTCGAAGTGATATCTACAAAATTTGAATGCAGGCCCTAAATCTCAGCTTACCACTAGCCGCTACTTAGTGATATATTTAAATTTTCCAAACAGCACGACTTTACTTGGCACATCCACGCCATTTGTTATAGTTTTAGTAGGCATTCTTCGAGGAGGTTGCATATCAATTTAAATCATGTAGAATTCTATTGTAAATTAAATTGACGACGACGCTGCACTCTATGGCAGACTTAAGACATTTCACTGAACCGTAAAAGGTGTTTCCATAATCGCACACTTAAGAAAATCGTACACTTACATCCTAATTCAACCCCCGTTGTTTGGGTTACATGCACATCGCTACACACATTCTCTGACACAGACACCGTCTGCAGGCTGCAACGCCGCGATGCGGCGTGGGACATATTTCGAACGCAGTTTTTGAGTTCGCACGGCACACTTCCCCTTTTAGACGCTATACGATGGGTTTCTTTTTTTTTTTTTTTTTTTGATTGGAGGTTTAACGACCACCGTGAGCAACTCAAATGGGCTATAAGCAGTCGCCCGTCCCTAATTTAGGGCCACTGGTTCCAGGGAAGGGAGAGAGCCAGTGCCGTAAGACAAATACAACATCCATGCCTGACCGGGATTCGAACCCGGACCCCTTACGGACGAATGATCAGAGGCCAACGCCTTAGACCACTGCGCCACCGGAGCGGCACGATGGGTTTCATCATCAGATGACAGCATGAGGTCAGTGCCGTCTTAACGCTTTTGGGGGTCCTGGGCCGCCATATTTTTCGAGGCCCCCGATTATGTATATACAGAACATATACAACATATGGATATATATATACAATGTATCAGAATTATTATATACACCACCATTACCATGTTACCCCTATGAGAAGCAATATTCAATATCCAGTAACTTTTTAAATACCACTTGAACGAAAAATGCCGTGTTCGAAGTGGGCAGGTATGGCATACTGGTAGTTAACAAAAATGGAAGTGAGCATACCGGCAGTTAAAAAAACATTGTTTACCCATCCTGGTATGTAATAAATTATAAACCCGTCACAAACTACGTAAAGAAATTAGGTTGAAAGCACAAATTTTAACGCAAAAATCAGCAAATGATATTTTTAATGGCAAAATTGAAAAATGATTAGCAGCCGGGACTGAAAAGACGTTAAGTGCTCTGCTGTTACACTACAGTTTTAGTGTAGCAGCAGAGCACTTAACATACTGAAGCAGAATGGCTTTCGATTTAAAGTCTTGGTGTCGACCATATCGGCAGTAGCTCTGTGCCACTTCGATCACTGGAAAAATGGTACATGACAAAATTTGTAGAACTTCATGAAGTGTACCAAATTGCATTCACATTTTGTTGTTCAGCAAATTACAAGAAAATGGGTGCTGGAAGATATAATATTTCTTCCCTATCTTACAAATTATTAAACGAAAATTAAATTGAAACCGAAGAAAGATACCAACCAGCGCCCTTTTCAAACATGACACACCGGACGAAAATGCGGATATGCAGCCCCCCATAAGTTATTTGTGTAAACAGCGACGATGTAAAAAAAAATATAAAAGTAGCCCAGGTGAGCAAACCCTAGTGATAAATATACGTGCGCTTCTTCATATATATAACACAAATGACGGTTTAAAAGTTAAAAAATGATTTCGAAAAAAATGCAATTTGTGCGTGGCCCTCAGGCCTCACCCGCATTTAAGATCGGGAGGGATGCCGGCTTTGTTTTTTATTTTGTCACAAAAGATCCACCCGAACTTTCTTCCTGCCTCCTCGGGAAATCGAAGCTATGAGCAAGGTTTTAAAAAAAAAAAAAAGGCAAAAAAACTTCCAACTTTCTGGATTGGTGTTTCTTCTTTTCTTTAAATAAAAAAACCTGCTGGTGAGTGGTAAAAGATTTTAACTTTTTGTAAACCCATAAGACTCTTGGGACGTTAGGGGCCCTGGGCACCAGCCCCGTTGGCCCACCCCCTAAGATGGCCATGCATGAGGTGCTTCGAAAGGAGTTGCTTTTTTTGTATTCATTAAGGTGAATCAACAAATCCTGGCACACCTTACAGGTTTGGCAACTGAACAGGTGTCTTTTCAGGAAAAATATTTTCAAAAATGCTCTCCCAACCCAAGAAAACACCAGTTTACACTTATCCGTGCCCCCCCCCCCCCCCCCCCCCGAAAAAAAAATTGGTCACACTACGCCTATGTGCATATATGTCAGGAGAATTAAATTCTTAATGAATTGTTACTGAAAAGATTAAGCACAGAAATTTCAGGGTGACTCAAAGCTAAAGTTCAAGGCAGTGATGTTTTATTAGAATACATGGCCAACTTCCATGTAATAGTGGGACACAGAATGCTGGTTTTAAACATTTGTGATAAAAAATATTATTATGAATTTGTTTCATGCTTACCTCTTCTTGTACTGCCTTCACAGATCTATTTTCTACACGACCAGAAAAAATGTACATAGCTAAAATTGTTTCCATTCAACCTGCACATTTCCCCCTTTCAATATGTAACATTGAATAGATATTCTGCTTTTCGATCACATATTTCACTCCCAGCCCTGCAATAAGTAATAATGAATTGTGGTCCTGCTTTTGATTGCACTTTCACACAGTCTTGTGGCTGATGCAGAGTTAACTGATAATCTCCTTTTGATGTGAGAGAAATAAATTTGTGCTCATGTTCTTCCTTTAACAGCCACAAGAAAATACAATAGCAGGCAATGGTAGTTAACACTACTGAATCTTTAGGATAGTTAAGCTTACCATAATCTGTTGCAGTTAAATAAACAAAGTTGTAAGATTATGCAAGATCTAAATCTATTAGTTTGTTATGAATAAATAACAAAATTACACTTGAACAGTTTGTTTCAAACTTGGTTCGAAGAATGCCTAGTTATGTGTATCAGCACAGGCTTCATTTCTTCAGGAGTATCCGATATGCAGTACATGTTAACACAATAATTTTGTTCGGTTTCTTTAAGAAATTAGAAACATGTTGCAAGTTTAGTATTATATGCAGAATACCTATGACTGTGTATATCAGCATAGATATAAAAGTAGGTGGGATATAAAACTAATCATGCAGTATTTGGAATCCATATGTATAATCACAATTACAACCGAAGTATCACAATTATATTATTACTGTATTTGAATGTCTTCTCTCTGTTACTATTTCCAGTATAAATTTAATGGACTGACTCAAAAAGTTTTTTTGACAATTTGCATACGAAACTGAATTTAGTAAACTGTTAATTGTGCAGGATCCTTGTAGAACGTTTGTTTGGTAAAGGTTTACTTAAATATTTCGGTAAATTTGGGAAAATAGTAGGTATGGCGTCAGGCTTGAGTAATGGTTTGTCTCCGCATGTTAGAACTTCCTTACCTTGAATAGTGGAACGATAATGCATCTCCATGAATTTAGATTCAAAGTGCAAGGCACATACAACACAACTTTCATCAAGTTTCTTATCAGCTCTGGGAATTGCCTTATCCCATTTGCTCAACATATCAGGTATTTTGGGGACAGCAAAGAGTGATATTTTATTTTTGCAGGATTTATAGCCAGTATTACATCCTGGCACAAAACAGCTGCTTTGCCTTTTCCGTTTTCTATGTTTTTTATTATTTGCTAATGCAGAATTTACCAGTCCTTTCACAGCTGACATTATTTCCTTATGATCTTATAACTGTTGCAGTCGATTTCAGTACTGCACAGTCGATTTCAGTTTAACCACACAGTAGGTTTAACGCGTGACAGCCAATACTTGATCAACTTCTACATCTTCACGAATAAAAAGTTACTAATTTCGGAAATAAATTTCGTTATAAACAATCCACAGTTCACAGTTGAATAAAACTAACACCGGAATAAGCCTATTGCGTTTCAGTGATCAACTGTTGAATTACCTAGTGTATTACTGTTATGATCGAGCTACAACGAGTTAGCAAAGATAATGCCAAAAAGATTTCCCTCCACTAACCTTTGTTTTGTGAAAATTTGAAGTTTTGTAAGGCAGCAAATCCTTGGTAAACAAACTTCCCACCATTGAATAACATGAAGCCGATGAAGCATCCTAACGTAACTTCCGATACCAGCGCCCTCTGTCATTTCATGACGATTGGTCACAAAACCGTGAGGGACATCTTAGGGAGCACGACACACTAATTCTTCTAGGCACTGTATCCAGGCTATTCTCTGACGAATGGCTTATGGTTTCAATGCTTTTCACTACTGGCTACAAAAGAATTCGTGCAATTCCGATCTCCTCCATCTGGACACTCATACATACATGGACCTGAATAGTTACACCACGGGTGTAAGATACAAGTGTTTGTAAAATGTCGCCTTTAACTTTTTGCTTGCTCTTTTTTTTTTTTTTTTTTTTTTTGATTGGAGGTTTAACGACCACCGTGAGCAACTCAATGGGCTACTATAAGCAGTCGCCCGTCCCTAATTTAGGGTCACTGGTTCCAGGGAAGGGAGAGAGCCAGTGCCGTAAGACAAACACACCATCCATGCCTGACCGGGATTCGAACCCGGACCCCTTACGGACGAATGATCAGAAGCCAACGCCTTAGACCACTGCGCCACCGGGGCGGCATTTTGCTTGCTCTGGATGCATTGTCTTAAATTTCTTTTCAAAATTTTCCATTTTTCTAACGAAAATAGTACTGTACTTGAACAATTTATTTAAAAGAAAATGTTGTTTTTGTTTATCTAAATCAAATTTTAACGTTGAGCCCCTCAAGACACAATACCTCACCCCTCCTCAACTTCCTTCCTTCTAGGCAGAGACTTGGCCTTGCACTCCTTTCACACAAAGCAGTCATCAGCCACTTTCTGCACTTTCACTGGCAGTCTTAAGGATGCTAGTGTAGCTTTAGACTCCCCTTTTCGTGTTGGAATCCCCTATTTTGTAAAGAAAACAAACAGAACAATTAGTAGTGACTCCCTCAATGAATTCCTATCCACCCTCCTCATTAGCTCCCTGGCAATACAGACATGAAAAAGAGGCTGAAACTAAAGAATTGGAAGAGTGGAGAACTGAATTTTCATGGCCCTGTGGTGCTATTTTGATAACTTTTTTTAGAGACATAAACAACGCACTTCCTAGAGGAAAATACGTAGGGTTACAGGAAATAAAACACAAGACTTATTACTTGGCAAAGAACAGATTATATTTTAAAGTTAAATATATTGAAAAATGGCACATTTTGAACTGGGTGGGCGAGACAAATTTCAGAGGTGGGCTTGCACTCCCTTGGTGATGTCCCTGGACTCAGTGGGCTATAAGCAGTTGCCCATCCCTAATTTAGGGCTACTGGTTCCAGGGAAGGGAAGGAATCGGTGCTATAAGATAAACACAACATCCATACCCCACCAGGATTCAAACCTGGACCCTTCTCGGACAAATAGTCATAAGCCAGAGCTTGGACCACTGCGTCACTGGGGCGGCAAACTGCTTTGTAAAGAGCAATGCTTAAAATTAAAGAATGTGTAATAGGGGTAATGAATATAAAATAGCCGCCCCGGTGGCGCAGTGGTCTAAGACGCTGGCCCATGATCATTCGTCCGTAATGGGTCCGGGTTCGAATCCCGGTCAGGCATGGATGTTGTGTTTGTCTTACGGCACTGGCTCTCTCCCTTCCCTGAAACCAGTGACCCTAAATTAGGGACGGGCGACTGCTTATAGCCCATTGAGTTGCTCACGGTGGTCGTTAAACCTCCAATCAAAAAAAAAGAATATAAAATAAAATCATACTCGGATTTACTACCTAGTACTTCAAAAGTAAAGGGATTTTTTTCATATATTGAAAGTATAAAATCACACAGAATTTATTAACCAAATTTTCATAATGAAATTAGAATTAAAAAAATGCATACAAAAGTTAAAATAGACATAAGCAGACCTACCAACTTTCTAGAATTGAAATCCATAAAAAATTTTCAGTGAACATTTCATTCATATTAGACTGACTAATATATTGAGCGTATGTATGGAACGAACATATCAATTAAAAGCCAATTTATTGAGCAAATGATTTGTCAATTTTGATCAATTTCATATATATAAAGACATTTATCACTATGTCATGCTTACAGTGATAAAAATGCAATCGATACATAACTATTGCACTATCATTAGGTTACATAGTCTGATAAAATTTTTATTTGTAACTGAAAAATTATTATAATATTAAATATTGTAGTAACTTTTTACTTAACTGAGATTTGGACCTTACATTTTTGTGCTAACGTGTTTAAGAGACTCAGTTATGTTCTATATAAGGCTGAGATTAAGTTTTATACAGGAATGACATTTTTCATTTCTGTTTCCCTCTTTTTGCAGTTACCGCCAATCCTAATCCTATAGCAATTTCACCAAGTCTTCACCAATCAGCTGCAAACAGAAAGGTTTAGAGACGCAGAAGTGGGTAAAAATATGATCCCAATACACAGATATTAGGATCACATACACGTATAAATCAGAATATATATGCCCTGATCCTTGGGATCATTTATTCGCCCCTCGAAATCCCCCTAAAAAACAACAGAAATCTTTAAAATATTTAGTTCGTAAAATAACCATAGAACAAGCAGAATTTCCATAAATTTTATAGACAAACTGTAAAACTTGGCAGGTATGCATAGGTCTAAGGTAGCAAACAAAATACTCATTAAAAAAAATTACACTAATTAATAATAATGTAACTTTTAGATTACACGAATTTATAATGTAAGACATCCTTACGTCTTCATTATAAAATAGTGTGATATAAAATTAAGATCCCTCCCTTTTTTTCTTTTTTAGGAGGCATTCAAAATTTTATAATAATATTTAACATTTTAATTTTTTTACACATTTCTTAATGCCAGGCATCCCCTAGAAAAATGTATCCCAAAACGCCTTGTATATTTATATGGCAATTGTCAAAATGAAAAGAAAAAAACTTTTACAACTCCAATGCATTTAAATTTTATATAGACTTACAGAAACATTCTATTCTTTTTTATGATTTTAAGTTATAAGTACTTCATGCATTAGTTACTCTAGGAAATTAATTTTGTACACAATGGATCATTCCCAATATCAGGGTGCCATAACGTTTCCACAAAGCCACATAATGCTTTTTTTGTTTGGGAATTTAATGACTGCCATGAATAACTCAATGGACTATAAGCAGTTGCCTGTTTTGATAGTGCAAAAAAATATATATATATATTTTGGCATCTTTATTATTCTGATTTTGTCGTAAGTAACCAACAACAACAAAAAAAAAAGCATGTATTACACTCACTGCTGTATTAAAATAGAAGCTTCATAACAGACATCCAAATTTTGAAAAATAAAATTTCCAGAATTGTTTTAAAAAAAACTCAGTCACCAGGTTGTGAAAACTTTTAGGTACCTAGGATTTGTCTACCCTAAATATATATCATCATCATCATCATTGTCAACCATTATCAATCCACTGCTGGACGAAGGTCTCCCCAAGTTTCCTCCACAACGGTCTGTCTTGTGCCAGTCTCCTCCATGTCACTCCCGCATACTTTCGAATTTCATCCACCCATCTTCCATGTGGTCTTCTTCTGGGTCTTTTCCTGTCCCTTGGAATCCAATCTAAAATTTCGGCTGTCCATCGATGGTCTGTTCTTCTGGCAGTATGTCCAGCCCATTGCCATTTCAGGGATTTAACTCTGATCATGATGTCTTCCACTCTTGTCCTTTTTCGGATCCACGTGTTCCTCTTCTTATCTCTCCTGGTTACACCAAGCATGCACCTCTCCATGCTACTTTGAGTTGTCTGCAGCCTTTGTATGTCTCTTTTAGCTAAGGTCCACGTCTCTGAACCATACGTAAGCACTGGAAGGATGCATTGATCAAACACTTTTCTTTTAAGACATAATGGCATATTGCTCTTGAAAATTATGCTGTTTCTTCCAAAAGCTCTCCAGGCAAGTTTTGTACGCCGATTAATTTCTTCACCAATGTGACCCTCACTTGATATCTGCTGTCCAAGATAAACGTATGTGTCTGTTATCTCCAGCTTTTCTCCATCAATCGATAAATCTTCATTTCTTGTAAAAGCATTGAACATCACTTTTGTCTTCTGAAAGTTCATTTTTAATCCCACTTCTTTACTCTTGTCAGCAAGTTCCTGGATCATACTCTGTAGCTCTGATGGGGTAGTTGTAAAAATGACTATGTCATCAGCAAAACGAAGGTGGGTTAGATAATCTCCATTAATCTTTATCCCTTTGTTTTCCCAGTTCAGTGATTGAAAGGCATTTTCCAATGTGGCATTAAAGAGCTTCGGAGATATGGTGTCACCTTGTCTCACTCCTTTTCCAATTTTTATGTGTGTTGTATTTTCAAACAGCCGAATCTTTGCACTTGCATTTTCATAGATGTTATTAATAATATTAATGTATGCATCTTCAATACCGCAGGATTTCAGAGCCATTGCAACTGCTGATGGTTTCACCGAATCAAAGGCTTTTTCATAATCGATAAAAGCCATGCACAATGGAAGTTCATATTCCATCGCTCTTTCAATTAGTTCTCTCAGTACGTGGATATGATCTATTGTGCTGTAGCCACTAATGAATCCAGCTTGTTCTCTCGGTTGAGCCATGTCTAGTGTCACCTTCAAGCGGTGTGAAAGAACTTTAGTGAAGATTTTATAAACCACTGATAGGACGCTGATAGGTCTGTAGTTCCTGAGATCCTCAATGTCACCTTTTTTATGTAGCAAGATCATTGTAGCGTTGTTCCAATCCTCAGGAATTTTCCCTTCATTAAGGCATCGAGTGAAAATTTGGGCGAATACTGTTTCGATTTCTCCACTTGCTTCTTATATGATGTCTACAGTAATTCCATCTTCTCCTGGAGCTTTTCCCCGCTTCATGTTCTTGATTGCATGTGCAACTTCTGCTGGAAGGACTGGAAGAACTCTGGTACTGGTACCTTTCATGATGTCTGGAGTACATGTATCATCCCTTTCATATAATTTGGAGTAGAAATCTTTCACTCTTGTCAAAATTTCGCCTCTATTTCTTGTTACAGAACCATCTTCTTTTCTCAGTGCCATAATCTGTTTTTTTCCCTTACTGAGATGTCCCTTTGCTATTTTTAGGCTTTGGTTGTTTCCAATTGCTTTCCTTACTAGTTCACAGTTGAATTTCCTTACGTCTTCAGTGATACTTTTTCGTACTGTCTTGCATAGCTCTATATATTCCACTTTGGAAGTCACATCTTCTTTAGTTGTCCTCATCTCTCTTCTTTGTTGCATCAACATTTTGGTTTTTCCTGATAATTTGTTCACATACAATTTGTTCTTAGACCCAGCTAATTTTGTTGCTGTTTCCATAAGAGCTTTGGATACTTTTCTGTTAACTTCAGAAATATCCACTTCTTCCAATGTTAGGCCTTCTAAAGCAGAGAATCTGTTCTTCAGTTCCAATTTGAAGGTATTATGGTGTTTTTTAAGGTTGGTTATGTCAATACATTTTGTTTGTCTTATGAGCTTGCTACGTTCGAGTTTAGTGTTGAGGTGCATCTTACATCTCACCAATCTATGGTCACTACCTGTGTTGAACTTGTTCAGCACACTGCAGTCTTCGATAACGAATTTTTTGTTACACATAATAAAATCAATTTCACTTGTCGTCCCAATTGGATGTCTCCATGTCCATTTCCTGTGTGGCTTTTTCTTGAAAAAGGAGTTCAAGATGAAAAATCCTTCTGCCTCTGCAAACTCAACGAGAGTATTTCCACGCTGGTTTCTGTTGCCGTGACCGAATTTACCTACTGAAGTTTCATTCTGTTGCCGGTGCCCTATTTTTGCATTGAAATCTCCCATAATTATCTTCAAGTGCTGCTTACCTTTATTATTTAGATGATGAATTTCCTCATAAAATTCTTCAATTTCTTCTTCAGGATGACTTGTGGTGGGTGCATAAGTTTGAATAATCTGAGCCTGGTATCTTCTCGATAGTTGGATAACGAGTCGTGCAGCTCTGTCAGAGGAACTTTCGACTTCTACCACTTTATCCTTCAGTTTCTTGTTTATTATAAATCCAACACCACTAGTTCTGCCAGTATCTGTCCCACGATAATAGAAGAGATGTCCACTTTTCAGTTCAATGAGATCTTCTCCTTTTCTCCTTACCTCACTTAGCCCGACGATGTCCCACTTGATCCTTTGTAGTTCCTCTTCCAATTCAAGAAGCCTTGAATCAGAAGATAGGAAGCGTCCGTTATAGGTAGCCAAGGTCAGCATCAAATGGCAGCCTAGTCCGGTCCTCCGGGGATTCTTAGCACCCTCTGCCTTCATGTCGCACTGGCCGCTGCCTTGGCCAGGTACATTCCAGCTGCCGGAGACTGAGGGCCAAGATTTAAGTTGTAGAGTCATTTTGGAGGTGTTTGGCCATAACTCACCACGCTGGCCAAGCGGGTTGGTGAGTGTGGGATAGCATTTCCTCTGATCCCGATGGTATAGTTATACCGCTATTGGCGGTCGTCAGAGCCCCTTTAGTGGGAACAGGATGCACCACGAGAAGGCGGGGTTGACATTTGTCAAGGAGAGGCTGTGATGTTACGCATCACCTGACCTTACATCTCAATTCGTGTATAGTCTTACGGAAATCGGCAAAATCCTATTTGGATGGACTACGATTTCCACCGAAGACTATGTTGTGCTCATGTCGCAAAATCAGTCTGCATTCGCCGGGCACATGCCGAAGTAAATGTACGATGCCATCGCTCTGTCCACGTTATTTATAAACAACACATAGCAACTGAAAAATTGTATATCCGACACCGCTGGGATCGAACCCCAGATCTCTCGATAACTAGCCGAGTGCGTTCGCTTTACGCTACGGTGCCAACAATTCACAGCGCTATTCGTGGTTTATCAGTCAGCATCTGACTACACAAATCCATATTGACGGGCTCAGGAACTGATGTATCGCCATCTAGTGGCATTCAAGCAAGCAAGCCGTTTTAATTACAGCTGATAATTCCAAGGGGCGATAGAAATGGTGAATATATTTTAAATACGTGGAGATAATGTAAATGTACGATGTCATCGCTCTGTCCGCGCTATTTTTATAAACAACGAATAGCAACTGAAAATTGTATATCCGACACCGCTGAGACCGAACCCCAGATCTCTCAATAACATGCTGAGTGCGTTCGCTTTACGCTACGGTGCCAACAATTTACAGCGCTGTTCGTTGTTTATCAGTCAGCATCTGACTACACAAATCCATATTGATGGGCTGAGGAACTGATGTGTCGCCATCTAGTTGCATTCAAGAAAGCAAGCTGTTTTAATTACAGCTGATAAATCCAAGGGTCGCTTTCTTGAATGCCACTAGATGGCGACACATCAGTTCCTGAGCCCATCAATATGGATTTGTGTAGTCAGATGCTGACTGATAAACCACGAATAGCGCTGTGAATTGTTGGCACCGTAGCGTAAAGCGAACGTACCCGGCTAGTTATCGAGAGATCTGGGATTCGATCCCAGCGGTGTCGGTAGAACAATTTTTCAGTTGCTATTCGTTGTTTATAAAAATAACGTGGACAGGGCGATGACATCGTACATTTACATTATCTCCACGTATTTAAAATATATTCACCATGCCGAAGTCATTCCGCACAAATATCTCCGAGGACCCCAAATTACCTGGGATTTTAGAATCGGCTATTTTAGCTTCTAACAATGTCGGTAAGCTCTGAGGTGAAGCTCTGAATACAAAGAAGGGCGAAATCATATTTGGAGGGACTACGATTCCCATCGAAGATTCCGTTGTGCTCATGCCGCAAAATCTAGCTGATGGTGATGTCCTAATACAGACACCTTCGAAATCGAAGTGCAGATCCAGTTGAGCGTCGCGGCCTGAAGTGCGGGAGGACGGCGTGTCACGGAAGGAACGACCGTCGAAATTCGTAGCCTTAACGGGACCGTAAACAAACTGCAAATGTAATAATCATCCAGGAAAAAGAGACGGGTTCTCTAAAGGGACCAAAAACAAATTGAAATGTGACTTATTGCGGCCACGCAAAAAACCATGTTTCTTAACAAGTAAGTAACCGATTTGCAAGCAAATGGTCTCTTTCTACTGAGGAACGAATTACCCATGAGATACGATACATAATTACGTTCCATCCGTCCACCGTCTATCCGTCTTTCCAGAAATGGCTTATTACGGCCACACGAAAAACCATGTTTCTTAAGAAGTAAGTAACCGATTTGCAAGCAAACGGTCTCTTTCTACTCAGGAACGAATTACCCATGAGATACGATACAGAATTACGTTCCATCCGTCAGCCGTCTTTCCGTCCGTCCAGAAATGACTTATTCCGAACACACGAAAGATCATGTTTCTTAACAAGTAAGTAACCGATTTGCAAGCAAATCGTCTCTTTCTACTCATGAACGAATTACCCATGAGATACGATACAGAACTGCGTTCAATCTGTCCGCCGCTTGTCTGTCCGTCAAAAAGAAGAAAAAAATATCTCCACCGAGAAACAACCGATTAGCCGGAAATGATTTCTTTCGACTCAGGGACGCCTCACACCTATCAGATAAAATACACAATTACGTTCCATCAGTACTAAGTCTGTCTTTCCGTCCGTCCGGAAGTATAAAAACACTAACTGGACCGAGAAACAACCGATTTGCACGGAAATGATTTCGTTGTACTCAGGTACGCATCACACCAATCAGATATGATATAAAATAACATTCCATCCGTCCGCCGTCTGTCTGTCCATTTGTCCCGAAGTATAAAAGCGCATAACCTCACCGAGAAACAACCGATTTGTACGGAAAGGTTTTCTTTCTACTGGAGGACACGTCACACCTGTCAGATGTGATACAAAATTACGTTCCACCCGTCCGCTGTCTATCCGCCCGTCCGTCCCATAGAATAAAAGCCCCAACCCCAACAGGAACAACTGATTTGCACGGAAATTATTTCTTTCTAATGAAAACGCATCACACTTGTCAGGTACGATACAAAATTACGTTCCGTCAGTCGGCCGTATTTCTGTCACTCCTTCCAGAAGTATAAAAGCACGTAACCCAAACGAGAAACAACCGATTTGCACAGAAATGATTTTTTTCTGCTCAGCGATGACACACACTTATAATATGTGATAGAAAATTACGTTCCATCAGTCTGCTGTCTGTCTATCGGTCCGTCCATCCGTCCCATAGAATAAATGCCCCAACCCCAACAGGAACAACTGATTTGCACGGAAATTATTTCTTTCTAATGAAAACGCATCACACTTGTCAGGTACGATACAAAATTACGTTCCGTCAGTCGGCCGTATTTCTGTCACTCCTTCCAGAAGCATAAAAGCACGTAACCCAAACGAGAAACAACCGATTTGCACAGAAATGATTTTTTTCTGCTCAGCGATGACACACTTATAATATGTGATAGAAAATTACGTTCCATCAGTCTGCTGTCTGTCTTTCCGTCCGTCCGTCCGTCCGTACGGAATTATAAAAAAAACGTAACCCGACCGAGAAACAACCGATTTGCACGGAAATAAATTTATACCACTCATGATGCGTCAGAATTATCAGATGTGATTGAAAAATACGTTCCATTTGTCCAAAGTCTGTCTGTCCGTCCGTCCAACCGAAGTATACAAGCAAATAACACCGCCGAAAATCAACCGATTTGCATGGACAGGATTTCTTTTTACTCGGGGACGCCTCAAACCTATTGCGTACGATAAAAAATTAATTAAAATTATGTTCCGTCCGTCCAAAGAATTAAAGCATCCACCCATCGAGAAACAACAGATTTGCACGGGAATGATTTTTTCTACTCAAGACGCCTCACACCCATCAGATACGATAGAAAATTGTGTTCTATCCGTCGGCCCTATGTGTGCCTGTATGTCCGTCCGTCCCGAAGAATAAAAGCCCGTAACCTCACCAAGGAATAACCGAATTGCACGGAAATTATTTCTTTCTTCTAAGGGACGCCTCACTCCTATCAGGTAATATACAAAATTAAGTTCCGTCCGTCGGACGTCTGTCTCTCCGTCCGTTCCGAAGAATAAAAGCCTGCAAACCCACCAAGAAACAACCGATTAGCACGGAAATGATTCCTTTCCACTCAGGGACGCATCACACCTATCAGCTATGATAGAAAATTACGTTCCATTCGTCCGAAGACTGTCTGTCCATCCGTCCTGAAGTATAAAATCACGTAACCCCGACGAAAAACAACCGTTTTGCACGGAAAGTAATTTATTCTACTCAGGGACGCCTCACATCTATTAGATACGAGAGAAAATTACGTTCAAACCGTCCGCCGTCTGTCTGTCCATTAGTCCGGTAAGTATAAAAGCACGTAGCCTCACCGTGAAACAACCGATTTGCACGGAAATTATTTCTTTCTACTCGGGGACGTCTCACACCTATCAGGAACGATACAAAATCATGTTCCGTCCGTGGTCCGCGTGTCTGTCCGTCCGTCCCAAGGAGCAAAAGCCTGCAACCCCACCGAGGAACAACCGATTTGCACGGAAATGAATTCGTTCTACTAAGAGACCCTCACATAGAGGTGGAAAACTATCGATAGCTATGAGTATCGATAGTCTTCGATAGTCAAAAATAACAATCAATAACTGTCGATAGTGTGTTGGCACAGTTTCTAGGGAGAAAATTTGTTTTCCGGGATGAAAAATTATTTCTGACAAGAATATGATAAATTATGTAAAATATATTTAGCAGTAAACGAAAGACATCCAACAAATTTAGAAGATACACTCCAATCCAATATGGTACATAGTATTTGAACACTTCAATCAAAAATAAAACTAAGCACTCATATTAGAGTTCTATTTTTTAAAATTCCGCACAATATTATCCCGACAAGAAAATGGTTGTATAGAATTAAAAAAATATCTAAACCTAACTGTAACTACTGTGGCTGAGAGGAAACTCTTCAACATTTATTTATAGATTGAAATTTCGCAAATAAAATCCGCGATTGGTTACAACAATACTTAAATTATAGACATAAGTTTTCTGCACACTAAATTTTGTACCATGTACTTTATACTGTTCTGAATCTAAAAACATAAAAGTAATTATTTAACACTCTAAATACCATAAAATAATTATTTATCACTCTAAATACCATAAAATAATTATTTATCACTCTAAATACCATAAGTCCGAAACTGTCTGTTGTTTCATTTCTTTGTTTAATAACAACAATAGTGACCGAGGGTGACTGATGCTGATCCCTGATAGATCGCGAAAATTTGAAAGGCAAGTAAGGGTAGGAAATCTGACTCACCCTAGACAGTCGTTTCGTGCGGCTACGGCCGTTTGTACGTAAGGGCGTTATGGGCGTTATGGTCGTTAAAGGGTTCATAGCAATTAAAAAATATAATATATGGAAATATCTAAATGCCTTATCTTACGAGCATAAATAAAAAAAATGCGGAGCAAATTAAAATAGCTATTAAATATGATCTCAGAGTAACACTGTAGTTTGAAACTAGAACGTTTGGAGATCAAATTTGTTTTTAGAAATGGAAAGTATTAGCACCGGTAATATATAAAAAAAGGAACAAAATTACTAAATAAAATAATAGAACAAAGCATTTAAAATTAAAATGTTACTAGCAAAAATGTGAAATATAATAAAACTGAAAAGTATAAATTAGTAAACAAAACTCTTAGACACATAATTTTTGTTCCCGATATTTTGTTGGAAAAATTAAAATATAAAAATAAAATCAAATTTGCCTTTATCTTTCAATCATTTACTGATCATTACTAGTATGCATTTAGTGAAATATTTAACCGTAATTGAATACCATACATAAAAAAAAAAATTAATTTATAATAATACAATTAAAGAAAAACTGGATGCATTGGTGTTTTTCCATCTTATCTTTAGTATTTCGTGTACTATTGTGTAACATCACTTTCCTGTTCTTTCATTTAAAAAAAAAGTTATTTTGTTTACTCTAATTTTTGCATTTTTTTAAAAACCTGAAATGCCTTTAACAAGAACCTCTTACTAAGTACATGCGGAGTGTTCAAAAAGGTGGTTTCTAAATAAATTGTATACTTCCTGTAAAAAGCGGAAATTCTTGTTCGGGCTCCCACCCTATCAGTGGTTGTCTGCTCTGTCTGGAAGTATGAGAAAATGACAATTACTAAAGGACCCTCTCATAATAATAATAATAAAAATAATAATATTAATAATAAAAGTGTCCTCTAAATGTCTTTAATTTGCTAAAAGGATACATGAATGTGTGTTTAAATGAAAAAATTAGGTAAAAAGTTAATAGATTCCAAAACAATCTTTTAACAGTCCTTCATGCGTCGGTCCTTAGTAAGAGTTGGACATGAGGTATAAATTAAAGAAACATACTTTTTTTACTTTTCCATATGGTCGAAAAGTTAAGCTCCGATAAGCTTTGAAACTAAACATTTCCTTTTTTTTTTTTTTTTTTTTTTTTTATGGTTTGGAGTTTAACGACTACCTGGAACAAATCGATGGGCTGTACGCATTCGTCCGTCCCTGATTTAGTTCCACCTGCTTCAGGAAGGGATAAAGAAGGCAGTGCTCTAAGACAAATACAACCACAACATCTATTCCTCTCGGCATTCGAATCCGGACCCATATCGGACGAACGGTCAGAAGTCAGCCCTTAGACAACTGCGCCAACGGTGCGGGGAATCTGCGTTTTGACGATATCCTCATTTGAGTAAGCAAAAGTCACGAAACAAATGTTTTGCCTGAAGAACGGGCTAATAATTTGCTCTTGAATTCTTTTTTTTTTTTTTCTGTTTATATTGCATGTTTTTTTGTATATGCTTCCGTTTACAAAAGCTAAAGAAGAAAATTCTACAGTTTTGCATGCAAAAACTTTTTTCTATAATGTTTTGCAAAATTACGGTAATAATTCGTGAGAAACTGAATAAATAAAGTTTTGAGTGGGCCTATTTCTCAGCTGGTTTTTCTGGGATCATTTAAAACGACAGCTGCCGAATGCTGTCGTTTTATAAACAGCAGCCATAGTGGCTTGAAATGATAGTGTGCTATGCGATATTACTTTAACTGTTTAAATTTCAGTTCCCTCTTTTCATGAAACCGCTAGATGGCGCTCCATCGAGCTTTCATACTATGATTTCGAAACGTTAGCATGCTTTTATATGGCGTGTTTGGCGGATAGCTAGTAAAAAAGTAAATTATTTGTTAGATGATCATGAAAAGATGTAATAATAAAAGTGTAACGTTGAGAACCTGTTTCGTATCTGGATGTAACAGTGGTTACAGATCTTTTAAAAAAAGTAATTCTGTTTTCCGTTCCGATAGATGAGGCAAGGCAAGTGGAATGGAGCAAGGCAAATCCTCGTGGTGACAAACAGCTCGAACAGAAGTGTGTGGTATGCGAACGCCATTTTTATTAACGTTTTATGGAAAGAATATTATTTAAATATTCATGTACTTCACATCATGGGTGTGTTTTTCAAAATATTTAGTTGTCCTTCTGGTTGGTTTTATGAACTGGGCTCGCTTCTATCTGCAATGTCATGGAGTGCCAGGCTTTTGATTTGATTATTTTAGTATTGTAAAATAACATGATCTTTCATGTTATTTAAACAATACTAAAAAAATCAAATTTTCGGGGGCGAGCGTTCCATATATATATATATATATATATATATATAAAAGAAAAGTGTTTGATCAATGCATCCTTCCAGTGCTTACGTATGGTGCAGAGACGTGGACCTTAACTAAAAGAGACATACAAAGGCTGCAGACAACTCAAAGCAGCATGGAGAGGTGCATACTTGGTGTAACCAGGAGAGATAAGAAGAGGAACTCGTGGATCCGAAAAATGACAAGAGTGGAAGACATCATGATCAGAGTTAAATCCCTGAAATGGCAATGGGCTGGATATACTGCCAGAAGGACAGATCATCGATGGACAGCCGAAATTTTAGATTGGATTCCAAGGGACAGGAAAAGACCCAGAAGAAGACCACATGGGAGATGGGTGGATGAAATTCGAAAGTATGCAGGGGTGACATGGAGGAGACTGGCACAAGACAGACCGTTGTGGAGGAAACTTGGGGAGACCTTCGTCCAGCAGTGGATTGATAATGGTTGACAATGATGATGATGATGATATACATACACTGAGTGGACACTTTATTATAACCACCCCCTCAGTATTTCGTTGGGCCAGCTTTTGCCTTTAATACTGCGTCGATTATTCGTGGTATGGACTCCACTAGATGTTGATAGGTGGTTTATGGAATCTGAGACCATGCTTGATGAACAGCACTTTCCAGAAATGTGAGATTGTAGGGTTGTGGATCCAGTTGCTGATGGCTCGTTCAACTTCATTCCACAAATTCTTAGTGGGGTTGAGATCTGGAGATTTTAGGGGGCACCTAAGCAAAGTAAACTCACCGGCATGTTCCTGAAACCAATCCTGTACGATACGAGCACTATGGCAGGATGCATTATTTTGTTGAAAGTAGCCATCAACATTGGGATAAACCATCCACATGACAGGATGCACTTGGTCCGCAACGATGTTTACATATGATGTGCTAGTCAATTGTTGATCAACACGAATTAAAGGGCCCAAAGCATGCCAAGAAAACATTCCCCAAACCATAACGTTGCCTCCACCAGCTTGAAGGTTTGTAGCAATGCATTTGGGGTCCATGCCTTCGTGCTGTTTCTGCCAAATTCCCACTCGGCCATCGGCATGGTGCAACTGAAAACGTGATTCATCGGATCACATTATTTGTTTCCAAGTATCGACTGTCCAATTTTGTGCTCCTGTGTGAACTGGAGACGTTTTCTCTTGTTAACTGCAGACAGCAAAGGTGTTCGAACAGGCCTTCGGCTGCCATATCCCTCTCGATGCAGTGTACAGCGAACAGTGCATGCAGAGATCATTTGTAGGGATCCTTGATTAAGATGGTCTGTAATTTGATGCACTGTTACCCTTCTGTTTTCTGTTACCAGACTGGACATTCTCCGTTCCACCCGAGCAGTCACTAGTCGATGACGACCACACGTTGTACGTAGAGACCCAGTTTTTTGGCTGACAGTCCAGTCTTTAAACACGTTAACAACAGCTTCTCTGGAACATTTCACAAATGCGGCGGTTTCGAAGATACTCGCTCCATGGCTCCGAGCTCCTACAAACATCCCACGCTGAAAGTCCGTCAAATCGCATTTTTTACCCATCTCGTCACCAAAAAATCCCTTCTACTACTGTCGCAAGCACTAAGCTTTCCCTTTTTATACTAGCCTCGCACTCTGGCGGCAACAGCGTGCAGCTATAGCTCATTTGCTTAAAACTCTCATGTGGTCATAATAAAGTGGCCACTTAGTGTATATATATATATATAGGGTGTTCTGTGAGAGTCAGAAGTTAGCTCCAAAAACAAATATAAACTACCAGAAAGTTTTTACTCACTGCTGCCGTATCAAACTTCTCCATTTACAGCGATCTTGACATACAACTCGGGCTTCACCAACGCCCCCTGAAACATGGCCCATACACTTACTGCTCTCCGACGTCTGACGTCAATTTAGGAAAAACCTAGCTTTGTGGAAGAAAAGTTGAATTTGACGACAGAACGTAAATTGTTATTTGGCAGCTGCCAAATAACAAATTTTAGGTTGTTGTGTGTTGCTAAAACGTGGAAGGAGCGATGCATTTGTTTATTTATAGCAATTGTATTGATACTTTTTTTGTTCAAAAGTATAAAACTTAGTTTTAACACCCACCAACAGGGTGTTAAAATTAAGTTTTATTTCTTTTAAACTTTAGTTCCCTAAGGTACACTGTTGGACCAAAATGAGAACACTTCGAACTATTAAACCGACCGTGCACAAATATTTCTTAATAAACCAAACTTTTTTGCACCTAACATATTCAGAAATAATTTTATTTTTACTTTAATGCCCTAGATAGTGTGATTTGCAAATTTGCAGCAAGGGTAAATATTAGAGATAGTAAGAAAAAAGTATTTGTGAATCTGAAACAAAAATAAACCTAAATCATAAATGTGTCAAACAAAAACATGTTCGACTTTTTGTCGGTATTGTGTTGGAAAAGTAAAAATATAATACTAAATTCTATTCGACATATACAGAAAAGATTTCCACAATTTACTAATTAACATTATGATGTAGTCAGAATTATTTATTCATTACGGAAAATCATAAATTTAAAATAAAGCATTTCGCACCAATAAAATTAAAAAAAATTGAACCCATTTATGTTTTTTCATCTTCATCATTTCGTATTTTCTGTACTATCGTGTTACACTACTTTCCTATTTTTTCATAATTTAAAAAGTTATTTTGTTTAGTCTAATTTTTAATTTGAAATACCTTTATCATGAATCTCTTACTATGTATATGTAGAATGTTATAAAAGGTGATTTCTAAATAAATGGTATACTTCGTGTTGCAAGCGGAAACTCTTCTGAAGGCTCCCACAATCTCAGGGTATTTTCTGATCTGTGTGGTAGGAAGTGAAATGACATTTTTAAAGGATCCTTACTTGAAGTTAAACAGAATTTGAAAGTTAAAAGAAGGTATCTATTAAACATCTTAGTTTACTAAAACAATGAATGAATGAGTTTCTGAAAAGAAAAATAAGGTAAAATATTAATAGATTGCTTAATAGTCCCTCATGCGTCGGCCTTTTGTTTGAGTCGGACATGAGGTATAAATTAAAGAAACAGAAGAAAAAAGTATTTGTTATGAATAAATAGAACTAGATCTCTAAACTGAATGCACCGAGGTTGGCTTATTTAATAACTTTTTCTAGGGCAAGTCTTTCCAGTGCAAGTTGCAAAATTATAACGGAATGTCTGTTTTTATTTAACCATCATAATAGCTCAAAATCAAGTTGCTAAACAGACCCCCAAGTTTCACTGCAATTGTCTGTCACTAATAGAACCAACGTATTGTATCACTAGCCCTCGAAAATAACTCCCCCCCCTAAAAAATTAATCAATGAAAAATACTTATAACATTGAGTTTACATATCTTGTTCTATTTACTCACAAATACCTCTTTGTACCATCGCAAATATCTGTTTGAAATAGTTGGAAAGAACATAGTTTCAACTGTTATAGTTTCGTAAGCATCGAAGTACGGGATATATTGTATAGGTAAATCAGTGCATATATAATGTATAAGTAAATGAGTGCCGTGAATTCTGATTTCTTCTGTATACTTCATGCAGCATGTAACACATTATCAAGTCATTAATGTAACACATACTTTACATTTTTTTTTACATTTCTGTCTGGATTTGTTGCGAGAAATATAATTATATCTGAAATCGTTTGGAACAACTTACCAATAGTGGTAAATTTGCCAATAAAATTTTGTTTTGGGATAAAAGTGAATTTCATTACTTTTATCTTTTAATCGTCAGCGAGATGCGAACATGACAGCAATTTAAATCCTTACTGAGAGAGGGAGATGTTTCCTGGAATGTTCGTGAACGATCGAGCGTTCTAAGGGGCATATAATTGTTAACATTTTACGAAAAAGTCACGTAAATTCAACGTAAATTCAAGTGTTTAATCAGACATAATTACGGAGAAATTGGGTCCAGTAATGTATTTGTACTTATCAGCCTTGTAACGCGTACATTCAATGCGAGGTTACGCATTTCTCAATTAAAGTTGAAGAAGCTTCCCCAAAACCCCCGTTTTGAAGAATATTCACTTATATCTGTCCATGCATGATATTAATAATTTTTAGTATAACTGCAGGTTAACGAAAAATATATTTTTTGGTAAAATTTTAGTGAAACTACTATACTGCACGGAACGAGAAGCACGTATATTTAAGAGCGTAGTTCACAGCAATCGCATCGAAGCTGTCTTCAGCGCCCTCTGCGATTTCATGATGTCAAGATACGGTCTGCAGAAACGCACGGCACACTATCTCTTCTAGCCACTATACAGCAGCTAATGCTGTCGCTTTATGTCGATGTACTGAGTTGGCCAAAACTATCGATAGTGCTATTGATAGTACCTCCAATTTTATTACGAACTAGAGGTGGAGGTACTATCGCTATCTTTATCGATAGTTTTTCATGCTGTAAGTGCAAATCCCGATAGTGTAAAATATTGTTTCCACGAAAAGATTTTATGACTGAAACGCTCATTTTCATACGATCTCCTTGTTTACACCTCATTTATACTTTGCGTACAGCCAAATTGATACTAATGACGCTAATCAAAAAAGGAAACGGTGAGAGTATGCGGTTTTTGCACTCTGTTGTTCTTCATGTTGAGTCAAGCTTAAAGCGAAAGTGTATGTTTCAGTCAGATATAGACGAAGCAAGAAGTGTTGTTCTTGTTGTATATACAGGAAGTTTAAAGGTGCGTCAGGTGCTGAAACAGTTATTTGTTGAAAGTAAGTATCAGTAATAATGAGTAAACGTAAAAAAAAATTTTGTGCAACATTATTCTTCTTTTCGTTAGGATAAAATCAACGCATAATGTAGCTTTTGCGGAAAGAACTACAAAACGTTAGTCAATACGTCAAATCTTAGGGATAATTTAAAACGAGAGCATTCCGTTGCTGTGGTTTTAAATGATCCCAGAAAATAACAACTGAACAACAGCTCCATTCAAAACTTTATTTATTCGGTTTCTCACGAATTATTACCACGATTTTGCCAACTATTATAGAAAAAATGTTATTGCATACAAAACCACAGAATTTTCTTCTTTAACTTTTGTGAACGGAAACATAAAAAAACATGCAAAACAAACAGAAAATCAGAATTAAGGAGCCATGTATTAGCTCGTTCTTGAGGCAAAACATTTGTTTCGTGATTTTCACTCACTCATTTCGGGAGATTATCGTCAAAACGTAGATTCCCCACTCCGTTGGCGCAGTAGTCTAAAGGCTGACTTCTGACCATTCGGCCGAGATGGGTCCAGATTCGAATCCCGTGAGGAATAGATGTTGTGGTTGTATTTGTCTTAGAGCACTGGCTTCTTTATCACTTCCCTGAAACAGGTGGAACCAAATCAGGGACGGACGAATGCGTACAGCCCATCGATTTGTTCCAGGTGGTCGTTAAACTCCAAACCAAATTAAAAAAAAAGGACAACAGAAATGGTTAGTTTCAAAACTTATCAGAGCTTAGCTTTTCGACAATATGGAAAAGTAAGAAAAATTATGTTTCTTTAATTTATACCTCATGTCCGAATTTTAGGAACTGTTAAAGGATTGTTTAAGAATCTACTAACCTTTTACCTAATTTTTCCATTTAAACACACATTCATATATCCTTTTAGTAATTTAAAGACATTTAGTGGACACTTTTATTATTATTATAACTATTATTATTATTAGAGTATCCTTTAATAATTGTCATCATCTCATAGTTCCAGACAAAGCAGACAACCATCTGAGAGGGTGGGAGCCAGCACAAGAATTTCCGCTTTTTACAGGAAGTATACAATTTATTTAGAAACCACTTTTTTGAACACTCCACATTTACTTTGTAAAAGGTTCTTGTTAAAGGCATCTCAGATTAAAAGAAATGGGACTGAATAGAGTAAACAAAATAACCTTTTTTTTTTAAACAAGAAAGAATAGGAAAGTGATGTTACACAATAATACAGGAATTACTAAAAATAATATGGAAAAACACCAATGGATCCAGTTTTTCTTTAATTATGTAATTACAAATGAATATTTTTTTATGTATGATATTCAATTATGGTTAAATATTTCCCTGAATACATTATAGTAATGATCAGTAATTTATTGAAATCCTAATGATATTATAACATTTGATTTTAGTGTTATATTTTAATTTTTCCAACAAACTACTGAAACAATATCGGAAACAAATATTATGTTGTTAAGAGTTTAGTTTACTAATTTATACTTTTCAGTTTTATTGTATTTCACATTTTTTCTATTATTATTTTAATTTTAAATGCTTTGTTCTATTATTTTATTTAATATTTTTGTTCCTTTTTATATATTACTGGTGCTGATACTTTCCATTTTTAAAGATTTTTTTGAGCTCCAAACGTTCTAGTTTCAAACTCCAGTATTCTTCTGAGATCACATTTCATGGCTCTTTTAATTTGCTCCGTATTTTTTTATTTCTGCTCGTAAGATAAGGCATTTCGATTTTTCCATGTATAATAATTTGTTATTGCTATGAAATAATGAATTGTTAGGTTTTTAGATTCAGAGCAGTATAAAGTACATGGTACAAAATTTGGTGTGCAGTAAATTTAAGTCTATAATTTAAGTATTGTTGTAACCAATTCCAAATATATTTTGAAAAATTGCCATTTACAAATAAATGTTGAAGGGTTTCCTCTGAGCCACAGTAGTTACAGTTAGGTTTAGATATTATTTTAATTCTATACAACCATTTTCTTGTCGGGATAATATTGTGCGGAATTTTAAAAAATAGAACTCTAATATGAGTGCTTAGTTTTATTTTTGATTGAAGTGTTCAAATACTATGTACCATATTGGATTGGAGTGTATCTTCTAAATTTGTTGGATGTATTTCGTTTACTGCTAAATATATTTTACATAATTTATCATATTCTTGTCAGAAATAAGTTTTCATCCCGGAAAACAAATTTTCTCCCTAGAAACTGTGCCAACACACTATCGACAGTTATTGATTGCTATTTTTGACTATCGATACTCATAGCTATAGATAGTTTTCCACCTCTATGTGAGGGTCCCTTAGTAGAACGAATACATTTCCGGGCAAATCGGTTGTTCCTCGGTGGGGTTGCAGGCTTTTGCTCCTTGGGACGGACGGACAGACACGCGGACGACTGACGGAACGTAATTTTGTATCGTACCTGATAGGTGTGAGACTTTCCCGAAAAGAAATAAATAATTTCGGTGCAAATCGGTTGTTTCACGGTGAGGTTACGTGATTTCATACTTTCGGACGAATGTACAGACAGACGGCGGACGGTTGGAACGTAATTTTCTCTCGTATCTAATAGGCGTGAGGCTTCCCTGAGTAGAATGAATTTATTTCCGTGCAAAACGGTTGTTTTTCGGTGGGGTTATGTGATTTTATATTTGAGGACCGACGGACATACAGTCTTCGGACAAATGGAACGTAATTTTCTATTATATCTGATAGATGTGAGGCGTCCCTGAGTAGAAAGGAATCATTTCCGTGCTAATCGGTTGTTTTTCGGTGGGTTTGCGGGCTTTTATTCTTCGGGACGGACGGACAGACAGACGGCCGTCGGACGAAACGTAAATTTCTATCGTACCTAATAGGTGTGAGGCGTCCCTTAGAAGAAAGAAATAATTTCCGTGCAAAGCGGTTGTTACTTGGTGAGGTTACGGGCTTTTATTCTTCGGGAGGGACGTGCAAACATAGGGCCGACGAACGGAACGTAATTTTCTATCGTATCTGATAGGTGTGAGGCGTCCCGGAGTGGAAAAAGAATCATTTCCGTGCAAATCGATTGTTTATCGTTAGGGTTCGTGCTTTTATTCTTTGGACAGACGGAACACAATTTTTTATCGTACCTGGATAGGTTTGAAGCGTCCCCGAGTAAAAAGAAATAATATCTGCGCAAATCGATTGTTTTTTGGCGGCGTTACGTGCTTTTACACTCCGGACGGAGTGACGGACACACAGACTTCAGGCGAATGGAACGTATTTTTCTATCACATCTGATAATTGTTACGCATTACCAGTGGTGCGAATTCATTTCCGGGCAAATCGGTTGTTTCTCTGTCGGGTTATGTTTTTCTATTCTTCCGGACGGACGGACGGAAAGACAGACAGCGTACTGATGGAATGTAGTGTTCTATCACATCTGATAATTCTTTGGCGTCCCTGAGCAGATAAAAATCATTTCCGTGCAAATCGGTTGCTTCTCGTTGGGGTTACGTGCTTTCATACTTCCGGAAGGAGAGAGAGAGAGACGGCCGACGGACAGAACGTAATTTTGTATCGTACCTGACAAGTGTGATGCGTTTTCATTAGAAAGAAATCATTTCCGTGTAAATCTGCTCTTTCACGTTGGGGTTGGGGTTTTTATTTTTGGGGACAGACAGACGGACAGACAGCGGAAGGGTGTAACGTAATTTTGTATCACATTTGATAGGTGTGAGGCGTCCCCGAGTAGAAAGAAATAATTTCCGTACAAATCGGTTGTTTCTCGGGTAGGTTATGCACTTTTATACTTCGGGACAAATAGACAGACAGACGGCGAACGGATGGAACGTTATTTTCTATCATAGTTGATTGGTGTGAGGCATACCTGAGTAGAACGAATTAATTTCCGTGCAAAAGGGTTGTTTCTCCGTCGAGTTATGTGTTTTATGCTTCCGGACGGACAGACGGACGGAAAGACTGACTTAGGAAGGATGGAACGCAATTTTGTATTTTATCTGATAGGTGTGAGGCGTCCCTGAGTAGAAAGAAATAATTTCCTTTGAAATTGGATGTTTCTCTGTGGAGATTATTTGTTTATTCTTCTGGACAGACGGACAGACGGAGGACGTATGGAACGTAATTTTCTATCTGATCTGATAAGTGCGAGGCGTCCCTGACTAGAAAGAAATCATTTCCGTTCAATGCGATTTTTCCTCGGTGTGATTGTGGGCTTTTATTGTTCCGTTCGAACGAAGAGACAGACTTCAGACGAATGGAACGTAAATTTCTATCACATCTGATAGGCGTGAGGCCTCCGTGAGTAGAAAGGTGTCATTTTAGTGCAAATCAGTTGTTTCTCGGTGGGGTTACGTGCTTTTATACTTCAGGACGGACGGATGGACAGACAGACAGACGACTGACGGATAGAATGATATTTACTATCATGTCTGATAAGTGTGAGGCGTCCCTGAGTGTAAAGAATCATTTCCGTGCAAATCGGTTATTTGTCGTTGGGGTCACGTGTTTTTATACTTCCGGACGGACGGACAGACAGACGGCCGACGGACGGAAAGTAATTTTGTATCTAATCTGATTGGTGTGAGGCGTACCTGAGTAGAACGAATTATTTTCCGTGCAAATCGGTTGTTTCTCGGTCGAGGTATGTGTTTTTATACTTCCGGACGGACGGACGGAAAGACAAACTTGGGACGGATGGAACGTAATATTTTGTATTATATCTGATATGTGTGAGTCGTGCCTGAGTCGAAAGAAATATTTTACGTGCTAACCGGTTGTTTCTCGGTGGTGATAATTTGTTTATTCTTCTGGACGGACGGACAGACGGAGGACTGATGGAACGTAATTTGATATCACATCTGATGATTGTGAGGCGTTCCTGAGTAGAAAGAAATCATTTCCGTGCAAATGTTTAATTCTCGTTGGGGTTACGCGCTGTTATACATCCGGATGGACGGACGGACTGACAGACGACGGACGGAAAGTAATTTTGAATCGTACCTGACAGGTGTGATGTGTCCCATGGTAGAAAGAAATCAGTTTCGTACAAATCGGTTGTTTCTCGGTGAGGTTATACGCTTTTATATTTCGGGACAAATGGACAGACAGACAGCGGACGGATGGAACGTTATTTTCTATCATATCTGATTGGTGTGAAGCGTACCTCAGTAGAACAAATTCATTTCCGTGCAAATCGGTTGTTTTTTGGTCGAGTTATGTGTTTTTATACTTCCGGACGGACGGACGGAAAGACTGACTTAGGAAGGATGGAACGTAATTTTGTATTCTATCTGATAGGTGTACGGCGTCCCTGAGTCGAAAGAAATAATTTCCGTTCAAATCGGTTGTCTCTGGATGGAGATATTTTTTTATTCTTCTTAACGGACGGACAGACTGCGGACGGATGGAACGTAATTCTATATCGTATCACATGGGTAATTTGTTCCTGAGTAGAAAGAGACCATTTGCTTGAAAATCGGTTACTTACTTGTTAAGAAACATGTTTTTTCGCGTGGCCGTAATAAGTCACATTTCAGTTTGTTGATGGTCCGTCTTCTTTTCCTAGGTGATGCTTACATTTGCAATTTGTTTACGGTCCCCTTAAGGCTACGAGTTTTGACGATCGTTCCTGCCGTGACACGCCGTCCTCTCCTGCACTTCAGGCCGCGACACTCAGCTGAAGCTGCACGTGGATTTAGAAGGTGTCTGTATTAGGACATCACCAGCAGCTTCATTTTGCGGCACGATCACAACGGAATCTTCGCTGGAATCCGTAGTCCCTCCAAATTGAATTTCGCCCTTCTTTGAATTCAGAGCTTCACCGCAGAGCTTATCGACATTGTTAGAAGCTAAAATAGCAGATTCTAAAGCCCCACGTAAATTGGGGTCATCTGAGGTATTTGTGCGGAATGACTTCGACATGTGCTGGGCGAAAGCAGCCTGATTTTGCGGCATGAGCAAAATCAGGCTGCTTTCGCCCAGCACATGTCGAAGTCATTATGTCGAAGTAATTATCGGTGGAAGTCGTAATCCCTCCAATTAGGATTTTGCCAATTTCCCAATGACTATACACAAATTAATCGCATTCGATAATTCATGATACATTAACTCCCGGCTGATGAATTTTTTGAACATTCCTTCTAACTGCTGGCCACCAAAAATGCAACACCCAGAAGAAAGCATCCGATTGCCCTGAAATTCGCAGCATGCGTCACCCGCGTGAGGACATGCAGACGATTAGCATTGCAGGGCATATACAAATCATGTGCACCCGGCACGCCACCGAGAA
Organism: Macrothele yani; assembly: GCA_039090855.1. Classification (NCBI taxonomy): domain Eukaryota; kingdom Metazoa; phylum Arthropoda; class Arachnida; order Araneae; family Macrothelidae; genus Macrothele; species Macrothele yani. The sequence goes on from JAYWMT010000130.1 coordinate 141,469, forward strand.
GCACTATAAGAAGGGTGCACAGAAGGCGGGGTGTAAGTGGTGGAAGTGTGTTGTGCTGCCGGACCTGTGCGTGGGAAGCTTTCTGATGCCTCGTGGCAGAATACGGCAGTCATTCCAGCACGTTTCGGAGTTCGACAGAGGACGAATAGTTGCTCATCGCGAAAGCGGTTTATCGAAGCGAGGCATCGGCGCCCGTGTGGGACGACATCCAGCCACAGTGAGGAGAGTATAACTCGGTGGGTGCAGAAGGGACGGACGGACCGACGTGAGCAATTGCCGCAGCAGCGGCACACCACCGAATAAGACCGGCGTGTTGTGTGGCGGGCATTGACGGCTCGTACCGCCACATCACGAACGTTAGCGCAGGAATTAGGGTGTGTTGCGCAAAAACCTGTTTCAGCAAGTACCGTGTGAAGTCGTCTGCAGAAGCGGGGACTTGTAGCACGGCTGCCATTTCTCCGATTACGATTGACGTTACACCACCGGCGAGTGCGGTGGCAGTGGGCCGTTGTACGCCGCACCTGGACTTCAGAATGGCACGACAATGTCTTATCCGACAAATCCCGCTTCTGCCTGCAACACAACGATTGTGTGAACCGCGTGCGGCGGCACCACGGCGAGGGACTGTATGACGCTTGCATTATGCATCGCCATACCGGTCCGGCGCTTGTTGTTATGGTTTGGGGCGCATTTTTGGATATGACACCCGCACCCCTTTGGTACGCATCGCCGGTACACTCAACAGCCACCGATACATCTAAGACGTTTTGGAGCCTGAAGTGCTCCTTTACCTACTGGACCTGTCAGCGGCCACGTTTCAACAGGACAATGCGCCCTCGCACGTGGCACGCGTCGTGCAACAATTCTTCACGGTCAACCAGGTGTCACTACTGCCGTAGCCCGCCTGTTCTCCCGATATGTCTCCCATCGAACACGTCTGGTCGCTGATCGGAAACCGAGTGGCCCGGCAAGCTACACCCGGTGCTACGCTTGATGAACTGTGGCAACGCGTGGAAGCAGCTTGGACCGACATACCCCAAGCCCACATCCAAAGCCTCTTTCGTTCGATGCCGTGGCGTGTAGTGGCCGCTATTGCCAGCCATGTGGGCCACACGAACTACTGATGTCTGGAGAACGTGCTGGCCATACGAGGCGTTGAATATCCTCGCTCTCAAGACACTCCTGGACAGCGACTGTTCGATGACATGTTGCGTTGTCGTCCATGAAAATGAATCTATCACCGACAGCACCACGGAACATGCGAACATGAGGTAGCAGAACATCATTAATGTATCGTTGGCCAGTCATAGTCCCAGTTGGAAGCACATAGAGGGACGTACGGCCATTCATCATGATACCAGCCCATACCATGACACTACATGTCGGATATCGGTCCCTTTCCTGTATGTTTGCTGGACAATATGCAGTACCACTGTCACGCCAGATCAGTTGTCGTCGACAATCAGACGACAGACTGTATCTACTCTCATCTGAGAAGAGGACAGCAGACCAGTCGTTATCAGTTAAGTTGCGATGTTGATGGCACCATTGCAAGCGGGCGGTACGGTGACGTCTAGACAATGGGATGCACACAACAGGACGGCGGGCGTATAGTCCTCCCTCATGCAAACGTCTGGCGACAGTTTTTCGGGAGATCCGCTTGCCAGTAGCAGCCATAAACTGATTTGCTACCTCACTAGCTTTGCTGCGCCGGTGTCTTTTTCTTGATAGCACTATGTACCGATCTTCTGCAGGTGTCGTACTGTGAACACGACCTCCCCCGTGATGTTTGCTACACTCTCCATTTGTTTGAAATGATTTCCAAAGCCTTGAAACAACACTGTGGCTGACGTCGAACTCCCTGGCAATAATACGGCTACGCGTAAAACCATCTAGGTGATGTTGGGAAGACATACTGAAAATTGCAAGTTCGTCAATTGATTCTTTCCCTTTCAATTTTGCGTTTGAACAACAACGGTCAATACGCGTCAAATCCTTTATATCTCTTATCAGCGCTATGACGTCACGAACAAGTTCGGCAATCCAAAATTTGCATACGCACAACACGTCTTAGCCGCCCCGGTGGTGCAGTGGTCTAAGGCGCTGGCCTCTGATCATTCGTCCGTAAGGGGTCCGGGTTCGAATCCCGGTGAGGCATGGATGTTGTGTTTGTCTTACGGCACTGGCTCTCTCCCTTCCCTGGAACCAGTGACCCTAAATTAGGGACGGGCGACTGCTTATAGCCCATTGAGTTGCTCACGGTGGTCGTTAAACCTCCAATCAAAAAAAAAAAAAAAAAAAACACGTCTTACTGTATCCCGCACTTATGCTAATTTCCACATTTTCCTGCCTTCCATTTTATGGTTGTTATCGTTGCTATTGTCATCCGTCCTTAGCAATTGTCCGGCAGTGTATATATGTATATACGTTTTTATGCACAAGACTGTGTAAAAATGATATAAGGGCACGAGAAGTAGATCTTCCATATGCAGCAATGGTTATGAGTAACATTTTTTCATGAAATCCAATGGATACATATAATGAGAAAGACGCTTTGCATAAAAGACAATGAAAATGCATTAAATTGTTTGTTTCGCAATTTCTTCCTAAGTGTATACTCTGCCGTAGCAAAGCAGTAAATATAACACTTCATATTAGCATCGAAGTGCTAATATCTAAATCTTTATGTTTTACAAACTTGCATGTGTGTGTGGCTTTTCTTTAAAAAAGAAAGGCTTGTGTAAATGATTCAGTAGGTGCCTGAAACATTGATCCTTAATATGAAACAATGGTTATGAGCAAAAATATTGCTTTAAATACAATGGAAACATATTAAAAATTATCTTTTACAATTTGCGCATATGTGTTGTTTACTCTGCCGAATTCATGCAGCAATGAAGTGCCAATTTGTTAATGCATTCCTTCCATTAGGTTTTTAAAAAACGATTGTGTCGAAATGATCCAATAGGCATCTGAAACATAGATTTTCCACATGTAACAGAAGTTCTAAGCAGAAATGTTGCCGTTATTATAATAGAACCATTTTAAAAGATATTCTTTTAATTTAACCCTCCCGCTGTCTATTAATTCTGCCAAAGCAACAGAACTACAGTGGTCATTTTCGAATTATTATTCTATTCTCAGTTGTTCTCGAAGCGTATTTCAGTACGCAATTGTACTGATAGAATTAATAGTATAATTCATGAGGGAAATTGGTTTTCTTGGGTGGGGGAGTCATACTGCGCTTTATCATTAATTGTGTATTTTGTATAAATGACATTAGAATGGTTGTTCCTTATTAAAACTTTAGTCAATTGGTTGATCGGTGAACTGGTGTTTTAATCAAATCACAGTATAAGTATTTTTGATATTTCATCTGTTGTGTTTTGTGTTATGAGTAAGGCATTCCCATTATTGGTTTTGTTACCACGTACACATGTGCGACGACATATAGCATATTATCTTGTTTCATCTTTCATTGGTTTTATTTTTGCATTTCGCATTAACTGTTGTTAATTAAGTTTCGCATAGTATTTACTTATGATATGAAGTTGACGTCTGTTTAAATTTAATCTCCGGAGTACTAAATGTAGTCTAAAGTAAATTTTAAGGGTTTTACTTTCAGTTACTATAAACTTGTATTGTTTTCAGTTCTTGAATATTCAGTCATTATGTGGCTGGAATTGTATTTCCTTGTCGTAAATGTTTTATCTTTTTGTATATTTTTTGTATATGTTTTCCATAGTGTAATATGTAAGCATCCACACTATTTGAATTAGAAAAATTAAGAACATTTGAAGCTAATATGTTAAAGTTGCATTTCCGAGAAACCGTGTAGAAATGATCTAATATATACCATAAAAAGTCATTTTTCATATGCAGCAATATTTATGAGCCAAATTATTGCTTTAAACACAATGTAAACATATTTAAAAGTGTGTGTTACAATTTGTTCCTGTGTGTTGTTTACTCTGCCAAAGCAGTGTTGCAGCAGTGAAAAGCCAACCTGTTAATATATATAATTTCTTTTATTTTTACAAGACTGTACAAAGGATGTAATAGGTGCCTGAAACGTTGTTCTCTTATATGCAGCAAGTGTTCTGAGCACAAATGTTGCTTAAAATATGACGAAACAGATTAAAAGGTATATTTTTGAATTTCGTTTACCTGTGTGTTGTCTACTCTGTTGAAGAAATGGTAGAAAAGTGAAATGCCAAACAATTAACGTTTCAGAACTTTCAATATATCTGTGTGTTGTTATATTGATGTTTTTGTTAATGGAAGGGCTGCATTGGAAATAAAAAAATGCCAACGGAAAGCCTTCAATTTACATTAATGGTAAACGTTATGAGCAGAAATATTGCTTTAAATAGAATGAAAGTCTATTAAAGGGAATTTGTTTGAATGTTTCTCCCTGTCTGTTATTTATTCTGTTGAAGTAATAGTTTGCAGTTCACTGCATTTAATATACTAATGCTTTACAAAAGAATATAATGTAGTAAATTTTTATGATGGTCTTATACTTCATATAAATTTAAAAGCAAAAATTTAATATGTGGTATTATGTTTCTGAGAACAAAAAGTTCAAACCATATGCATACATTTTTCACACACAACAAGGGTAATCAGCAAAAACATTTCTTTATAAATACAATGGAAACTTCTTTAAAAACATCTACAATTTCTACCTATATTTTGTTCATTCTGCTAAAGCAATGGTTTTCAGATGTAATAATATCTAAATGGTTTATTGTGTGTATGTGTGTGTGTGTGTGTGTGTGTGTGTTTCTTTAAAAGACACAGTAGGCGATTGGAACATCAATCTTTAATATGAAATAAAGGATATTGTTTCAAAATGTTGCTTTTAATACAAGGGGAAACATCTTAAAAAGCGTCTTTCACAGTTATTTCCCTGTGTGTTGTTTACCCTGCAACAGCGAAGTGCCAACCTGTTAATGTAAATTCGTTCTTTCATTTTCAAAATAAGTCTGTGGATAAATGATCTCATTGACGTTCGCAACGTTGATTTTCTACATGTAGCAAATGTTTTGAGCCCAAATGTTGCTTTAAGTAAAAGAAAACAGATTAAAACAAAACCTTTTCGATTTTGTTACCCTGTATGCAGTTTACTGTAGTGGAACAACGATAGTACAGGGAAGTGGTACGCTATTAATGTTTCGGAACATTGAATATAAAGTTATTTTTTGGTCTTGTTACTGAAAGAGCAAAATCTAAATTAACCAATGCCTACGCGAAGTGTTCATTTTTCACATGTGGCAGAAGTTCTGAGCAGAAACTTTGCGTTAAATAAATTGGAAACAGATCAATTGGTAGTTCCTTTAAATGTTTTCCCTTTTCTATTATTTACTCTGCAGAAGCAGAAATAAACCAGATCTCCCTGCAAAGTTTCAGAGATCACACAGCATCCACTATTCACTCTGTCCCTTGTTTAAAAAGCTCTTTACTCACGATGTTCTATAAGCATGGCACTCCATGGCATCGCAGATAGAAGGCGAGCCCAATGCAGAAAACCAACCCGCGTGACAACCAAATATTTTGAAAAACACACCCATGACGTGGAGTAGATGAATATTTAAATAATATTAACGCTAGGCTAACCTCTTTGTGCTAAAACGAGTATTTCGGGGTTACAATTGTTTTAAATAAAATTACATTAAATATTTTAAATTAAAATGATATTAAACTAAAAGTGATAATTATCACTTTTAAAATACTGAAGTTTAATTTCCATAACGAATGACGGGCGAAACGTTGAGTACGAGGAAGTGAAAACAAAATTATGCGCTGTTCAGCCACCCTCCAGCCATAACCCCCCAAAGTCTAGTCTGGCGACGCCCCTATTTATAACCCAGACAACAATGAAATAAATGTATCATCGTCACAAATACCGCCATAAGAGGACTCCAAGAAAAAAATTTGCGTTCTTCTTCCCATTAAAATACTACAAAAATTACGATCCGTTTTGTTTTAAGACACATCATGACGCCTTAAGAAGGCAAATAAGACAAGCTTGTACATTTTGCACAATATAGCACTGGGTGTTACAGCAAATTCTTTGCATAAAAACAGTGCAGTGGAACAGCATTCGATCCCAAATTGGAAGCAAAGAATTAAGTACAAATGACCCAGAGATCTCCTAAGACAATAGTGTCAAATTCGAGAATACTTCTGGAAAAGATTTGTGCAAACATTAGTATAGACTGAACCTATACTCCATCAGTGCACAAGTACCCGTGTCATGTACGTGTAGGATACAAAGTAGAGAAGGAAATGTAATAATACTTATTAAATATAAAATTATGCGAAACACAGATCTACGGCGCCTATATCTACTACTACAGTACTTTGCAGATAGCAAATGCTCTACATTAGTCCATTCGTACAAAGAACTGGTGCTTTCCTCAAACTCAAAGAACACAGAAACCATTCACGCATTTCCAACTGGAACCGAATAAATTAAAAACGATTGTGGTACAATCAAAACTTCTGCGGAACAATTGGGTACAAACGTAATAAAAACGAATAACTATATGAATTACAAGAATTTCAAGGTGGGAGGTGGCGAAGGCCTGAAGGAATGGCGCTCCTTATTTTTATATTTCGTGAACTTTGTTATCAGCATTGGTACAAACAAAACTTTTTGCGGTACAATCCTGTGCAAACGCAGTACAAATGAATGGCATGGCACAATCACCGAATTTCCGAGGTGGGGGACTGGTAAAGTAGGGTTTCCCAAATTACAATTGCGAATAACTCGGTACAATGGTACTCGAAGAAATTGCATTTACGGTACAATGCAGTACAAACGAATGGCATGGTTGAATCATCAAACTTCCGAATTCGGGACGGATAACACGGTGCTTCGCACTGCATAATTGCGAATAACTCGTTACCGGAAGTAGTACAAGCGAAAAATTTTGCTGTAACATCCTCTACTGCCGTAATAAAAACAAATGCCATGAGTGAATCGCAGAATTTCTGGGGTAATGTGCTTCCGCAGTTGTGCTTCCGTCTTAAAAATTTCGAATTATTCATTACTGGAAGTGGTACAAAGGAAAACATTTTGCGGTACAATGCGGCTCGAATGGAGTAGAAACAAATTGCCTGGTTGAATCGAAGAATTTGCGAGGGGGCTGGCGAGATTGCGCCTGCCACTTTCAAATTGGAATCAGCCCCCCCCCCCCCCCCCACTTTGAAATGGGAATAGCTCGTTACCGGAAGTGGTACAAACTAATATTTTGGCGGTACAATCCGGTACAAACGGAGTACAAACGAATAGCATAGTCAACATTTTCATATTGCGTGGTGAGGAGGCTGTCGTTTCTTCAGCCCCTACCTTGAAATGGGAATCACTGGTTACCGGAAGTGGTACAAACGAAAATTTTTGCGGTAGAATCCGGTACAAACGGAGTACAAACGAATAGCATAGTCAAAATTTTAATATTGCGTGGTGGGGAGGCTGTCGTTTCTTCACCCCCCCCTTTGAAATGGGATTAACTCGTTACCGGAAGTGGTACAAACGAAAATTTTTGCAGTACAATCCGGTACAAACGGAGTACAACGAATGGAATAGTCAAAATTTCAATATTGCGTGGTGGGGGGCTTCCGTTTCCCCAGCCCCCCACTTTGAAATGGGAATAACTCGTTACCGGAAGTGTTACAAACTGAAATTTTTCCGGTACAATCCGCCACAAACGGAGTACAAATGAATGGAATAGTCGAAATTTTAATATTGCGTGGTGGGTGGCTTCCGTTTCTCCAGCCCCCACTTTGAAATGGGAATAACTCGTTACCGGAAGTGGTACAAACGAAATTTTTTCCGGTACAATCCGGTACAAACGGAGTACACACGAATGGAATAGTCGAAATTTCAATATTGCGTGGTGGGGGGGCTGCCGTTTCCCAATCCCCCAATTTTAAATAGGAATAGCTCGTTACCGGAAGTGATACAAACGAGAAAATTTTTGCAGTACAATCCGGTACAAACGGAGTACAACGAATGGAATAGTCGAAATTTCAATATTGCGTGGTGGGGGGGGATTCCGTTTCCCCAGCCCCCCCCCCCACTTTGAAATGGGAATAACTCGTTACCGGAAGTGTTACAAACGAAATTTTTTCGGTACAATCCGCCACAAACGGAGTACAAACGAATGGAATAGTCGAAATTTTAATATTGCGTGGTGGGTGGCTTCCGTTTCTCCAGCCCCCACTTTGAAATGGGAATAACTCGTTACCGGAAGGGGTACAAACGTAATTTTTTCCTGTACAATCCGGTACAAACGGAGTACACACGAATGGAATAGTCGAAATTTCAATATTGCGTGGTGGGGGTGCTGCCGTTTCCCCAATCCCCTCACTTTTAAATAGGAATAGCTCGTTACCGGAAGTGATACAAACGAAAATTTTGCGGTTCAATCCGGTACAAACGGAGTACAAACGAATGGAATAGCCGAAATTTCAATATTGCGTGGTGTGGGGCTGCCGTTTCCCCCCCCCCCTCCCTTTGAAATAGGAATAGCTCGTTACCGGAAGTGGTACGAACGAAATTTTTTGCGGTACAATCCGGTACAAACGGAGTACAAACGAATGGAATAGTCGAAATTTCAATATTACGTGGGGGGGGGGGCTGCCGTTTCCCAGCCGCCCCACTTTGAAATGGGAGTAGCTCGTTACCGAAAGTGGTACAAACGAAAATTTTTGCGGTACAATCCGGTACAAACGGAGTACAAACGAATGGAATAGCTGAAATTTCAATATTGCGTGGTGTGGGGTCAGCGCCGTTTCCCCAACCCCCCCCTTTGAAATGGGAATAGCTCGTTACCGGAAGTGGTACGAACGAAATTTTTTGCGGTACAATCCGGTACAAACGGAGTACAAACGAATGGAATAGTCGAAATTTCAATATTACGTGGGGGGGGGGGGCTGCCGTTTCCCAGCCGCCCCACTTTGAAATGGGAGTAGCTCGTTACCGAAAGTGGTACAAACGAAAATTTTGCGGTACAACCGGGTACAAATTGAGTACAAACGAATTTGGAATAGCCGAAATTTCAATATTGAGGGAGTGGGGCTGCCGTTTCCCCAACCCACTCCCCCACTTTGAAATGGAAATAGCTCGTTACCGGGAAGTGGTACAAACGAAAATTTTTGCGGTACAATCCGGTACAAACGAGTACAAACGAATGGAATAGTCCAAATTTCAATATTGCGTGGTGGGGGGCTGCCGTTTCCCCAATCCCCCCACTTTGAAATGGGAATAGCTCGTTACCGGAAGTGGTACAAACGAAAAATTTTGCGGTTCAATCCGGTACAAACGAATGGAATAGTCGAAATTTCAATATTGCGTGGTGGGAGGGGGGGGGCTGCCGTTTCCCCAATCCCCCCCCACTTTGAAATGGGAATAGCTCGTTACCGGAAGTGGTACACGAACGAAATTTTTTGCGGTACAATCCGGTACAAACGGAGTACAAACGAATGCAATAGTCGAAATTTCCAATATTGCGTGGTGGGGGGCTGCCGTTTCCCCAATCCCCCTACTTTGAAATGGGAATAGCTCGTTACCGGAAGTGGTACGAACAAAATTTTTTGCGGTACAATCCGGTACAAACGAATGGAATAGTCGAAATTTCAGTATTACTTGGTGGGGGGGCTGCCGTTTCCCCAGCCGCCCCACTTTGAAATGGGAATAGCTCGTTACCGGAAGTGGTACAAACGAAAAAATTTGCGGGTTCAATCCGGTACAAACGGAGTACAAACGAATGGAATAGCCGAAATTTCAATATTGCGTGGTGTGGGGCTGCCGTTTCCGCAATCCCCCACTTTGAAATGGGAATAGCTCGTTACCGGAAGTGGTACAAACGAAATTTTTTGCGGTACAATCCGGTACAAACGGAGTACAAACGAATGGAATAGTCAACATTTTAATATTGCGTGGCGGGGAGGCTGTCGTTTCTTCACCCCCCCCCACTTTGAAATGGAAATAACTCGTTACCGGAAGTGGTACAAACGAAATTTTTGCGGTACAATCCGGTACAAACAGAGTACAAACGAATGGAATAGTCGAAATTTCAATATTGCGTGGTGGGTGGCTGCCGTTTCAGTCCCAGTCCCCCCCCCCCCCACTTTGAAATGGGAATAACTCGTTACCGGAAGTGGTACAAACGAAAATTTTTGCGGTACAATCCGGTACAAACGGAGTACAAACGAATGTAATAGTCGAAATTTCAATATTGCGTGGTGGGGGCTGCCGTTCCCCCCTACTTTGAAATGGGAATAACTCGTTACCGGAAGTGGTACAAACGAAAATTTTTGCGGTACAATCCGGTACAAACGGAGTACAAACGAATGCCATATTTGAAATTTTAAAATTCCGAGGTGGGGGCTGGCGAAATGGAGCTCCAAAAGTCCCTCTGTAAGTCACGCTTCTCATCGTTAAGAGGACATTGAACTGTTTTGTTTACAGCAAGCGAGCAGGAGCAATGTGTGTTACTGAGAGAGATCCCTGCCACCCTCGAAAGAGCGTCGGGGGTCAAGACGTCACTGGAGAAGCCAACAGCAGTGTGCAACTGGGATTTTCCGAAGAAGGTCTGTTCCGTGGACGAAACGAATTCAAGAGCTGTATCTCTTCAAGCCCACTACGCAGAAAATTCGTTGATGCCCAGCGATCTTTTTGGCTAAAGAGGGAGAGACGGAAAGAGAAAATTAAGCTCCCTCAAGATCATTTAGCAGCTCGGTCTCTCTAGTCCCTTGCTCTCTCTCAGGGATCCAAGGCTCGGAGCTATCCCTCCGACAAGTTCTTGGTTTTTTTTAAGAGAGATTCGTATCCCAGGGGCCCCACAATAAAGGGCCCACGTAACAATATGTTACTACATAGAGAGAAATATAGAGGTCACACATTCTGCAATCGTTTCCTCCATGTCAATGGAGGATTTCGTTTTTTGTCAGGGAATGTATTAAACAAATTTTAGGTAAATGTGTAGTTTAGCGTCCTAAATTATTATTATTATTATTATTGATTGGAGGTTTAACGACCACCGTGAGCAACTCAATGGGCTATAAGCAGTCGTCCGTCCCTAATTTAGGGTCACTGGTTCCAGGGAAGGGAGAAAGCCAGTGCCGTAAGACAAACACAACATCCATGCCTCGCCGGGATTTGAACCCGGACCTCTTTCTTACGAATGATCAGAAGCCATCGCTTAGACCACTGCGCCACCGGGGCGGCCTAAATTATTTCGTCGGAAATGCTGTGGGATTTCGAAAAAGTGAGACGTACAAATGTTAAAGTATGAAAGTTCATGGTAAATGGTGAAAACATTTTATCATTGTGGTGCATTTTAAGGATTTTTACCGTAATATTTACGTGCAAGTACGACGCTGTGAACAGAAGCTGCGGCAGGCCTTACACGACGCTTCGGTGACGACATCAAGCTTCGCTTTGCTGAAACGAAGGTCTCGTTATGGCGGACATTTTGCTGGCGGAAAAGTACAAGACGAACGGGAAACGTTCTTGCCAGGAAAGCTTTCGAATTTGTACTGCTGCGCTACAGAAAATAGATCCCTCTAGTCTCATTTTTTAACATTACAATCTGATAATTTCTTGGTTTTATTTCGCGTATGATTCTTTGATGCGTAATGTATGAACTCACTTCTTCGACAGCTTTTTTTTTATTTTTTTGTAATCCAATACGAATGAATTGAGAACAAATCTGACAAAAGGAGGAGCAAAATTTTGATTTTCCGATGCCATGTAACTTCCGTTGAAAAGAACACGGCATGTACTCCAACGTTTTTGTAGAAGAAAGAAAGGCATCTGCATACTTCCTATTTCGCACCATGGAATGGTATGCCGAAGATCGAAGCAATTGTCACTATGCGTTTTGAAAAATTGCGACAGAAATGTTGAACTACTTTCTGTAGCGTAGCACTAAAAATTAAATAGAACGCTTTGCTCTCAAGAACGTTCTCCGGTTCTCTTGTACTCTTCCGCCATCAAAATGGCTGCCGGAACGACACCTTCGATTCAGCGGAGCCATGCTGCGCGTTGTCGCGGCGCGGTTGTGTTAGACCTGCCGCAGCTTCTTTTCAAAGCGTCGTACTTGCATGTAAATATTACGGTAAAAATTTTTAAATGCACCATAATGATGAAATATTTTCACCATTTGCTATCAAATTGCATACTTTAAAATCTGTACGTCTCACTTTTTCGAAATCCTTCAACATTTTTGACGAAATCATTTATGATACTAAACTACACATTTACCAAATTTTAGTCTAGTTAAGTTACTTGAGCACAAAACAAAAACAAAGAAAAGTTATGTTGTACGACCACTGTTAAACATGAATGCTCAGGTTTCAAGCAGAAACTAACGGGATGAAAGAATGACTACTTCTAGCATATATGGCGTAGCGCCATTTATTGGTACTTCAGGTAAAATTTTTCATAACGCTGTTGGGTTAACTTCTTTTCTTAGGGGAAAGACCCCACACTCAAGTATTGGTTCCAATTTTTTGCAGTCTTTTTCGTGTTGTTGGTCATGATCCAATCAGTGGGACGAGGGTCACATGTCGAAAGTTGCATAGGAAACTTTTGTGCTTCCTTTCCTCTGAAAATGAAAATTCATGAGAAATAACAAACTATCAAATTTCGATGGCTCATGAAAAGAAGCAGGTAAAAGATAGTTACGAACATCGACTGGTATTTTGAAATACTACCTGAAACTGATTAGTAAAATGAGTAAAACAATTCACTAAACTCACTTACGGTTATACCTTAAAGTTCTTTGATTCGTCTTTTTTTTATTGGAGGTTTAACTGCCACAGTGAGCAACTCAGAGTGCTGTAAGCAGTCGCCCGTCCCTAATTTAGGGCCACTGACTCCAGGTAAGGGAGAGACCTAGAGTCTTAAGGCAAACACAACATCCATGCCTCACCGGGATGTGAACCCGTACCCATCTCGGACGAATGATCAGAATCCATCGCTTAGACCAGTGCGCCATCGGGGCGGCCATCTTTTCTTCTCTATCCTTCTTTAACCGGATGGATTCAGTTGCATTAGCGTTATGTTCAGTAGGTTTTTCAAGAGTTTATATAATATTTCAGCCGATAGAAACGGCTAAGAGAAAGCTACAACTAATAAAATAATTTACTGCCCACCTTCGATTGGCCTACTGTCAAACTGTAATTAGTTTAGAACGCACTTGAGTGGGATGAATAAAAATTGCACATAAAAATCAGTTACAATAATGTGCGTACAAAGAAAGGCATAATGGAAAACAGCAAGAAAACTAAGTGTAACAATTTGCAACATGTTCGTTTTGCGTTACTGATTGATCTATGTATATAAAATATCTACAGAAAATATATCTTCTTATTTTTTACATAGAAAGTTTTCTATAAAAAATATTTGTTTGTTTGACAGCTGTAACATCTACCGATGTTAATGATAGAATTTGAAAACAGAACATAAGTTGGATTTCACAAGAATTTTCACCGACCAAACAATCTGTTTCCCGCAGAAAAAATTACGAATTTCTTTTTTTTGATTGAGGAGTTTAACGACCACCGAGAGCAACTCAATGGGCTATAAGTAGTCGTCCGTCTCTAATTTAGGGCCACCGACTCCAGCAAATGGAGAGAGCTAATGCCGTAAGACAAACGCAACATCCATGCCTCACCGGGATTCAAACCCGGACCCATCTCGGACGAACAATCAGAAGCCATTGCTTACCCCACTGCGCCACCGGGGCGGCACGAAATTTCTAATTCAATTAAATCAGATTAATTATTCATATTAACTGCGTAAATTGTCAGAAATGATAAGAGAAATGTAAGTACTATTTCAAGTAACTTAGTTAGAAATGCGGTGAATGCGTTATTACGACTGAAAAAAGAAACATAAATATAACTTCACGTCATACACGCTGCGTGAAGCCCTCATCTGAGATTCAGAATTTAACTAATCAGTATCTTATTGATAATTTTTTTCCGGCTATAGGTTCAGAAATACTCCCAGTTGTACAATCTCGCACCAAATTTTTCACCTAATTGTTTTCTATCTTTTTTTAAATTTCTATTCCCATAATACCATACGTAACGTTAATGAATAACAATTTCCGATTTTTTCCTGTTCGGAAAGCAACTTTTGTTTCTCATGTATCTTTTTTCTGTATGTCATTCTCACTGTAAAGGTGGCTGTATAAATGCTCAATTCTGATTGGCTGAGAAGAGACAGCAGTTCGTACTACTATTGGCTGAAACTGACCAGAAATGCCAGTGCTGGCATACTCAGGTGCACGATCGTTCGCAATCGATATTTGAGGGCGTTTCAGAATTTATGAAAATTTTTTCTGTGTTAATTGGTTTTTTTTATTTATTGGAGGTTTAACGACCACCGTGAGCAACTCAATGGGCTATAAGCAGTCGCCCGTCCCTAATTTAGGGTCACTGGTTCCAGGCAAGGGAGAGAGCCAGTGCCGTAAGACAAACAGAACATCCATGCCCGACCGGGATTCGAACCCGGACCCTCTTACGGACGAATGATCAGAGGCCAGCGCCTTAGACCACTGCGCCACCGGGGCGGCCTGTGTTAACTGTAACATATAGCATTGGTAGACAGTTATTCGAAAATAAAAAAGTAAGTAGTACAGTGTGCTCGAAAACGATCAAAAAAATTAAAAAGTAGGTGAAAATGTAGCAGCGATACAGTAACAGCTTGAGTTGCGTAACCATAGGCGAAGATAGAGCCTATTTCTGGGGGGGGGGGGCACGATAAATATGTCGGGTTAAGAGGGGGGTGTTGTGATCCTTGACCCAGAAGATAAAAGTCATGCCAAGACCTGCAATTTTCAATAGTACAAAAACGATACGATTGACGATGACCTGTGACATCGTACCAATAAGAACCATCGTAGAATATATTTTTATATTTAGGATTAAAAGTTTGGAATGGCGGCTATTTTGTAACGATGAAAATTACATGTAACATTGTAACTAAGAGATAGATGATTTAAATAAAAACAATGAATTATTTATATTTGTTTTAAATTATTCAATCCATAATAAAATTACATTAACACAGTCAGACTATAATATCAATAAAAATCACTTACAGAATGAGTCTGGTTCTGAATCAGTGGTCAGTGCACAAACTACTATTGCAAAATAATCTTTCGTTTTTCACATTTCGAGTTATACTTGTCAATCAAGGCATCTGGGCCCAAATCTTTAACTATATCTGATTCTGAAAATAAAATTACCAAGTTAGATAATCGTTCCTGGTTCATAGTGCATTTTAACCAGTTATTAATACGACGCATTGTCGAGAACGACCGTTCACAGGTAGCACTGTTAGATGGCAAAGTTAAACAGATCTTGAGGAGTTTCCGTATATTCGGATAAAAGTCCATGTCCTTGTTCAAAATATTTTCTTTCATATCTTTAAGAACACTTTTAAGGGGCCTGTCCTTTAAACTGACACCCGAGCTTTCCATCACGTTTCTCAATACAGATATTTCTGTTTTCAACATTGCCTGATCTTTTCTTGACACAGAATAGGTGTCAATAAAGAACTTGAAACCTTCTTCGTTTAAACGAAGAAACTCCTCACTGGACTCAGCGACTTGAAGAGCATCACCAGTAAATCTTCTCCTCATTTCTTCCAGCAAAATGTCCAAAACAGGGTAGAAGAAATTGCATCTGTAATTTCGTTTCAATTGAGATTCAGCATTTTCGATTTCTTTAACTTTTGCACTTACTCCTTCGTTTCTCATTCTTTGACCGACAGATGACAACACAGTATAATGATCTAACTTTTTCGAAATCATCCGGGGCTGTTTTTGTTTTTGAACTTCCCAATCTTCTACTTCCATTTCACTTGTAACAGGTGTTATGTCGAGTTCACAGTCTTTTCCGAAAACTTTCACTTCTTCCCATTTTTATTCCCAAGCTACTTCATTTCTTTTCGAATCAAGTTCTTTAATTACTCCACTGGCTGTCTTAGCACATTGTGTGATACAAGTGTCCACTCTCTGCAATGCTTTACTCAGGATATTGATAAGACAGGTATTCAGCAAAAACAACCATGCAAACAATGAAAGCAAGTGATTTGATAGACATTAAGAGTCCTCTTGCTTCTACCGATGTAGAGTGTCTGACGTCTGCCGCTGTATCGCTTAATACAGCCACAATTGCAATGTAGTTTCGCTTGAAAGACAGCACAGTTGTGGTCCCACAAGACCAGCGCGTGTCGCTCAATTTATTTATTTCGTGAGGTCCTGGTGTTTTAATATTTCTTTCTTTTTGCACAGCTCGGAACATGGCATGAGTGTCCGGTTATGAGAAACATTCATACAATGACTGCATAACCATAACGGTGAAAAAATTACAGCTCAAGTCATTGTCCTTGGAAGCAGCCACCAGAACCAGGTTGACCTTATGTCCCAAGTAATGCACATATATAGCAAAAGAGGGATTTTCTTTTATAATTTTCTGCCGTCCGTTTTTCACTCCAGACATGACACTGGCCACACCGTATAACTGGCCAACCATCAGGGCATTAACTCCAATGCCATTAAGAAAGGTCAGAATAATATTTGCTAACGAATGTGCATTTTGTGCCAGCGATACATCCTCCATTGTCAGTATTCTTTTTTTTAACTCTTGGCCGTAAAGGTATCGTATACAAATACATAGTTGTTGAACCCTATAAGATTTGGCCTCATCAACCATGAGTGAAAAGAACCCAGCTTCGTTTACCTCGTTCACAATTGTTTTCAAGACTTCTTCTCTGACAATTTGTAAACGTTCATTCTGTATACAAGGACTTTTAAAATTATGGTAACGTTCATACTTGTCTTTAAATTTTTCGTCATATTTGAAAAAAAGATCACACAACTCTAAATAATTGCCCTTGTTGTGGGATTCACTGGACTCGTCATGACCGCGAAGTGCCAAGTCCTGCTTTGCCAGATACAGAAGAATATCCAAAACCTTTTTGAAATATTCACGGTTTTCACTCACAAGTTCTTTATGAGACGCGCATATTTTCGTAGCTACTGTCTCTGTCGGTTTCCTAACATTAACCCATTTCGACATAGAAAATAAGTGCTCTGCACTAACTGCATGTTTTTTCAACTTTTCCCCTGCTTTATTCCAATTTTTCATTCTTTTTTCTGTGTATAAATCCTCTTTGTTACTTGAAGAAAATTGCCTACATGCATAACAAAACGCAGCATCTTTTTTCACACTATATTCTAGCCATTCAAACTTTTCTAAATACGAAGCTGTAAAGCCACGTTTAGTGCCTGAGAAGTCTGAAAGCAGATACTGCAGTAAGACTGAGCGAGATGGACCGCTCTACAAATAACCCAGATCGTCCATGAACTCAACAGAATTACATGGTTCCTGTTTAGGAAGATCTCGGTCTCGTAGCACTTCACTTTCACATGTTGAAGTTTGTGAACTACGCATAGAAGGTGTTTGCGGGTCATTTGACTTTGAAAAGAAAAAACGTATGTCTCTAGAACACTTACTCATGATTAATTTCTTAAAATGTAGATACTAAATATAAGCACATAGCACAATATTATTTTACCACACACAAAAACAACAGCGTAAGACTGAGACCACGCACACAAGCAGTCAAATACTGTGCTAAGAATAACACACCTGCGGAGCTTTGTGAAGGGAAGGGTGGTCGAAAAAGGCTCGCTCGAGACTGAAAGGAGCAGGCGTTTGTCCAATCAGTGACGGGAAGATCATCTGTCCGAGTCCCACGTTGATTGGCAGTGGCAGGATTTGCGGTTGCTATGAGCCAGACGTCATTGCGACTGGATTACACCGGATTAGATAGAAAGTTGACGTTCTGATGTATATAGGAGCACATTTTGACTTTTTGAGACAGCTTTATTTGTGATTGGCATAATTGTTGTGGATTGTGTGAGGGCGACAACTGTTGGTTGTTTACATTTCGTTCAGAGACCGGTTCACATTCAATAATTGTCTTGGTTACAGATATAGACTATCTTTATTGTAGAAAAATTCATTAATTTCTCCTCCAACGTTGGGGGGGGCAATGCCCTTCCATGCCTCCCCCCGTAACTCCGCCCATGTGCGTAACACGCGACTTACGTAAATTCGCAGTTACGTAATAATTGCCGCCTCTTTATCTGCACTGGCTGCCTCGCCCGTGACCTTCATCCTGACTTAAAAAAATTAAAATTCTGTGAACTACTTACTAGCGCATATGAAATAGTTTGCAGCTTTGCGCAGCTGCGTCTTTGATAGCCTTATCGCAGTAAGCACATTTCAGTTTCACTTGATATCTTGCCTCGCGCGGTTTGCTTAGTCACTTGTTTATCACCGCTAGTGTCCGTTGTTTATTTACCATTAGAATGTAATCGAAATGCACAACCGAATGTGCTGGTAATAAATCTAAAAAAGCATCTGCAATTACTTTAGAAGAAAAGCTGAAATTAATTCGTATGCATGAAGACAGGAAAATTCTACAGTATCAACAATAGCTCGGGAAATAAATCGGATTATTTCTACAGTGAATACAATAGTGAAAGATAAAGTTCGCATAGCTGAAAACCCGAAAGGTGCGGTAACGATGAAGGGCACAATCATAACCAAGAAGGCTCTGGGCCCGATTTCAGAGATGGAGAAATTGTTGTCTCCCTGAATCGAGAATCTGACACAGAAGCTGATACCGTTGAGTTTATTCCCGAGCTATTGTTGATACTGTTATCCAGGAGAAGGCTAGGTCTTTACAAAAGGATTTACAAGAGAAGGCCGACATCACGGACACGGAGAGTACATTTAAAGCTAGTGCTGGATGGTTCGAACGATTCAAGAAGCGTTCACATCTGCACAACATCAAAGTCACGGGTGAGGCAGCAAGTGCAGATACAGAGCCGACAAATGAATTTCCCGAACTTCTGGCAGAAATAATTGAAGAGGGGGAATATTTGTCTGAGCAAATACTTAATGTCGATGAAACGGCTCTGTTTTGGAAGAGGATGCAAACACGGACATTTATTGCAGAAGAGGGAAAATCTATGCCTGGATTTAAGGTCTCAAAAGATCGGATCACTCTTTTTATTGGCGGCATCACTTCAGGGGACTTGAAACTTAAACTGCTTACAGTGTACCATTCCCAGAGACAGCGCGCCTTTAAGAGCACTTACTAAATCGGCGAAGGAGATATGGCATACACCTCTAATTTAACTTTCCTTTTGAGTTTCTGTGGTTTTATGTGAATTTCATTTCTTTTAGTTAAACGTTTTCTAACTTAAAGACACATTTCCCCATCTGACGAATTACCAAGTTGGCAACCTGATAGTGAGTCAAAGTTCAATAAAAGTCAAATAAAACAACAGTGCTGCGAGGGAAGTGCGATATGATATGTGTTATTAGAAGGGCGATAAGAGATAAGCGAACAATAAAAGTGTATGATTAGAGATATGTAGATGATGTTTTGTTACAGCGAGCTATATTGTTAATTGTGTCTTGTTAAGAAATAGAAAGTTAATAGTCCGAATTTCTGAATTTGTGTCATCGTCTTGATATTTGTCAATTATTTTGAACGAGTTCATCTTGACATGCCTAATTTGATTAAATAAAGAGGACATTGAATGAGTAAATACTGTTTCTGCTGAATCATTTACCCGGGTCCGTCTGCTTTAAAATGTTTAATTAGAGACTGCGAATACATCGTTAGGTTTGCAGCTTCTAGAAGAACGATACACGTTAAAACTTAAGGGTTCAGGAAATAGAGTAAGTCGATAAAAGTTAAAATTTAAGTAAGTTTGCAAGTTTTTTCATGTATCGCCTTAGTCCATTTTTAACTTGTATCGACTTAATCTAAAACTTAGTAGTTAACCTTTAAAAATTCTATAGTCATTAAAACCTTATTGTTTTACATAGACAAAAGTTAATCGGAAACGGAATTCTGGCAAACTGGGTCTTTTACATAGTGCAATATAATTTGCTGCATTAACTGCATTATTCCAAAAGTAATAGTAAAGGCTTGTGCTTCCTATAATAATTCCTTCGATTTACAGTATATAAAAGAAAAAATTAAAATCTAGCAGTTGAAGACAAAGCTCTTAAACACAGCGACGGCACAATTTTTTTAAGTCAATTAAAATATTATCGTATAATCACTATAATACCCAAACAAAAAATAGAAAACTGAATGCTTACTTTGTATTTGATCCACAGTGGTGTGCAAAAGTATTGCATCACCTGCAAAAACCATGATATTTTAAGTTTAACTCTTTTCTTAACTAACTAATTCTCATAGTTATTTCATCATTTATATGCCCTTAGATGCGAAATGTAATTGAGATTTCAAAGGCGTTTTAGTTTTTTCTGTAGCTACTTCTATTCTTAAGATATGACATAAAATATGGGGTTTGATAAACACATTAAAATTCACGATAGTTGCATGTCAGTTGTTACAGGCTGTCCTAGACATTCTTTTTCCCTGATTTGCTGCTTCCTAATGCTATGCTAATCCTACTCCAGCCTTTATAAGGGTTGACGCAGAGTTACTAGAACATTGTGGCAGCGGGTGGCCTAGTGGGCAACGTTCGAGACTGCCGCGGAAAGGACTCAGGTTCGATCCCAGGCAGGTACGAACGCTCGGTCTACTAAATATCCGCCGTGCTTCGGATGGGCACGTTAAGCCGTCGGACCCCGGGTACTGACCCCCCGGTAATAAATAAGGGCGTCTTCCTCCCCCTTTCTACTTCGCTTCCGTGTGACTTTCCTATCGGCCACTCTAGCCCAAATCTCCTAGCTTCCTATTTCTAAGGGTTGTTTAAGACCTGCGGTCAGACACTCCCTTCCTAAAATCCTCTACATATGATCATAATCATGATATGATCATACTAGAACATTGTAGTGGTCGCTTCTTGTTGCTATTAGGATATAATCTGTGTACATTCTCAATAATGGTTAAAACTGCGGAATTGTCCACAGCGGACAGAGTGAAAATAGTTGTCCTGCATGAAGACGGATTTTCTTCAAGGCAAATCGCCGAAAGAGTGGGCTGTAATCACTCTACAGTTATTAGGCTACTGAAGAAAGTAAAAGACACTGCTGATATGAAAAATATGGCGTCGCTGTGGAAGGCCGATATCCACTACAATCAGGCAGGGCAGAGTGCTCAGAAAGGTAAGCTTGGCAAAAAGGAGGCTCAGTTAACCTGAATTGCTTCAAAGATGGTTTGAAGTGACTAATGGTACTATTAGTAAGTACATCTACTGTTAGGAGGCGGCTGCTTCACTATGACGTATGGGGCTGCAAAGGCAGGCGTAAACTAGTGTTAACTGCAAATCAAAGACAGCGTAGACTTCAGTGAGCAAAACAGCATGTCTCATGGACAAGCAAGCAATGGAAAAATGTTCTTTTCGGTGATTAATCAGAATTTTGCCTTAATGGGAATCAGAGCAGTGCCTATGTAAGGCGATTCAAGCATGAAGAATTCCATCCAAGTTGTTTAGGGGCAACCGTTAAGCATTCGGTGAAGGTCATGGTTTGGAGCTGCATGTGTGCATATGGCGTTGGGATCCTCCATATTGTCGATGGTGCGGTAAATGCCCAGAAATACATCTAGTTATTATAAAACAAGATGCAGCGATCATCTAGAAGAATTTATACGGCAATTTTATTTTTCAAGATGACAATGCTCCCTGTTATCGTGATAAAGTAGTGAAAAAGTGGTTTCAGGAAATCACTGTTCAGGGTCATGTATAATGAATATATCTTCCTTCTAATTATAATGAATTCAGCTTCTTCTAAGCTAATGCTTCTTCTAATGCTTGTTGTTTGTTAATTATATCATGAATAAACTTTCCTGCTAGTAGTGTAGTAATAATAATAAACAAGCTTTTAACTGCTAGTGATGTTGTAGTAGTAATTAAGATGAATAAAGTCTTATGCTGGTTGTTAATAATAATCAACTAATGAAATTAACCTAACAGCCAGACAGAGATCTGACAAAACTATGAACTGAGAAAGACGTACTTACTAAGACAATCTTTTATTTGGTAAACTTCTGGCTCTCACATAAACGAAGATCTCTTTACACACGAAACAAAGCTCTCACGCACATAAACAACTGCTCTCTCTCTATACAACAACAGCTCTCTGACACATAAACAACAGCTCACTTCGTACAACAACAGCTCTCCCTACGCACATCAACAAAAAGCTCTCCTCCACTTAAACAAACGCTCTCCCTACGTATCGTTGAACGCGCCTGTTTATACTGGCTACCACCACGTCATGACTTACACTCATTGCCAGATCTCATTCAGCGGGAGAAATAACATCTCGTTCAGTAAGAAGATAATTTACATAGGAAAATAAAATAACCAGAGATAGTAAAAATCAAAAGGAAAGTGAATCTAGAGTATACGTTACACATGATGGGCCACCACAATCACTGGGCTTAAATCCGATTAAAGATTTGGGGTTCAAGGTGTCGTATGGATTATCGAAAAAGAAGGTAAGAATAAAAATTATACTCATTGAAGATGTAATTCAAATTTGGAATGGTATTGTTCAGCCCAATATTTTGCAAAACCTTGTTCAAAGTATGCCAGCAAGATGCAAAGCTATGATTAAAGCTAAAGGCTGGGCAGCAGAATATTAAATACATTTTATAATTTTGCTTCATTATATTTCTATATTTAAATGTTATTTATTCCGTATGAATTACAAAAACCATTTATTGCTGTTAACCTAAGTATTGGATAAACGATTCTTTTCATAATGATTTCGGCTTGGTCATGATTTTTGTAGTGTATCTGAAGAACAGAAATAGCTAAAGGAAAAAGTAAGACAATTTTGCAATCTCCATTAAATTTCGCATATAATGACATATAAATGATGAAATAACTATGATAATTAGTTAGTTAGAAAAAGAATTAAACTTAAAATTTCACGGTTTTTGCAGGTGATGCAATACTTTTTGCACACCACTGTAGCATTGGAACGCCACCTATCCGAAAGACCGCGTGAGCTGCAGAACTTCAACTTCCCATGGACATTTTTCGGTAATTATACTCCGTAAAATATACTTATTTTTCATATTCATCTCCACTTTTGAAATCGCTGAAAGTCGTGAAACTGCGAGTGCAACTACAAACCTATTTTAATTGCCCTATGTATCATGTTTTTCATATCACACTAGTCAATGCAGAAGGAGAAAAATAAATCTCTTGCGGTTCGGGACAAAGAACAGTAATGCAGCAGATCAGATTACGGCTCTTATCCGCAGCAGCATTTAATCTTTCAAATACAGAAATTCCCATCAAATTGGAGGCAGAGAAGTTCATGAGATTACTTATTGCCAATGCGATATCTGCTCAAGATCACCTTAAAACATTTTGTATCTATTATTAATGTTTCATATAAAAATGCGGAGACTTACTTAGCTTTCCGCAAACTGTTATTAACTGTAATATACTACACAAACATACATGGATATGGTATGTTAAAACAATAGGTTGTCTCACCAAAGTAGACCTTTAGTGCAAAGCATGCGAAAAACGAGACACATAGTTGATAGATCTATGTTTAAGGTGGTTCCACCTAAAATCTCTGCCTTATGTTTCCAATGGTAAAACTTCTTTACATATTTTATTCGCAATTAATGTATTCCCAACGATGAAAATTTGCACTTCGATAAAACTTACTTTAAGTTATAGTATGGGATACTTAATACTTGCTAAAACATAACCATAATTATGCAGTCCAGCATTCGTTTGTCTACTGACTCATCAATGTACAGGTCGCGCCTTCTATTAACAGGATTGAACATTACTCAAAGAAAAATGATTAATTTTTAATATAATTATGGTTATGTTTTAGAAATTATTAGGTGCACAAATAAGTTTTTAAGCTTTTTAAGACAACGCAACATGTAATTTGAGAAAACAATAATATCTTCACGAATAAAAATATGTGCCGTCATTATATATCAGCTTCCGCCATCGGTCTGGCAGCTGACAGGTTCCAGCCATTAAGAATGCTTCGTCGTGTGCTGCGATGAAGTCGTCAACCCATTTTTGCACTTCGTCACATGTCCGGAACCGTACAGCAGACAAACCATGTTGCATCGATCGGAACAGATGATAGTCTGAAGAGACTATGTCGGAACTATACGTCGGGGTGCTCCTAAACTTCCCAGTGAAGCGTCAAGAACGTTTCCTTAACAGATTTCGCGACATGCGGCCTAGCGTCGTCATGCAGTAATTTCACGGGACGCAATCCTTTGCCTGTGAATGGACGCTTCCGACAGATTCCCTGTTTCAATCGCAGCAATTGTTGCTTGTAGTGATCAGCAGTAGTATTTTGACCCTGTTCCAATAGTTCATAATAGAGCACACTTCATATCCCACCAGATGCACAGCAGAACTTTCTTGGAGTGAATATTGCGTTTCGCGGTCGAAGTTGTTGCTTTACTGGCGTCTACCCAGTGTTTTTGGAGTTTGGGATTGTCGCACGGTATCCACTTTTCATCACCCGTAAAGATTTTCCACAGGAAAGACATTATGTGTTGTTTATTCAACAGATTCAAACATTTCATGAGGCGCACATCGTTGTTCCTCTGGCTCAGGTCGTGTGTCACCGATTTTCCTTCCTTCTGAATCTTTCCCATTGCGCGTAAACGATTGGAAATGGTTTGTTGAGTTGCCCCGATATGTTCAGTTAGTTCTTTTTGTGTTTGAGACGAACCTTCATCCAGCAATGCTTGCAGTTCCTCATATGAAACCTTCTGCGGGGCGCCGCTACGTTCTGAATCGCTAACATCAAAATCTCCTGCTTTCAACCGTCTAAACCAAAACCCACACGTGCTTTTCGATATAATATTCTCCCCCAGAACAGAACAGACCGATGCACATGCTTTGGCAGCATTTTTCCTTTAAGAAATTTGTAACGAATGCAGTGTCGAATAAATGCAGTTTCGCTTGCCATCTTTCATCTACCGATGTGCAAGTGCGTTTGACTGTTGGACAAATTTCTGTGTCACATTTTATACTCGGAACCAGTTACGGTCACATGACAACAATGCGGGGTAGTGTCGGATATAGAAATTAGCGGTATACGTCACACAAAAAACGCTTTTAAACTTATTTGTACACCTAATATTAAGTATCCCATGTTATAACTTAAAGTTAGTTTTATCGATGTGCAAATTTTCATCCTTGGGAATTCATTAATTGCGAATAAAATATGTAAAGAAGATTTACGATTGGAAACATAAGCCAGATATTTTAAATCAGATAATCGTAATGGAAACTAAGAAAAATAGCTGGAATTATTTGCCTTTAAAGTTCCGCATGAGGTAAAGTCTTGAGTTGATGAAATAATAGTTAAACCATAACCTGTCATATCAATGTGACAGAAGCACCTGAAAGGCAGGAGATGCGTCGAAATCTTTTATCATTAGATATCTGACCACATCAGAATTCGGTTAATTTAATTAACGGCAGCATTCACTGCCCTTAGAACTTCTTTAAAACGAACCACTAAAAACAGCGAAAGACGAGTGTGCAGAGGAAGTCATAAGGAATGAATCGTCGTATTTTCTCTCGTATCTAGACAAACAAATGTCAACCAAAAAACCTCCACAATTCATCTATGTCACATAACGATTTACAAAAACATTTTCATCTGGAAAAGAATCAAAATATCAGGAATCAAGAAGAAAATACGTGTAGCACAAATTTCGTTAGGTTCCTTACGAAGATAAACGAACGGCTCACATTCACACATCACTGATACCGTATGGATATTAAGACCCTGCAAAAACACAAGTGTTGTGAAACTGCTGGCCACCAGCTGGCAGTGATGGGTCACTGCTGGCTGAAATCTGCTGTTCACGGCCCGGTAGCGATCAGTTGGTGGCAGCCATTGCTGGCCTTGCAACATCGCCGTGAAATACGAGCCTCCAAGCAAGTGCCACTAGTGGCCCGAAGCTGGTCACCGATGCAACCTCAACACCGGGTGAAAGGAACAGGACTGCGCATGCGCATAAGCAACACGTGCTGTGCCTTTCGTGGTACCAGTTAGTTGAAGACGACGCTATCGTCATTGTGATATTTTAGTGGATGTTAAGAAAAAAACTTATGTAGAGAGGCGAATTAATTCCCTATAATGAAATACCACGTCGACGAAGATATCAGATTAAGCCCTGAAATACTAAATCACAACCATGAAATGCATCCACTCCATTCCCATGAATAATAAGAAGAAATTTCTGCTTGATCTTTCATTTTAACATACACTAAACCGCTTCAAACAAAAGTCTTGGGAAAAACATTAAAAAAACGTTATGTTGAAAAAAAAAAAGAATAATTATGCGCGTACAAAATTTACCAATTATTTGAAAAAAAAACGCTATCCGGATATAATGTACTCATCCATGGCTTGAATACACAAGACTGGAGGAATTCACTTCTAAAAATAACGAGAAGTAAAATAAAATAAAATATCTTTCCTCTTTAAAACAAATGTAGCTTCGGACAGCTGAAAGGAAAGATACAACGTTAAAAATGTAACGAAATGTGACTTGAACGGGCAAATATATTAATTCAAAAATTGCCTTTCAAGACGACAAGGGGAGCACGAAACTTTGGAAAGCGACTTTAGGTTGGCACACTCGTTGAAAATGAGTGAAGTTCCCTTAAGGTAAAAAAACAAAAACAAGCGTTACGTTGAAAAAATAAATTTATGAATTATATGAAATTAGCATTTGTGAAAAATATCTCGCAATATTGTAAAATTAAAAAGAGAACCATCGTTACACATTCCACTGGAAAGAGGCTCAGCTTCAAGCACAAGCTCGTGCGTGGCAAATCAGTCCCATTGGTAAGGCGCCAGCTTCCTACGCAGACAGTCCGTGGTTCGTTGCCACGCAGGTCCAAACGGGCGTTTTTGTTCAGAAAATTTCCCCAGCGCAGTGCTCTACTGCTGAAGTTTCGTAAGGCGGAAAAAAATAGTTGTAGCTTTGGGAAACTGCGGTTATCCATCAATTTTTTTTATGGCTACTACTAGGAAATTGGCTGAAAAGATCCGGCAAGCCATCAGTTACGTTACGTGATTGCCGGCTGCCTCTGCCGAGAAAGTAGCGGACCACATTAGGCTAGCCATCATTTATGGCACGTGCTCGCAGGGCCGCTGAAGGACCACTTGTGGCAGCTACTGCCTGTGATGGATAACTAATGGCCCTGTTTTGGCATATGACAACTGATGTGGGTGCCGTTGCTGGCCCGAACTGATGGCCCATGTGCTGGTCGCCCGGACATTTTACCTACGGTTAGGCAGCAGCAACATAGTGCTGGGCCACCGCTGGCAGTGCTGGCCGAGCAAGACTGTTTTTGCTCAGGAATCAACAAACTCTCACCACTGCAGCAAATGTTTCAGCATACTTCAGATGACAGCGCGACAAATGGTTATTTACATTTGTCAGACATTCCGTAGTCCGTTTGCATGGTTTAAAATGGTAAAAAAACTTCTGTTCATGTCTAGGATACAACATTATTATATTATACAGGTACGGACGTTTTCTGCAGTGCACAGAATTATTATACAGGTACGGACGTTTTCTGCAGACCAGTGGAGCAATATACGTGTACAATCCAAGTCGATACAAAATAAAACAGAAACAATACTTTTAGAAAAAAACGAAGCAATGCTTTCAGAAAGAAAAACGAAACAATGCTTTCAACAACAGAAACAATGTTTTTAGGATAAGAAACACTCTTGCTCGCGCCGCAGACCCGAACCGTCGGGGAGAAGAGATCGTATGAATGGTTGACACAAATCGTTCGGCACCAACCTACACACAGAAATTTTCTGCTTTACCTCGTTTTTGTGAACGACTGCTAATCAGACTAACGTGCCTTGCTCTCTAAAATATAAAACTCAATTTCCCTTCTTTTTAATGTCAAAGGCACAGAAATGTTTGAATAAGGCCTGCACGGTCGTTTGTTGTAAATGCCATATCCTTACAATTATGGAAAGGGACATAAACATCGTTTTAGTAGACACTTAGTGCAGATCCTTTCGTAAGACATTGGCATCGTCCCGGGTGGTGTAACGGTTAGCACGCTCGAACGGAAATTGGGAGATACGGGTTCAATTCCCGATCCAAGGCGATGTAATTTTCAAGTTTTCTGAGGTGACTATGTTACGTGAAAAACAGTAAAATACACGCAATTAGGAGTTGTCGGATTGCTGTGTTGATAATTCAGACAAGAAGAAAGTTGATGCATTTAGAACGAAGTGCTACAGCGAGGGTCAACTAATTTTAGTGAAGTATTTTTATCGAGAGCGGAAGAAAATGAATGATTAGGGGAAACGATTAGGGAAAATATGAAATTGTTGTCCAAAGCATTAGGAGAAAGACGTGTTTTAGACATAATTCAGGAGCGGAAGTGTTTTCCACATGAAAAAAAATTAGGAAAAGAGAGATCAGGAAAATGGGATGCTGTCATTCTACAAAGCCCGTTTCACAAAAACTGAGGGTAACTTTCTTTTGAGTTGTCAACAGTGCGAAGGGAAAAAATAACCACGCAGACGACTAACTGAATTAAGGAAGTATCTATGGCAACAGTTATCATCCGTGGCAGACGATTCTGGTTTTGTTATTGAGCAGTTGTTTGAGGTACGTCTGCATTTCTCCATACAGCTTTGGAGGTGAGTGATTCAGAGTTATGAAGCGAAATGCGTTGTGCGATAAAATTTTGCTATCGTTTGGGTAAAACGGCTCCAGAAACAGTTGATTTAAGGAAAACAGCTTACAAAGATAAATGTTTTGGTGAATCAACGATTTTTAGATGGCACCATGATTTCTAAATAAGGGCGTTTGTTGGCAGAACTCCCTCCAAGGCCTCGTCGATCTGAAAATGTTGTTACGGAGCATATACATTATTTGGGCAATCCTGCAAGAACATCGACGAATGACGTGTGAAGACATAGCGGCGTCAACTAATATTTCAAAAACGTCGGCATTCCGCATTCTTCGCGACAAATTACTGCTGCATCATGCATGTTCCAGATGGGTAACTCATCACCTGACGAGAGAACAATTGTTAGTCAGGTATCAGGTATGTCATCAGTGGAAACAAATGATTTCAAAGGATCCAAACTTTCTTGACGCAGTAATAACTACCGATGAAACATAGGTCCCATATTTCAACCCCCTCACGAAGCGCGCAACGAGTGTCTGGAAACACACAGGCTCGCCTCCTCCGAAAAAAGTCCGCCACACCAAATCAGCTGGAAATGTGATGATGATAATTTTCTTTGATCATAAAGGTCTAGTCTACCAGAATGCCGTTCCTCCAGAAATTACTGTCAATGTTGAGTATTACATTTTAGTCTTGAAGCGTCTGCGACGACACATATCAATTAAGCGACCGGAACTGGTGAGCAAATGGACCCTACACCATGATAACACCCGCCCACATATGGCTGTTTGTGTTCAACAGTTTCTTACGAAATGCAGTATTGAAATGATGCCACAGTCTGCCTACAGTCCTGACTTTGCTCCCCGTGAGATTTTTGATTGTTTCTAACAAAGAAGGAGAAGTTCCGTGGCGCAACATTCAACACAGATGCTGACGTTATTCAAGCTGTACAGGGTTCGCTGAAGCAGTTTCCACAAAATGCCTTTGCCACATGTTTTGAAAAGTGGACTGAATGATGGGACCGTTGCATATCATCCGAGAGAAGATACTTTGAGGAGGAATAACACATATTTTGTTTAACCTATATTTCTTCATTTTGTGTGATTTTCCTCTCAGTTTTTAAGGAACGACCGTTGTGCTACGTAGGGGTACCAGTTTCATCAAGATCAAGCTCAATGCCATAGGCTTTACCAAGGTCTGACATAGGTTTTAAAACATTTGTCCAAGATCTGTCCAGGCCTAATTTGAGAAGCAGGACGTCCAAGTGTTGGATTGGCTGTAACATCTGTGGGACGAGCTGGAACACCGGATCGAATATCAGCTGGTAAGACCTTCCTCTACGGCAGTTCTCGCAAAATCTATGCAAGAGGAATGGAGGAAAATTACGGTACAGTTCTACCGGTATCTCACAGAAAGCATGCCTAGAAGGTTCGTTGCAGCCACAACAGGTGGGCCGACTGCGCACAGATTTCGGCTAATGACTGCTCTTGTTTCTTTTAAGTCTAGGTGTCCGAATACGTTTGTGCATATTATTAGTAATTCTAAATTTACTTCTGGAACTGAAATCGGTAAGTTTGCCCATTGGACTTTCGATTCTCCTGCTGTCATTCTTACAAACTTACTCATCTTCGATTCCCTAGCTATCAGCCCAGATTGAACCTTTGAGCTTCCCAAGTGTATTAATCACTTCCTTGTGCAGTTTCATCTAGCAAATGCAAGTCCTTAAAAAGAATATTCTTTGACGTATACCTTTAATTTAAACTTCGTTTCCTTCCTTAAATTTCGTTACTTCTCGGTTAAGGTTATCTCACTCAACGGCACATAATTTACCCAAATAGCTTGTCCTTTTTAGCAAAACAGACAATGAGTCAGAAGAAAATGAATAGGATATGTTGAGGCGATATAGTGGGATGGAATAACGCAGAGACGAAAATTTTGTAGATGAATAACATATTATAACTATTAGGGTGAGAGCAAGAAGACATGACTCAGAAAATTGAAAATTGAATCGTTCTGGAAAGGGAATCGAGCCCGCATCTCCTGAATTACGTTCGAGTATGTTACCATTACACCACCCTGAACAAGGGACCTCCAAGCAACTGAGGATGTATTTCGGGATTCAGATTTCTTCGATTTCCGTTCCAGGACGGTGTAATTTGCAAGTTTCCTGAGGCATGTCTACTTGCTTGATTAATTTGGCATTCATCTCTGCCTGTAACATCTATTTAACTAGGGTGAGAGTTCATCCGGTTTTCAGCTACACTTGATGTTGTACGCCTTAATTCCCATGTGAGACGCTCGCCAGCATTGACTGCTGCCGCGATAACGTGGAACACGCGAAGTTCATGACCTACATTTGGCACAGAACCACACTGAGTTATCAGGTGAGCAGAGGACGGAAGTCTATAAACGTGCTATTCTGGTGCTCCTACGACATCAGCGGGAAAATTAATTGAACATGCGGCAGCAGCATAATAAGAAATTCTCGCATTTGAAGGCCAGGAAACAGTGGTCAGCAGCTCTTCACGAAAATGGTTCCGGCGTTTCAATGCTCGAAGACAAGCATTGATCAGGAAATCCAACGACCACCAACACTGACACCCTGGTAGAAGCTGTTATAACGAACCCCGTTACCAGCACACGACAATTTGCAGCTGAGGTGAGATCTTCCCAATGTACCAACGTTCTTCACTTAAACCAGCTGCGTTTTCCCTCTAGGCGACGTTGACTGGTTCCTCGTACATTGTCACCCCAGCAAGAGGAACAACGTGTCGCAATCTGTCCTGGATTGCCGTCGATTCTACTGAACGATAGGCTTCGGTGTCGTATTTCCAAACGTGATGAAAAGTGGGTATTCCTACGTTTTTCTTTTATTAGGACCCTGCTGTTGACATTATGGTACCAGATATCCCAGGATACCTATCGTCACCTCATCGAATGGATGCCTCGCCTAGTGGCCACTGTTTTGCTGGCTAAAGGAGGTCCTACAGCTTCTTAGGCAGGTGGACATAATGTAATGGCTGCTCGGTGTTTTTCTCTTACCTAAAAAAAAAGCCTAGCCTATGTGCTGCAGCAATTGCAATGAAACGTAGGTTCAAGAACACTCTTCCCTCTTTACCTAGAACTTTGTTTCCATTTTTCGGATCAAACTCAAAAATTTATACAACAAAAATTATGTTTAACAAGAATACAGGACAGAAGGTAAAAACTACGATCACGGGAGAAATCTTCGTTTCATCCTAAATCCGTTTTCGAAAAATTTTCCTCCATTTTTATTCTTAAAGATAAAAATCATGTAATAAAATGATATTTAACAACCATTCGGGTAGAGAGGACATCCCGAGAAAAAGAATTGAAAATTACAGGGTATCCCTTTAACTTCCGTTTTCGAAATTTGTTGCCTTCATCTTCAAACTGAAAACAAACATTTTTGCAGTAAAATGATATTTAACAACAATACCGGACAGAGGGTACATCGCGAGAAAAAAATGATAACGGGAGAAATCTTCACTCCGCCTAACTTCCGTTTTTGGAAGGTTTTTAAAGCCCGAATTCCGTCCGAAGACAGAGAACTTGCATCCCTGATCGGGAGTCAACAAGAGAGGACTAAATAGGGTTCTGAAGATATCGCTTTTGTCTGCAGGGCCAAAAAAAGGTTCTGGGGATATCGTTTTTTTCTGTAGGACCAAAATAAAGGTTTTAGGGATATCGTTTTTGTCTGCAGGACCAAAATGTGGGTTCTGGGAGATATCGTTTTTGTCCGTAGGACCAAAATAAAATCTGCGAAGTATGTCGCGCGTCGCTGCGATTCTGCTATGGGATTCAAGCCTTGTAAAACTGTCAAGGTTTTGAAAGATGTCTTCTGCCTTTTCATGCTGTGTTTATTTCCAAGTATGTAGTCATTAATGGCGTATTTCTCGACACCAAAATACAGAACGCACGCAATCATCTCGGAATCATTTAAAACGTCAGAACACTAATCAATTTGAATTGTAAATTGTTTGCCAATTTTAATTTTTTCTACAGATCTTTCATCAATATCTTCCTGTACCAGCCTGTAAGACTTAGCAAGACCCGAATCGAAGGTCTTTCATCAGTGAAGTGAAACATTCTAGACTAGGGGGGACGAAGCCTGACCTGTAAGTCTGACATTTTGCTCCCGCACAGTTTTGACTCACAAAGAGAAAACTGACCTCTTAAATAATCAAATGGCGACGATCACTGAGTGAAACCAGAAACATAGAAGTACGTCGTCTACCAGATGCGTTCGTTAATCACAACTGAAATCGGCAAGATTTTTGGTAAGGTGATAGTCTGACATGGGCCTGTTTATTTCTATAAAAGTTGAAATTAAATTCCGTTTTTTCTTTGTTGGCTGTATTCTCCCCAAGAAGCATTTTGCTTTTTCCGAGAAATGTTGATATATTGGGTTGGGGCGAATGAAATGTCCGGCGCGAACAAGCAGTGGAGACAGGCTCCCACCACAGCGGAATGGAACAACCCACAGGTGTACCGACTATTACGTCACAGTGTTAGTATAAATAGCTAGCATGTGTGTGAAGAACAAGGTTCAGGCGTGGTTTGTTTGGACGTAACGTGGCTTGCAAAGGAAACATGCAGACGCCAGATTTGAGAGTCATCTGCTTGTATGAATTTAAACTGGGTCGTTCTGCAGGAATTTCCGCTTCAAACGTTAAGAAAGCGTTTGGGGAGAATACAGCCAGCGAACGAACCATTCGACGATGGTTTGTGAAGTTTCGAAGCGGAGATACGGACCTGCAATACGAAGAATGTGGTCACCGACCTGTTGCTGTTTCTGACGATGTTCTGTTACGTGTGGTTGAAGTGGACCCCGAAAAACGTGTCGTGAGAGAGCGGCAGAGGTAGGTGTCCACCACACGACAGTTGTTCGGCGTCTGGCTGCGCTGAGGAAAGTCAAACTGCTGGATATGTGGCTGCCGCATGCGTTGCCAACTGCCAAGAAGACCAGGCATTTGGAAGTCTGCACGTCGCTGTTTTGCCAGGAATAAACAGGAACCTCTACTGCATCGAATTGTCACCTCAGACGAGAAGTGGGTCTTTTATGATAATCGAAAGCGATCTGCACAATGGTTAAGCAATGCACATCCTGGTGAACGGCATCCTAAGCCATCCCTACACACCAAG
The DNA here is from genome assembly GCA_039090855.1 of Macrothele yani. NCBI lineage: Eukaryota > Metazoa > Arthropoda > Arachnida > Araneae > Macrothelidae > Macrothele > Macrothele yani. The sequence continues at coordinate 175,359 of JAYWMT010000130.1, forward strand.
AAGATTATTCTTCTTGTCTGGTGGTCCACAGCAGTGATAATTCATCGGAATTTCTTGGCAAGAGACCAAACCAACACTGCAAAATGTTATTGCGCTGAATTACACCACATGCACCGGAAATTACTGCAGAAACAACCGGCTTTGGTCAACAGACTTGGTGTTCTTCTGCTCCAGGACAACGCTCGCCCTCATGTCGCACAACGAATGATGCTGACACTAAGTGCCTTCGGCTATGAAGCACTGTCTCACCCTGCGTATTCCCCGGACTTGTCTCCGACAGACTGTCATCTGTTTCGTCGCCGGGATCACTTCCTGTCCGGGAAACAGTTCATGACAGACAACGAGGTTCAACGTGCAGTTGATGATTTCTTCGGGTCCCAGCCACAAGACTGTTTTCGTTCAGGGATCATGGACTTGCTAGACAGATAGCAACTGTGTGTCAATGCCTAGGGGGATTATTTTGCCTAGGTAAGATGTGTTACTTTTCCATTCACATCGTCCACGTGTGCTGGCCATTTGCCGGACATTTCATTCGCACCAACCCAAGAAACAGATTTTTCAGCTTCACGAAACCAGATGATCAGTCTTCTGGTAGGGATTTGTTGCTACAACGAAGATGAGGAAGTTCGAAATATTGGTTTAAATATTTGGTGATCCAGGTTCCTTTGTTCACATTTAAGTGTGGAACAGGAAAAGCGTTTACATTTTTAACAGATGTAGGTGGTTAGGTTTAAACACCTCATCTATGGAAAGAATTCCTTTGAGAAACGATGTGTCTCCCTACGTTACATTCTGTTCATTGCTAAGGTATTTAAGCTCAGTAGGGCAGGTGTGTTTCTCCAAAGAAAGCCTTCCTATATTTCAAATAAATGGAGAAGAACACTGGATGAAAGTCCGACACAGGCCTGCCTATAAACACCTTTAAATTTCGAGTGCGGGCACTACCGGTTTTTCCAAATTAAAACTCAATGCAGACCACTAATAAGGAGTCGTGACAGAATGTGGATTCATTTTTGCAGCATTTGCATGCTTAATATGACATTTTATCAGCTATAAGAAATAACGCACCGGGGATAATGAGAGAAAGAGAGACTACTGCTGCATATGATTTCCTATTTCCCTGTGTTCACAATGCTAGCTCGTAGGGTGTTTTCAGAGCCACCCTTTACGATTGTATGAAATTCTGAATTACACGCATATTTTTTTCGTATACTTTCAATTTTCCGATCAAAAAGAGTCCGGTTTTCCTTAAGCTCATCATGATATGTAATTATATTTCGTTCTAGTTGAGATGGTTTCATGCTGTTGTTCGGTATGTTTGGTTGCAAGTTACACACAGTGGAAGAGGGGTAATACACGTGTTTGAAATGAATCCATTTTAAATGTAAGATTTGTCACAGAATCCGCAATTCACCTTACTGTTCACTTACATAGATTTAGAGATTTTGGGTTTAGACGGTGCTGATTGGGTGAAACTAACATTAACGCTGCTTGCAGAGGTATTACGAGTTGAAACAAAACTAGCTTCTTTTGATTTTTTTGATTGGTGGTTTAACGACCATTATGAGCGAATCAGTGGGTTGTAAGTAGTCGCCCGTCCCTAATGTGGGGCCACAGGTTCCAGGGAAGGGAGAAAACTAGTGTCGTAAGACAAACACAACATTTATGCCTTACCGGGATTCGAACCCGTACCTATCGCGGACGAATGGTCAGAAACCATTGCTTAGACCACTGCGCCACCTGGGCGGCACTTTTTGTGATTCAACGTTATCACTCCTAAAACTCTTGTCCTTAACTTAGGGTTTGCTTTCTGTTTACAACCAATTTACCCATGGCAAAAGAAACCAGAACACTGTACTAAGAGTAAACTAAAGAAACTTCACGAAATTGTTGCAGCTCTGGTCTCACCCTGAAGCCAAAATTTACCCATGGCAAACAAAACCAGCACACTGTACTAAGAGTAAACTAAAGAAACTTCACGAAATTGGTGCAGCTCTGGTCTCACCCTCAAACACAAAATGATGAAAAAGCAGATGTGTAATGAGAACGTTTGAATGGGTTCTTGAGAGTTTGAATTGCTATTGGCTTCGGGACGCCACGCCCACGAAGTGAATTAACCATTCCATACGCATTACGCAAGCAGTGATGACTTATTACCCGCAAGTCTCAATTTCCTGTCAGCGGTTGTATACACACTGACGGAAAAAAACCAACACCACGAAAAAATAGTTGTAGAGGAATGAAATGGCGGCAATAAGTTTGTATAGGTAACATATTTAATCGATTAAGGTTTCAAGATCACAGCTTAATGAAAGCGCGAGAAGAGCCATTTTAAATGTGAAATGCTGGTACATTAATAACCGGTGTAACTGCCAGAATTGTTGAATGCAAGCACGCAAACGTTCATGTATTGTGTCGTACAGGTGCTGGATGTCAGTTTGTGGGATGGAGTTCCATGCCTGTTGCACTTGGTCGGTCAATACAGGGACGGTTAATGCTGGTTGTGGGTGACGCTGGAGTTGTCGTCCAATGATGTCCCATACGTGCTCGATTGGTGAAAGATCTGGTGATCTAGCAGGCCACGGCAACACGTCGACACTCTGTAGAGCATGTTGGGTTACAACAGCGGTATGCGGGTGAGCGTTATCCTGTTGGAAAACACGCCCTGGAATGATGTTCATGAATGGCAGCACATCAGGTTGAATCACCAGACCGACGTACAACTGTGCCGTCAGGGTGCGTGGGACAACCACGAGAGTGCTCCTGCTGTCATAGGAAATTACTCTCCAGATCATAACTCCAGGTGTAGGTCCAGTGTGTCTCGGCCGTAGACAGGTTGGTTGCAGGCGCTCACCTGGCCTCCTTCTAACCAACACACGGCCATCACTGGCACCCAGGAAGAACCGGCTTTCATCAGAAAACACAACAGATCTCCACTCCGTCCTCCAATGAGCTCTAGTTTGACACCACTGACGTCGCAAACGGCAGTGGTTTGGAGTAAGTGGAATGCAAGCTACAGGGCGTCTGGCTCGGAGCTGTCCTTCAAGTAACCAATTTGTAACAGTTCGTTGTGTCACTGTGGTGGCAACTGCAGCTCGAATTGCTGCCGCAGACGCGGTACGATGCGCCACGGTCATACGCCGTACACGGCGGTCTTCCCTCTTAGTAGTGGCACGCGGCCGGCTGGAACCCGGTCTTCTTGAGGCAGTACCTTCCCTTGACCACCGCTGCCAACAATCATGCACAGTGGCTACATTCCTGTCAAGTCGTTCTGCAATGTTGCGGAAAGAAAATCCACCTTATCGTAGCCCTATTACACGACCTCGTTCAAACTCCGTGAGCTGTTGATAATGGCTTCTTCGTCTTCTTAAAGGCATTCTTCACTAACATCAACACACTACGTCGAATTTCAACGATAACTAACGCTGACGAACGTTACAGCGCGTATTTACAGCAAACCTGCTTTGCATGTACCGAGGGGCGCTACTAGCGCCACACGTATGCGCCGAGCGCGAAATTTGCATAGACGTCATCTTACAGATGTACTCTCACCGCCTACCAACTGTCGTTTATCTAACACAAACCCTTCTTGGTGTTGGGATTTTTTTCCGTCAGTGTAGTTTGCGTGCGTGAACCTTTTTTGAAAAGAATGCGAAAAGGTAACCAAATGAAGTAAAATGAAGAAATTTTAACAAATATTTCTTGATTTTATTACATATATTTACATATCTCTTGGGGTGACTTTGCCGTACTCCAGCGGTACACTTACCACGTCTTTTTTTTTTTGATTGAAGGTTTAACGACCACCGTGAGTAACTCAACGGGCTATAAGCAGTCGCCCGTCCCTAATTTAGGGCCACTGACTCCAGGGAAGGGAGAGCGCCAGTGCCGTAAGACAAACACAATATCCATGCCTCACCGGGATTCGAACCCAGACCCCTTTCGTACGAATGATCGGAAGCCATCGCTTTGACCACTGCTCCACCGGGGAGGTACCACAGGTTTAAAATCGCACCTATATTCCATAGCATTATTATTTCTCAAAATTGCTCAGTAAAATGCGTGCTGTTTGTTTGTGAGTTAAACAACCACCGTGAGAAACTCGATGGGTGTCGACCGACACTGTTTACGGCCACTGGTTCTAAAGAACGGAGAGTTTCAGCACCATAAGACAACAACACTACATGCCTAACCGGGATTCGAACTCATCTCGGACATGTGATGAGAATCCAGAGCTTAGACCACGGCACAACTATAGCGGCAAATCCATGTATCGCCGTAGTCTGAACGATGGTTACTGACCATTCGTCCGTGATAGGTCCGGGTTTGAATCCCAGTAACGCATGGATGTTATTTTTGTCTTACGGTACTGATTCTCTTCCTTCCCTGGAACTAGTGGCTCTAAATTAGGGAAAGGCTACGACTTCCAGCTCATCGAGTTGCTCACGGTGGTCGTAAAATCTTGAATTTAAAAAAATGCAAGCTGTGGGGTTAGCTTTATTTCTTGTTATCATTATTTTCTAAATTTACCGAAATTGCTCCGCTTCGCATAAATGCCTGCTGAGATTACTTTTATCTCTTCTGTTATTATTATTATTAATAATAATAATATTATTCCTGGATTATTTACTAATACTAGCAGTAGCAGCGCCAATATCATTTGCATTTTTGGAAATACTTCATGTAAACTCACGGGAACTGTCGGCTGGATTACGTTGTGAGAAATTGCCGCATAACAGCTCTTTAGAAGTTTAATGAAGAACCTTTCTACCTGAGAAAGACTGCTTTAAATATATTTAGCATAAGGGAATCAGCACATCAAGAAAAGTGAATGAGAATTTCTTAAATGTATTATATTATTCTAAAAAAGAAACGGTGACCATCACAATAAGCAAACAATTTGTTTCTAAAGAACGGAGAGTTTCAGCACCATAAGACAACAACACTACATGCCTAACCGGGATTCGAACTCAAGAGATTAGAACAGTAATTCTCGTTGGCACTAAATTTTATCAGACCCGTGTATGTATGTGTATTTTTTCAGATTCTCTTATGTTTCCAACGTACTCACCGTCATCTAACTCTCAGACGTATTTCTCATTAAGTTTTTCATTAAATGTGTTTCTCATTAAAAAGTTCAAAGACACAAAATTGTGCCTTACCTCACAATGCAGTGTTTCTTCTTCAACACACAATCTTTTTGAGAACAAATATTTTCTCTTGCCAGCATTTTTTGTGCATATTATATATATATATATATATATATATATATATATATATATATATTCTTTTAGCGCTCTGTGCGAAGCACTATGTGTGATGATAGTTTAAAGAGCTATTTTATGTATTCCTGTCTCTTACGACTTCTTTAATATGTTGTTATGCTTTTGATTGTGGCGTGATCGACATCAGTCATCCTGTATTGTGGGCATGTACAAAATATGTACAGTTGCGGGTTTCTTTACCTGCAGCAGAAAGGGGTTTGGTCCAACAAGGCACGATTAGAATTCCCAGGAATAATTACTGCCATCTGTGAAATCGATGTTATGACGAAGAAAATTTCTCCATCATTTTATGCCAAGGGCAGGATTCTAACCAGCAACTCTCGGCACCGGAACTCCGAGTGCTATCCACTATACTACACTGGCATGTACTCTCACTGCTATCTGCTTTTATCTCATGTGCGTCCTGTGGGGCAGGCACGTCACAATGTTCGTCGTCTCGTTTTATATCGTAGGTAATTATTCATTTCACTACCTACTGAACAACTAATCCCGTTGCTTTCGAAAGAAAGGAAATGTTGATTTTCCTTCAAAAGAAATACTTTATGCCCCTTTCACAAGAAAAATGTCCTTTTAACCGCGATTTCGAATGAAAAAGAACTAACATTATCGTGCGTTTCTTTCTTCGTTTTAACTTTTGGCTAGCAAGTTCACGCGGTGACATCTAGTGTCATCTCTGACAAACTTAACTAAAAAGGCTCTTCCCGATAAGCGAATGGTTACCTTAATGAAGATATAAAAAAATATTTTGTTGAAATGTCAGCTATACTCGAAAGGAAATCAGTATGAGAAAAAGAGAAGATTTTCAACTGTGGTGCTTGATTTAATATTACTGGCTACGACTATGACTCCAAGAAATCAAGAAACCGCCGAAAACCGAACATCGGATTCACCTGTCTACCAAAAATATTCCCAACAAACCGCTACTGAATCCACTTCCTCTATACAAATTTTAATAGGCACGAAGTAATCATTAAAAGACACTCCTTTAGCAGATATGAGGCACATCAAGGAAGGTTTATCATAGAAAAATAGCTGCATATTAAAATTGCAGTGCAAAGTAACCGTCCTACATTCATCCGAAATAGGAAGAACAGGAAAACCTGAGGAAATGAAGGGGAAAATATTCACATGAAACATATACAGTAAAGCAAGGAAAAGATAAAAAATACAGTATCCTTTCTCAGGATAGATGAAGAGAAACTTACGATTCATGCAGCCTAAATGCAAGTATATTAATATCTTGCATTTGCGAAAATAAGGTAATATAGTACTTGAGCAATACGAGACTAACAGGGCGATAAAAGTGTGAAGGATATGACTTTAAGAGGGAACTTTCCGTTTGTCTTTTTTAATTTCATTAATTCATCAGTTTTCACATCTTGAATTCAGACCCAGCTGTTTTGCCACTAAGATTTTCCATAACGGGGAAACCTTTAAATGAAGGAAATCTGCAAACTTGACAGTGCGTTTCTTGCTAAGGGTATGTTTGAATAGTGCTGGAAGTATGTGAACTAATGCGTGGGAGTTCTGCAAAGACTGGAATAAATGGAAATCTGAAGATGTAAGGTCTTGTAAGACAGGATATCCCATCCAAGTTTAAAAATTTTTTCCAACATGACCAAAACAGCATGAGACCTGATGATGTCCTGATTAAATGCAATACCCTTCCTGTTTAACTATTTGTGGAATCTGTCGTCAAGTGCAGCCTTCACCTGATTAAATTAGCAAAGTATATTCAGATAGGCAATAACGACTACTGCATATCCTTTTAGTAGTTCTACAAACATATGTACCAAGCTGTGAAATACATCAATGATGCCGGGGGAGAATTTGAGTCATGTATCATGAAATCTGTGTGGCCAACGCTTTCCAAACACTTTAAGCAGTATTCCTATGGATTTGAAGAGAATGATATAATTATCAACAACACAGACACACTCTAGACGTGAAGTAATCTTGCAGAAAATGATTTTAATCAAGTTACAATGCCATGTAACGGAAATGATCAGTTAACCAGTGTCTTTCAGGAAAGTCTCGAGGCCTACATGTGTAAAGTCCGTAAACTTATTTCATTTGTGTAAATACATTTTATATGCTGAACTTATATAAGTTTATGACTGTTCTAGGAACTGTGAAAAAACATGTCAACTTCCAGAAAATTCCATTGAGATTTAACGATAAAACGCTTGCCTAAATTTTATAGTAGTAAGTCTTAAAGGGAAAAGGAACGCAGGTTTTTTAGGCTTCTTTTTCTGATGGCAGTTTTGCTATTCATAGATGTTTCAAGGAGCTCCCTAAGTTCTTGTACAATAATTCTGAAAGGCTCAAGTGAGGTAAGACATTTGACCTGCATGACTCTATGGTACAATTCTATCTCTTCCTTAAAACACATGCTAGGGGTTTACTCTGATATCAGAACACTGCATTAGTAAGATATAAATATCATATTAGAAATTTTGAGTTGGTGAAGTACATTTGAAGTGGATGATTCTAAAAGCTTTAACTCGTTCCACCGTGCTTAACGTCATTTGTTTTCGCAATGAATCGAATTTCATAGCCGAATATCAATAAGAATATGTTTGAATATTTCCGGTACTACGTTGGAAACAAAACTGTAACTAGGGGATAAGGCAAATACTTGGGGATAGGATTAGCACCCTGAATATCCAGTCCTCGCATCAACATTTCTTCTTTCGCACGATGTGTTTTGTATTTTTAGTTCTTTGGAGTTTTACCACAGAGAGCAACTCTTGCTACTATAAGCAGTCGTCAGTTCCTAATTTAGGAGCTTTGGTCCCAGAGAAGGGGACGAGGCAGTGCCACGAGACACACAAAATACATTCCTTGTCCCTGGCTCGAACTCGGACCCCATTGAACGAACTGTCAGAAGCTAGCGCTTAGAGCACTGCGCCATAGGGTTGATACGATATGTCTTCAGATATAACACCGTGCTATCGGATGAACGAGAATATTTTCCAATAGGGTTCGGTCGAGGAGTCTGACCCAACCCATTCAAAAATGTCGTGAGAGCTATTTCCATCAGATTCTGAAAAACCAATGAACGTTCACGCTCCGCTGGTATGATCGAGCGGATTCAGCAGGTAACGTTCGCACGATTTCTTCGAGTCAAAGTAGATGATTCTATAAAGGAATCCCTAACAAATAGAATATGAACACAACCTGCGCCTAAGTGGGCGCAGGTTCACGTCTTACATCAATACAAACGGTAGGTCCATCAGCAGGACCTACAGATTCCGATAACTATTAGCCGTCCTTACGTTCTTCTGCTGACGTAAGTACGACTAACAGCCCTCCCCATGTCGTCTTCTCTAAGCCTGACGACATACTGAGGCGGCAAGCCAAACCCGACCTCGAGGTGACAAGGTGCGTACGGGAGGAGAAGTAGAACTCTTCGAAGACGGAGCCCTTTTTCCGCAGTGATTTCATACAGCAACTCGAGCACTACGCTTAGGCGAACCACCTGTTCAGTCAAGGGAGAGAAAGCTTGATCAAGTACAGGTACGTTTTGACAGAAGCTCATTGGCACAAGAGCCGAATGGCTTGAAGTAGCTACAGCGTCTTCCGGGATGACCAAAGGAACAAAATATAAATGAACAAACGAATTACAGATTGAAAACTATGATCTTTTGGAAGGAAAATCCAAACATATCCTATTTCAGCGAAAGGGTGCGAGGTGGAGTGTTAAGCAAACAGCTGCGGGGAACATGGTACAAGAAACCGTGACCGCATAGGCACAGGTTGGTGACAGGGGTGTAATGCTCTGGATGATATTCTTCTGAGACATTCTCATTCGCTTGATAGTGGTGTGTGGTCCCCTGTATACAACTTCATACCATTCGATCATTACAGACCAGCTAGATTCGCTTATGAGGAGTGTTTCCACGCCAAGATGGACTGCTCCAACTGGCCAATGCGCCATGGAATAAGGCCCGTATAACTCAGGACTGTTCTGAGATACACTATAGTGACATGCATGTTCACCAATGGCCTTCTATCTCGAGTGTAATGTACCCAATGGCCTTCTATCTCGAGTGTAATGTACCCAATGGAAGGCATTTTGAGGCGCAAGAATCTGCAGCTCGGGTTTGTGGAAGCTCCAACATGAGCATGAACATCTTTTATATTTCCTATATTCAAGACATACAAGTGGACATCTGGAGTCTATACCCCTTTACATGGCCGCAATTTAAATTTTAAACAATGCTAGATAGGTGCTCAAACTGTTTTGCTCCCGCCCTTTATGTCATATAGCTTCCTGGAATCTACACAAAAAGTTTGCGTTTCGTCCAACGAAGCCGCGATAGAGAAGAGCGAAAAGGATGACACTGAATTCCCGGGTGCAGCTAGCACATCTTCTGACAAAAGTCCAAAACTTACTATCCGTCTTTTGGCAAAAGTTCGAAATGCATTATACAAAGTGAAAATCCTCCAAATACAAAGACATCGCTCTTTCCACGTTTAGCAACGCACAGTAACCGAAAAATTGTTATTCGGCCACCGCCGGGGAATTGAATCCCGGATCTCTCGATATATAGCCTTGCGCGTTAGCCCTACACCACGGTGGCAAACAATACACGGCGCTGTGTGCGTTTTTCTGTCAGCATCTGACATTATAAATCCGTAAGATGGCCTCAGCTATGCTGACAAAAAAACGCACATAGCGCCGTCGATTGTTGGCCACTGTGGTGTAAGGTTACGCGCTCGGCTAGATATCGAGAGATCCAGTTCAATTCCCCGGTGGCGGCCGAATAACAATTTTTTGGTTGCTGTGCGTTGCTAAACGTGGAAAGAGCGATGTGTTTGTTTATTCACTGACGCCACGTATTTGGAGGATTTTTACTTTGGATCTCGCCCTTTGGATTTAGCCGCTATAAATAATATATAGCCAGTGCCGTTAATGCCCACCAAACCGAGACGTCTCAGTAGCTGAGCCCATCTTACGGATTTATAATGTCAGATGCTTACAGAAAGACGCACATAGTGCCGTGGATTGTTGGCCACCGTGGTGTAAGGCTAACGCGCTCGGCTAGATATTGAAAGATCCGGGATTCATTTCCCCGGTGACTGCCGAATAACAATTTTTTGGTTGCTGTGCGTTGCTAAACGTGGAAAGAGCGATGTCTTTGTTTATTCACTGACGCCACGTATTTGGAGGATTTTTACTTTGGATCTCGCCCTTTGGATTTAACCGCTATAATTAATATATAGCCAGTGCCGTTAACGCCCACCAAACCGAGACGTCTCAGTAGCTGAGCCCATCTTACGGATTTATAATGTCAGATGCTTACAGAAAAACGCACATAGCGCCGTGGATTGTTGGCCACCGTGGTGTAAGGCTAACGCGCTCGGCTAGATAATGAAAGATCCGGGATTTATTTCACCGGTGACGGCCGAATAACAATTTTTTGGTTGCTGTGCGTTGCTAAACGTGGAAAGAGCGATGTCTTTGTTTATTCACTGACGCCACGTATTTGGAGGATTTTTACTTTGGATCTCGCCCTTTGGATTTAACCGCTATAATTAATATATAGCCAGTGCCGTTAATGCCCACCAAACGGAGACGTCTCAGTAGCTGAGCCCATCTTACGGATTTATAATATCAGATGCTTACAGAAAAACGCACATAGCGCCGTGGATTGTTCGCCACCGTGGTGTAAGGCAAACGCGCTCGGCTAGATATTGAAAGATCCGGGATTCATTTCCCCGGTGACGGCCGAATAACAATTTTTCCGTTGCTGTGCGTTGCTAAACGTAGAAAGAGTGATGTCTTTGTTTATGCATTATGCAAGTTTGTACACTATTGATGGATAGATGCCTCTTTACATACATCCACGCATCGTGCATAAACTTCAAGAGATTTCGCCCAAGTTAAACAGTACTTGCTAAGCGCTCGAAGATATGTAAATCGATAATACGCAAGCTCTACGTTCACTATGCACCAGTTTGCAAAAGAAAGCGGACGGGCGTATATTGTAGTTAAACTTTCCATTTTCATAAGAAATGGAAAATATGTTCCAAAGAATTAATTGCTTGAAATATTTTCTCAGAATTTAAATATCATATTACTTATTGCAGGGTAACCTGAAACCTTTTAGTCAGTCAGACTCACCGCTATTCTCTTGTAAAAATTAATTTTATTACAATATCTAGGAAAGTAAGCTTCATGCATTTTTATGATCACCTTTCTTAAATGTATTGAAAGAAGCGTCCAGCCCCTTCAGTAACTGGACGTGTTTTGCAGATGAGAAGAAAGCACATTTCACAAAATTGCGGACCGTGTCATCCATCCATCGTGTAGAAAGTTCATTGGCTTAGTAATCTGACAAAGACACCCACTCGTGAAAAGGCTAAGTCCATTTTCTTATGATAAATGAAACGCAAAATCTAGGCATCACTTTAGCACACTCTTTAGTATGTATGGAGCACAAGGAAATCTGAGTTTTTGTTATAGCGAAAAAATTATTATAGTTGTAACTATTTGTGTTGGTGTTATCACCTCAAAACAATTATGCTGTCCTCTTGAAAATCAGAAACACGATTTATTTTACCTTCGGCGCCCCGATGTAGTTAGCGAATGCTAGGCTGTGGATTCCCTGAAAAGGATTCCACTAAGATTATCTCGATATATATACCTGAGGGGCGGTTTCGGTTAGTAGCCTATTCGAGGTCAGAATGGGAAAAGCTGCCGATTTATCGGAGTTTTATAAAGGACAAATTGTGATAGCACGGCACCTCGGAACTACTATCACGAAAACAGCGTGGCTTGTGGGTTGTTCACGTGTCACTGTAGTGAGTACGTATCAAATGTAGGGCACAGATGGCCAAACAACGAACTAATCACCGTTCAACCGTGTGTCGTCCGCAGTTCGTGAATGCCAGAGGGGAGCGGAGACTGTCGCGAATTGTTCACATCGAACGCAGAGCCACAGTGCAACAAATCACCTGCAGCTACAACAGTGGGGATTAGGGCAATATGTCACAGCACACAGTTCGTCGCAGCCTTCTGCGCATGGGTGGTCTGCGTCCCCATGTTCACTACACGTCATCGCCAACCAACAACGAATGAAATGGGCCCAAAATCACCAAAACTGAACCTTGGATAATTGGAAGAAAGTGGCTTGGTCTGAGGAATCACGATTCCTGGTGCATCAGGTAGACGACCGAGCGCGGATACGGAGATTACCAACGGAGGCTCTGGCACCTGGATGAACTGTTGGGCGGGAACAGGCCACAGCGGCTATGGTATGCTGTGGGTGATGTTTTCTTTGGACACTTTAGGTCCCACTGTCCCAATAACCGAATCCCTGTCAGCTGTCAGTTATCTGAACATCGTTGCAGACCAAGTTCACCCATTCATGGCAATTGTGTTCCCTGCTGGTGATGACCATTACCAATCGGATAATGCGCCCTGCTACACTGTCAGAATCGTCAAGGAGTGGTTCGAGAAACATGCTGATGACTTTCTGTTAATGCCATGACCTCCCAATTCGCCCGACATGAACCCAATCGAACATTTCTGGTTCGACTTGGAAAAGCGGTTTCTCGCTAAATCACCACCACCCCGAAGTGAATGGGAACTGGAGGACCTGCTGTTGACATTATGGTACCAGATACCCCAAGATATCTATCGCCACCTCATCGAATCGATGCCTCGCCGTGTGGCCATTGTTTTGCCGGCTAAAGGGGGCCCTACAGCTTTTAAGTAGGTGGTGATAATATAATGTCTCATCGGTGTATTTTGTAATGCTACCAATTCGGTCTCTGAAGAAGTTTAAAAGAATCAATGTACCGATTGCCTTGTAACAAAAAGGAAACAATTAGCAAAACAACTGCGCTCATACAACCCTAGAACTAAGTAAAATAACACCTGACATGGAAAATGCAAAATTCGGGCACACCAATCATACAGAAGGACATATTGGCAGAAAAGAATATTTTATTTGAAAACCTATTCTGCGAAAACCATAATCCAAGGAGATTTTGATGTACATGAAGCCTATTTGAAAATCAGCAAATACGGATGTAGAAATCAACACAATCGAAATATTATTTCAAACTGGAAAACAAATGGCAGCACACAGCAGACAACAAAATTTTGGAAAGTAACGAGATAGAAATGACACATACTCCAGTAGTGGTGTTGGGTCGGTCAACAGGTGCTTGAAGACGGTCAGGAAGTGATAGAAACTACTCAGGCTTTACATTCCCTTCATACATTTGTCGGAAATGTGTGTATATGAGAATCATTTAAGGGCGTACAGCAGAAAACAGAAGGTGCAGAAACTGAGAGAATGGGCAAAAACAGAGGTACAGAAACTACCCTGGTACTTGAACCTGCCAGAGATGCCAGTAGAAATCACCACCCTCGTTGGGTTTAAAACCGTACCGGAGGCGCACGGTTTTGTAGGTTTCATTTTTGAAATGGCTGTAGAAAGATCACATTTTGTGTTACAGGAGTAGAAAGGCATTTCTTGTGAAGAAACAGCGATATTTCGTTTCTTACGAACGCTACATAACTTAGTGAAGGAGATCATACATAAATGGGAAACGAATTTTCCCGAAGAAATAATAATAAGAAACTGGCGGAAGACTACAAGAGGAACTGATTACGTTCTTGCCAGGAAATCGTTCAAATTTGTAGTGCTACCTGACAGAAAATAGTTCTTTATTTCTGTCGCAGTTTTTCCAGGCATACGGCGAGAATTGCTTTGTTCTTACGCATATAATTCCCTGGTACAAAGAAGAAAGTATGCAGATGCCTTTCTTTCTTCTAGAAAATGGTTAAAGTAGATGTCGCGTTCTCTTCAACCGAAGTTACATGACATCGGAAAGTGAAAGTTTTGCTCCTGGTATTGACGGCGTGGTTCGCAGTTCATTCAAATTGGATTACAAAAATAAATAAATAACTAAAACCCTAGAAGGAGAAGTGAGTTCATGCATTCCGCATCAAAGAATCCTACGCGAAAAAAACAAGAAATTGTCAGATTCTGATGTTCAAAACTGGTACAAAAATGACGAGCTATTTTGTGTAGCGTAATAGTACAAAATGGAGCGCATTCCTAGCTACCCTCTTGTACTCTTACTCTTTCCTAGGTTCCTCTTCTATTCTTCCGCCAGCGAAATGGCCGCCGGAACGAGACCATCGTTTCAGCGGAGCCAAGCTTCACGTGGTCGCCGTGGCGTTGTGCTAGGCCTACCGCGGCTGGTGTTCACGTCGTCGTACTTGGAGGTACGTTTTACGGTAAAAATCTTTAAAACGCATTTTACGGATATAGTTTTTTCACCATTTGCCATTAAATTACATACTTTAACACATGTGTATTTCATTTTTTTCCAAATAGGAAGCCAAATAATTTAGGATGCCAAACTACACATTTACCGACATTTTAGTTCATAGGGCATGTTTCTGTTTGTTTCTCTGAAATATATATAATGAACACTGATTTTTGGCTATAAAATGAACATTGATTTTTGACTATAAAATGAACACTGGTTTTTGATTACAGTATGCTGCAAAACATAAAACCATATCGGATATATTTAGTTTCACCTTAAAAGATCAATTTTGCAGGACTATCGACAGCCGCAAACGATAAAACTAACGTAAGCTAACATGTAAACAGCGTGTGTTTATGTCTAGTCCCCATTCCGTGACGTCACGACTTCGACGAACGTATTGCGTTGTGGCTAGTTACAGCTTCAGAGAGGAGTGGAGCTGGTGACGAAAGAAGGAACAGCCACTTAACCGAATCCTGATTACAGACGTAGGCTCCTGGGGTCATGACAACCCTTAGGGTATGTGGGGCCCGTTTATGTAAATTATTTGGTTAAAAAACGTACTGTAAAATTCATGGGCCCAACTCAGTATACTGATCTATCGAAGAAGATTTATATTAATCGGTAGAGAAGGAGTATTTATGTATTTGTTTATTATCCAATCAGTGCTCTCTTGAACTCTTTAGGCTAATCACTGCCTTCTTAAAATATGATATCTTTCAGTGTTGACCATGATCTTTCTAAAGATTTATATAAAAGCCATGATAACGAGGAACTTCCAAAGGGCTGTACAATGAAACAAATTTCGAAAAGGAGGGCTTTTCCACTTGTTCTCCAGAATCCTAAGAGAAAACCTGTCCGTTTCATTGGCAGCAAATTTTATCGCAATGTATCACATTGAGATGAGCGCAATGACATGAAATATGCGGGAGGTTAGGTTGAAATCCGGATTACAAAACAGAGCCTTTCTTTTCGATACAAGATTGCGTAAGTTTGGATGTCCTGTTCACCGACCATTGGACGTAAAATACAAAATGCTGTACAAAATTTCAAAATTATCACAAGTTTATTCTATTTTTTTTTTATTCATTTCAGTAAAATCATTAGTTGTTGTAATCTTGATTTTTACTTAATGTGTGTTCTGTTCAAACAGTAATACCAAATTAAGTAACCTCTCTTTAGTCATTGAAATTCTAAGATAATTTCTTACAAATTTCAATGAAGACAAACTTCGCTGTTCTGAGGCAATAGTAACCGGAATTGTAAATAAAATTCTCAAGGTACTACTGAAATCTGGATATAAATTAGTACAGAAAGTACATACAGAGATCCGCGGCTGTCGGTATCCGGTACTATCCAGTCTTCTTCAAAACGATTGCCTGGCTTAATTTAGATGTATTCAGACATTCCCTTATCCATACAAGTAAGGTAACATTCGTTAGGTTGTGCAGGCCCTTCGTAATTATTTTGTTTTATTCTGCATATTTAATTCCTTACTTTTTGTGCCTATGATGAGCATGGCTCTTCAATGCCTGGGGCTTCGGGGCTGGTGCTTCGCTTGCCTGGGTCTAACAGCAGTCCCGCCTGGGGTTGAGTCGGACTGAGATTGAAAACATTCCTTCGTTGGATGAAACCTGCTAAGCTGTTCCGCTGAGTTAAACCCCCCGAAGGCTGTTATTTTGACGGATCAGCTACACTTTGGCCGAGAAACAGTGCGAGATTTGACACAGCCCTCTTACACATTGTTGTGCTTGCAAGTAGATGTTGAGGTGAAACTCATTAACAAAACCTTTTATATTTTTGTGCCATTGCATACAAATTTACTTGCTTTTTAGCCGAAATTTCTCACCAAATAATTTAAGACGTTGAAGCAAACGTTTACCCTCTTCATTACACACCAGAGTGGTTTTCACGTTGCGTTTGTGAGAAACGACATGGAGGATTTTTCCTCCGGAAGAAATCGGTTTTGCCCCTCAAAAAACGCAGCATGTCCTTTTGAAAGTCATTTCGAAAACGAAAGTTAAAGACGTCGTGCCTATCAAGCTGTTCAATCGCATGATGGAAGCTAACGGATGTGGCGACATCTCGTGTAACTAACAGACCCGAATGAGAGTGTCTGTAAAGACAATAAGTACACACTTCAAACGCAGTTCCTGAAGGCAAAATTTCTTCTCCGCTACTTATTGCGTAACGAGCAATATTCTTACATCAGGATAAACATGAAGAATAAAAGTATACCACTTACTTTCGGTAATACAAACGCAGAGGCAAAGTTGTATTCTATAATCATTAAAGACGAATATCTCGAGTAACTGAATATTGCATAATTATGCTGCATGAACATACGTAGCTTGTTGGAACATGTAACATCTTTAAATCAGAAAACTACCATCTGAGCACAAAGCCTCAACATAATCCTTTCCTAATTTTTTTCCGTTTAGGGCATCAACTTTATTACTATAAACGTTAGGACGCGTTTCATAGCTCAATCTCTATGGGATTTTCTGCAGTTTTAATAAAATTTGATAGTTTGTGGAAGAGGTTCATTGTAACATTCATGAAGCTTTAAATGAGTTAATGTTATGCATATACACAGTCGAGTCACATTATTTTTACCACCTCCTACTTTTGACGTCAACAGCGCGTTGTCAATGAAAGAAAGCACGTATCGTGAGCTGGCTTGAATGGTTTATAAGGTGTGATGTAGGCATTCTGAAAATATATTATTCATTGCTGTCATGGATAAAAAGAGCAATTTATCAGATTTGCAAAAAGGGATGATTATCGGCTTTCGGGCCAATGGTGGCAGTATTTCTGAAACAGCGCAGTTTGTGAACTGTTCGCGTGCAGCTGTGGTTAAAGTGTATCCTGATTGGAGAAATGGTACCATTGCAAATAAGCGACGTGGAAACTGCAGAGCACCACGTGCCATTGATGTGAGAGGTGAATGTCGGCTGCGAAGGTGCGTGAGGGCCGATCGACACGCTGCAGTGCATCAACTCACTGGCCGAATGAACCAGGGGGCTAACGGAAGTCTGTCTAAAAAGACATTTCAGCGAACCCTGCTGCGTATTGGGCTCCGGTGCAGACGAACGGTCACTGCATCTATGCTAACGACGGCGCATCGGCAGAAAAAGCTTACATTTGCACGGCAGTATCAGAATTGGACCTCCGCTGATTTGCATATAATTGTCTTCTTCGATAAGTTACGTTTTCTGCTTCATCGAAATGATGGACGTTGGCGTATAAGGTGAGAAACATAGGAGAACAAACACTCTTCAACCACTGCTGGCAGAACACAAGCTGGTGGGGGCAGCAGTATGGTCTAGGGAATTTTTCGAGGCATTACCTGGGTCCACTCATACCTGTGGAAGGCACTATGCATCGAATTCGTTATAAATCCATCCATGCAAACAACGTACACCCATACATGCTTATTGCCTTCCCTGGGGCGGATGGGATCTTCCAGAACGACAATGTGACGTGTTACACAGCTAGAAATGCCGAGAGTGCTTGGAAGAGCACGATGAAGACTTCAAAGTACTTTCCTGGCCCCCTAATTCCCCAGACGTAAACCCAATTGAGCATCTGTGTGACCACCTCAATCGTGTTGTTCGGTCTATGGATCCTCCACCACGTACCCTCCAGCAGCTGTCAGATGCACTGCAGTCAGGATGGCTCCACATACCTATGAACACCTTTCAGCACCTTATTGAGTCACTCCCAGACCTTCTAGCTGCTGTCCGTGCTGCACACTGCGGTTACTCTAGATATTAGGTGGTGGTCACAATAATGTGACTCGACCGTGTATTTATAAATTTTAACAAGTTTCTGAACCATGGACAAGTCGTTGCTTGAAGCGGAGTGTCGAGCCATTTTCTTAAATCACTGTTTCTTTGATCATGTATTTTGTATGACATGGGAATTATTTCATTAAACTTTTTTCTCAAGATTCATTGCTCATCTAATTGAAGTTGATAATTGTACCATGTTCTCCAAATCCAACAGGATCCTGAAACATTGATTGAGAACCTTTTGCCATCCAGCATTCCTGGTACAAGGCGTAGTATTACGCAAAGCGACATGGATGGGCTTAACAGCTTAGTGAATACATTTCGAGAACTGTCGCCATGATAATGAAGAATTATATCCAATAGCCCAAATTGTGTTTCCAAATATTCTTCGTAGGTATTAATTTTTGTAGAAGTTTCTAAAACGCCACACACACAGGATATATATGTACTTGTTGCCACTGTTGAACAAGTATTGAATTAACAATCGAACGCATACGCAAATTAGGAACAAAATGGAAACCTTTAGCATACGCGTGAACCTGATGAGCATCACTCTAAACCGCGTAAAATTTATGAAGAGTTTTAAGAAATCGCAATTTAGTTGCATATCTAAACAAAATGGGGTAGGCTGTGTCCGGGACACACCCGAAGGTTTATTTACGTGGACACGTGTTTGACAATAACGTGTTTGAGGTACAAGTCGATGAATAATAAATGAAAAAGGAATGCAATTAGACTATAATTTTATCTATTAAAGGGCGACGACATGTGAAGTAACAAACATATGGCACACCATTCACATCTATGTTTCGTACAAAGGTTAAGTCGATACAAGTATTACCTAAGGTAGCTCGTGGAGAATTTATATAAGTCAAGCCGAAATTGTCTTTCATGAACTTGTGTATAGTGCTGGTTTGTTGTACATAAATGTTGCCACCAGTGAGAATGATGTGCACTTGGGTATCCAGTACCATACTTGGTATGATTTTCTTGATATTTTCAGAGTAATCGCATGGTATCCGGAACATGAAGACCTCTAGTGATATTTGTGAAACGTTGGGATAAATGTAAACCGAATCAAGTATGCAGCGAGTTTGAGCAGACACTGTCACATCAACTGGACACATATCACCCACAAATTCATCTTCAATTCTCAATCTGTTGTTGACTGAGACATTTACGGGTAGGCAATCTGTTAGACTATTGATGTTTCTGCAAATGGCAACTCTCCCCGCAGTTCGTTTTGTGAGTGAAGTAGTACGTTTGGAAGTGGATCGTTTGTTTTGGGCTATTGCCCTGTTTCCTTTTGCCTTCAATTTGAAACCGGGCAAATGTTTGGGACTAGAATCATTCATCCAAGTTTTACTCATCGCCAAGTAGTCCATTGGTTCGCATGTGCTAGCTCTAGAAGCGCTTGGGTGTGGCTCTACGCGTTGCGCCGCTTCGGCTTTCTTTTTCTGTCTATAAGCCCTACATCCTTCTGCATTAGTCGTTTTGGGCTTATTCGATTCCTTTTGAGTTCTTCTTTCTTCTGATATACTTTTGTAGTATTTTGTGTCGGACTTTTGCTTCAAATATTTAGACATTTTGATTTTCTCACAAATATTTTTTGGTTTATAACTTATAACTAATAAAGTACTTATTAAATGTTTTTAAATTATTGTTTTGTAGACAGATCTCATGTAGAGGAATCGTTTGAGATCAATATCACGATCCTACCCCTACGCGATCTCGAGTTATACTGATTTCAAAGCGCTTGACTCAGCGTATTCGACCCCAAAATGGCAGACGCCCTCCCCTCTCCTTGCGCATGCGCATGACCTTGAAGTTGACATTTTTATAATCATTGGTTATAACTCTTTTTATATCAGTTGTTAGATTTTAGCTCTTTGTTATAATTTAGAAATTATAAGCCTTTGATCAATCGTAAGAATTTATGTCGGTGAGGTTTTCCTGGAGGGTAACCCGATGATACTGATTTCAAAGACATATCCACGTCAAAAAAAATTGTTCTTCAGAGTTTTGGTGCATTTCAATTTGCAATAAGGTGATAAAACGAAACCGGTGTTTTTTCTCCTTAATCTAAACCACCATATTATTTCTGGGAGAATTTGTACGAAAACAAGTGTAATAACTTATATCATGTCACCGTGATACACGTGTTTGTGGTTTTATTCCACCCATTTTCATTAGCGTCATTGATAGGACTGCATTTGACTACATGGTCACTTTTGTACTGGCAGGGAAGTCAGATGCTGTCCCCTAAGTTTTGTCTGCTCGTTCATGATTTTGTTTTGTTTGTTCAGAAATTATTACTGACAAGGAATGTGTGTGTGGGTTCCAACGCGCCAATCTACATGAAACGTGGCACATGTGTGCAGGTATGAGTACGAATCACCGTAGGGTGAGTCATTCCCGTATAAAACGTGTTTAACGCAGAAAGCACCACGGAGAAATCCAATGACATGTGTCCGTAGTGGGACCAGGAATACATCCATGTCAGAGTTGTCATCCTGCCCAATGCTGTCGTCTTCACTATTTCTGTCGAGTGTCGTTGCGTGCATCGTTCCCAATTCATATTCATACTTGTTGATAATTACGTTGGTTAAAACTGTCGCAAATGACTCATCTTCCACCCCAATTAGCCGTTCAACGGTAAATCGCCGCCTTATTTTGGCTTTCAGCAGCTCAACGATATTCAGGAGGCTAATGGTGACAATTTTCGCCATGTTCGAATAATTACGACAGCACCTCATACAATGAGCGGTGCAACACATGCGAGTTGTTCACCTGGACGTTGTTCACTCCACGCAAACTACGCGACTTATGACGAATGTGTTCTGGAGGACAGGTGGCGCTGCCGTCATTTAACACGATTTACACTGGAATGACTTACCCTACCGTGGTCCGTACTCATACCTGTACACATGCACCACGTCTCATATCAATTGACGCGTTCGAACTCACACACATCCCTTGTGAGGGAATTTGTGGTCAAGAACAGATGTCGGCTAAGACATTGACTGGCGAAGCAATTTTTAAAATCTCAGAAGGCGTTTAACTGTTACGTATTTTTCCCGTTCGTTAAAGCGAAACCATGCTTTGACTGGTTCATGAGAAACACCAAATCAAAGAGCAAATATTGGATCACGTACCACCGGAATTCTACGGATGATCGACAACTTGCGACTTCAATTTCGTCATCACGGCAAAACGACACAATCCAACCCTTTTACTGTTCCAAAATATGATAGACTTAACGGGTGCTGGATAAAGCTCAATTCCCAATTCGTTTCCCATTGGTATAATCCATTACTCCATAGTTGACATGCTATGGAGGATGTTAACATACTATGGAGGATGTTAACATCTTTCAAAAATTTTCGAATACACACTTCCTCTTGGCACTCACTGCCATGTTGCAATTCAAATTAATACTTTTTTACTTATTGTTTCAGAACTCATTTCACTTCATATACGAACAGTAGCCAACGCGCTCTTTAATTCACAGGTAGTTACGTTTTTTTTTATTGATTGGAGGTTTTACGACCACCGTGAGCAACTCAATAGGCTATAATATGGGCATTCGCCCGTCCCTGGTTTAAGACCACTGGTTCCAGGGAAGGGAGAGAGCCAGTGCCGTAAGACAAACACAACATCCACGCCTCACCGGGATTTGAATCCGTACCCCTTTCGGATGAATGATCAGAAGCCATCGCTCAGACCACTGCGCCACCGGAGGGGGCAGTTATGGTTCCCCAGCCAGTTATGAAGAAACGTAGGAATTCTTTTGTCAACAGTGTGAGTACCTGTAAAATCCACAGTTTTGCGTTTCGGTTTTTCAGTTACTCAACAAAATCTTATACTACATGTTCTAGAAATTATATGCATCAAAACTTTTTTTTGCATGGTGCTGTAAATTTCATCAGAGCGAGGGAGAGTTTGTGAGACATAATGGGACGTGGTATTCCTATTATCTGAATTTATGATATAACTAATCACTTTGTGGTTTTTCGATTTGTTGTGATTTGTATACATCGAGTGCTCACAAATTTCAGCCATTTACTTAACACTTCGTTGTCCTTCCTTTCTCCCGTAGAAGGGGCGTCACCCAGCATGGGATCAACTCTCAATATGGAGCGGGGTGATGTACCCAGTTTCCGCACCTGATGTTCCACAACATCCCATAGATGTTCAATGTTGTTGAGATTATGCTAGCTTGGTGGGGATTTCGGACGTACCGTGTCAGGACTGTGTTCGTCGAACCTTTCCTTCACGTCGGGGTCCCAGTGACATGCAGCATTATGCTGCTGGACAAACCGATCCCTCACTAGAGGGAGACACGTCATTGAGGGATGTACATAGCAGTCTTTTGTAGTATCCGGCGTCCATACGTTAGTAAACAAGCACCAGGGGTTCCAGTTCGTGTCACTTAAATATGCCTGATATGGTGCAGCCGGCTTGAATAGTTGACGCTTTTCATGAGAGATCCATAACCTTATACTGCTGACGTCAAACACGGACTCTACCATCGCCAGAATGGAGTACATGTCGAGATTCGTCGAACCAGCACACCTGCTTCTGAACTTTATCGTCATATCCTCAAGTGTTTGGCACCGAAATAGTCACTTACGTCATTGGACTATTGTTATGAGGTCGTAACCAGCAGGCTACGCCCTTTTCCTCGATAGTCCAGCTAGAGTGCCCAGAAGAGATAGTGTGACTTGCTCCCTAAGATGTCCCTCACGGTTTTGTGACCAATCATCATGAAATGACAGAGGGCGCTCGCATCGGAAGTTACGTTAGGATTCTTCATCGGCTTCATGCTATTCAGTGGTGGGAAGTTTGTTTGCCAAGTTTTTGCCGCATTACGAAACTTCAAATTTTCAAAAAATAAAAGATAGTGGAGGGAAATCTTTTTGTCAGTATCTTTCATGGAGGTAGGAATAAGGGGAGAAAGCACTCTCCGTTGGCGCAATGCAATCCAATTGAAGCCAGCAAACGTCACTGCAGCCATCTTAAGCCTGACATGAGCAAACTATGCAATAGCTGTTAGTGCTGTGCGAGGCATGAAGTTGGGAATTTGCTTTTAATATTAATAAATTTGCCCTTCTTTATTATATTAATCGTTGATATACTGTTCTCAACGATGTTATTAGTGAGTGAATTTATGAATGTTTAGGGTGTTACGGCTACTTCTACATTTTTAGAATTTAGGAAACATTTTGGCTGACTTGTGGAGGATGAGCTAAGTACCAGTGTTTTTCTCATTTTGTAAGTAAAACCGCCGTGTAATTTCATAGTTTTTAAAGTTGTGTGTATGCTAATCTAAGTTTAGTGACGGGTTTTAACCTAATTTTAGTGACGTTTTACACATATGTGCTCTGTTAAAACGAAGAAAATATGATAGTGTACGCAAATTAATGTTAAGCTGTAGTACTCCAATATTACTTTATCATAGAGATATTATGATTTTGTATTTTCACCTGTGAACACGCACATGCCTTGAAAGATTACTTTTCCGAGGAAATTGCTTGGAATATACATCACATTGGTAAGGCTTTCCATCTGAATGAACAAGCAAGTGCCTTGAAAGATGATTTTTCTGAGCAAATTGCTTAGAGCACACATCACATTGATGAGGCTTTTCACCTGTGTGAAAGAAGATGGGTTGTTAATTGTTTGGAGCATAGATCACATTGGTGAGGCTTTTCCTTGATGTGAATGAGTAAATGCTTTGTGCACCTACTGTGGTTCAGAGGAAACTCTAGACCATTTATTCGTTGATTTTAACTTTTCAAAGCATATCTGGAATAGGTTACATCAATATTTAAATTATAAAGATAAATTTTCGACTCACCAAATCTTATATCATCTTCCTCTTTCCCGCTCTAAATCCAAAAATTTAATAATACATCATGCAAATAATTGCAATTGCATAATATATCATTTGGAAAAACAGAACGCTTTATCTTTTGAACAAAAATCTAAAAATACAAAGCAGATCAAGATTGCCATAAAATGTGACCTTAGAAGATATTTGGAATTTTGAAACCAGAAATAACAGTGCTCAAAAGACTTTTAATAAATGGAAGCCTTTGGCTCCATTTATCTATAAGAAATGATCAAAAGTTCTTAATAAAATTATAGAGTAACTTATTTTTATTTTAAATATTTGTAGCTAAGATGTTAAACGATATAAAACTTAAAGATATGCCATTTTCTTAAAAACATATTATTTGGGCTTCCGATATAGTTTCAGTATTTTGTTCAAAACATTTGAGTATAATATTTAATTTAATTTTGACTATATTATTTGAATTTTTAACAATTTACTGACGACTAGTAAAATATAAAAAAATTCATTCCACATACGGGAATATTATAGATAAAGAATAAAAATAACTGTCACTAATAATAGTAATGTAAAGGATCTATTGATGATTTTTCAATATCAGCTTTCATATTTCTTGTGCTATTGTTTTACATCACTTTCCTGTCCTTTCTTGTTTTAAACAATTATTTTGCTTATTCTACTTTTTGTCAGTTCTTTTCTTCCTGAAATGCCTTTGACAGGAACCTCATATGTTTTGTAGAGTGTTCTTCAAGGGGATTCCTAGATAAATTGTATACTTCCTGTTGCAAGCGGTCACTCTTGCGCAGGCTCCCACCTCCTCAGTTGGTTGTCTGCTCTGGATGGAAGTATGAAGAAATGTTAGTTATTACAGGTTCCACTCATATGAATATTTCATATTTCAAAATTTAGAAAAAAATAATTAAACACATTTTTTAATTCTTTACTAAAATTATGCATGAATGTGCAAATAAATGCTAAAATAAGGTAAAATATTAATAGTTTCCTAAAACAGTTCTTTAGCAGTCCCTCATGCGATGGACTTTTGTAAGTTTCGGACATGCGGTATAAATCAAAGAAACAGAACACTTTTTCGAGCAAATTGCTTGGAACATGCATCACATTGGTGAGGTTTTCCCCCGTCTGAATGTGTAAATGCTTCTAAAGATCACTTTTTCGAGCAAATTATTATTTTTTTTATTGAAGGTTTAACGATCCCCGTGAGCAACTCAATAAGCAATAAGCAGTCTCTCGTCCCTAATTTTGGGTCACTGGTTCCAGGGCAGGGAGAAAGCCAGTGCCGTAAGACAAACACAACATCCATGCCTCAAGGGGATTCGAACCCGGACCCCTTTCGGACGAATGATCAGCGGTCATCGCTTAGACCACTGCGCTACCGGGGCGGCGCAAACTATTTGGAGCATACATCACATTGGCGAGGTTTTTCCCCAGTGTGAATGATCAAATGCTTCCAATATTCACCTTTTCGAATAAATCGTTTAGAGCATACATCGCATTAATGAAACTTTTCACCCGTCTAAATGAGTTAATGCTTCGAAAGATCATTTTTTCGAGCAAATCGTTTGAATCATAAATCACACTGGTCAGGCTTTCCCCGTGTGTATGAGTAAATGCTCTGAAAGATCACTTTTTCGAGTAAATCGCACGGAACATACAACACGTTGGTAAGGCTTTTTACCTATGTGCATAAGCATATGCTCCCAAAAGATGACTTTTCCGAGTTTCTATTAGAATTTTTCCCTCTTTTACCACAGCAAAATGTTATACTGTTCATTGCCATTCTGTCAATCAAAATGGGAAATTAAGTTGGCCATATCTAAATTGACTTCATATACGCGCTTTACTACTAAATGCTCTTCGGAAATTAAAAGATTTCATATTAAATGTTTCTCCTTTGCTTACTTGTGAAAAGAAACTGCAATTCAACAGTTGATTGCTAAAACGCAATAGGTTTATTCGGGTGTTAGTGTGCTAGTTTTATTCAACTGTGGATTGTTTATAACGAAATTAATTTCCAAAATTAGTAACTTTTTATTCGTGAAGATGTAGAAGTTGATCAAGTATTGCCTGTCACGCGTTAAACCTACTGTGTGGTTAAACTTAAGTGCGGTACTGAAATCGACTGCAACAGTTATAAGATCATAGAGAAATAATGTCAGCTATGAAAGGACAGGGAAATTCTGCATTAGCAAATAATAAAAAAACATAGAAAACGGAAAAGGCAAAAAAGATGTTTTGTGCCAGGATGTAATACTGGCTATGAATCCTGCAAAAATAAAATATCATTCTTTGCTGTCCTCAAAATTCCTGATATGTTGATCAAATGGAATAAGGCGATTCCCAGAACTGATAAGAAACTTGACGAAAGTTGTGTTGTACTTTTTTTCAATTCATAAAAAGGCTTCTTTTTAAAGCCACACTCTGCAACTAAATGGAAAGCACTAAGTTTCAATATTTATCTTGATCCCATGTTCTCACCAAGAAATTTAGTCGCTCATTGCTGAAAAATGAAGTACATTATTAAATAATTTATAAAGTTTTTAGGTTACCGAATTTCAAGACCTAATTGGATTATTGGAATGCAAATTATAAAGCCGATGTCTCATTGAGAAAATATTACCCCTTTTTTTCTGTTAAGGTTTCGAGGGGGAAAACCTTTTCTTTTTGTTTAATATTTATTTTATACTGTAAGTTGATGTTTCAGTGATTGTAAACTGCATATTGGTCTCCAGTGTTTTTTCATAATGTAACCCATGTATGACTAAAACTTCCGAAATATCTAACGTTAATGTTGATTTAAGCACAGTGCAAAGCTTAACTTAACCTACGATACGCTTATTAATGTATCTTGAGCACCTCACATCGTTCGTTCGTTCTTTTTTTTTGGGGGGAAAGGGGTGAAAAAGATGTGTCGATTATTTCGTATGTACTTAAGTTATCTGGTTATAAAATATCGTTCAAGAAGTACACATAATACTGACGAGCTAGGTGTGTGTCATAGAAAGATGTGCGTTTTCGTCGTCCTTCCTCCCTGAAAAGCGATATGACATCCGGTGACAGCGCCATCTACCGCTTTCATGATTCCGGGCAGCAAGTTTTTCTGCGAGCACGACACACTATTTCTTCTAGGCACTGTATTCCAGCAACGGGCGTAACCCACTTTGCATAGGGGTGGTCGTAATTCAGTGAGTACAGTGTATATTTCTGCAGAGTGAGTTTAAATATTCAGCCTGTATCAACATACCGAATTAAATGTAGACTGCTCCAAAATCTCTTTCTGTTCATGTAAACCATGCAGAAGTGGTCACTTTTGGAAATTTTTAATATTTCGCGAGATGTAGAAACATTAAAAAACGTTTCGTTACATTAACATTTGCGTTACATTAAAACATTTCATCATTAACATTTTCGTTACATTTCGCGAGATGCAGAAACATTAAAATGAACACACAATTACAGATGTCGGTAACATGTTTTTCATGTTTCGTACTCTCAAAAACATGGACAAAAACGAACGATCTGATACACCCTCGAAACTTAGACGCTAACTTAATCAGCCACATCATTTCTTCCTAACAAAAAATGTAACTCCTTTTTAAATTTTAAAAATATTTATAGAAACCTCCATTAACGGTAACCTCCCAGCGACGGTAAGTTTTGTTTGATACAGAGTAACTGCCACGAGATTAACATTAAAGTCAACCTTCGAACAACGAAACCCCTTAGCATTGGACATCGGACACCCCAGTCAGTCCCGAAATAAATCTTACGGACATCCTTTCCCTTAAGTGTTTACGTAGTTACTTCGGGAGGTAATAAGTAGTATCGCTGAAGAATTGTTGCTCTGGCAGGATAGATAGTATTCCCGGGAGCATTATGGCGTGCTTAAGTGAAAAGAAAGGAGTTTCAATTTAGTTCGCCCTGACGCAAGCTCCATATCTCGTGCATGTTTCTGTCAGAGTCCCTGTTTGCGGGGTCGTTGATGGTGCCTGGTATGTTTCCCGTTGGGGCGGGATCTCTCGGCTTTGTCCTAGTGGGTTTTGTTTCTGTCTTCCGGCTCTCGGTGAGCTAACTGTGCAGTTCCACTTTGCTCTCTAACATTTTTCATTTTTCCCTTCCTATAGCGAACCCTTTTCTTTTCATGGCTGTTTCTAAGTACTGTTGAAGACTAGAGGGCCGCCCCGGTGGCGCAGTGGTCTAAGCGATGGCTTCTGATCTCTCGCCCGAGATGGGTCCTGGTTCAAATCCCGGTGAGGCATGTATGTTGTGTTTGTCTGACGGCACGTGTTCTCTCCCTTCCCTGGAGTCAGTGGCCTTAAATTAGGGACGGGCCACTGCTTATAGCCCATTGAACTGCTCACGGTGGTCGTTAAACCCTCAATAAAAAAAAAAGTTCAGAGGTCAAACACTGGTTTCCTAAAATCCTCTACAGAAAGATTTATAATATTTAGTTTTATTCCGCATTTAGGGGAAAGCACTACAACCGTTTTCTTTATGCGTAAGCTTCGTACATTTATTCTGCTTTTGTACAAAAGCAAGGGACTAACACTATTATCTTATGCCTAATCTCCGAACTGGTGCTACCTCCCGAGAACGGTCACGTTTTTCCGGTCCAAGAAATGACCGTTATTCAGGAACCAATAAAAAAAGATAGTTACTAAACTACTGAGGCTGTAATAGTAAGTATTTCGCCTGTTTAGTGTTTTAGAAACAATATTTACTATTATTTATTCAGATTTAGACGAACGTAAGAAATGTCTCTGAATTCGATTAAATGTGATGTAGCTAAAAAACTTCGTCTGGGAATGCGCAAGCTAAAATCTGAGCTCGAGATAGAAAGAATAGCTGAACTGCAAGTATGTTAGTATGAGGGAACGGTAACTTTTGGTCTGAGATATCTACAGGTTACACCCCATCTTGTTAAACATCATTTTAAAACTCGTCAATAGCAGGTAACCTAACTTTTTTTTTTTTTCGTGGGGGAGCGGGGATCGAGAAGAAGATAAATTTCGCTACGATGCGCAATTTTAGTAGCATTAAAAATCCATGTTTGTTATGGCTTTTATTACATTTAACACCAGGTTCTCGTAATTTACGCAAATTGCAATGAGATATTGCTACTTTTATGTAAAACGTGATGAAATAATGTTCAGTGATAGTTCAGTAGAAGATATTGTTGACTAACAATAAAATTAACTATGGTCGGTCACTTCGTGGGACGCATGATGCGCGATCAGATTTCAACAACGATTTTGACATTTACGCACCGTTGCCCGTTTTTGTTACATCAAAATTTCTTACTTGGGATTTACTTTTCTACTGTCCTGCAAAATGCATCAAAAATGGGACAAATATCGTAATGCGAACGGCAAT
Source organism: Macrothele yani (assembly GCA_039090855.1). Classification (NCBI taxonomy): domain Eukaryota; kingdom Metazoa; phylum Arthropoda; class Arachnida; order Araneae; family Macrothelidae; genus Macrothele; species Macrothele yani. The sequence goes on from JAYWMT010000130.1 coordinate 204,983, forward strand.
GCGACGACGCTTTCATAACCAACTATTTAGATTACTTCATCAGTGGGTTGCTTTTAAGCGACCTTACCAAGTCGGAATTTATACATAAACAACAGCATTGCACTGCTGTGTACAACTTTAAAATAACACCACGACTGATATAAAGACGTCATTCAACTAGAATAGTTTTTTGGTAGATTACTTCTAAAAATTTTCCTTCAGTCATTCTTTTAGTCGGTTCTTTAAGTAATAATCGATCATTTCGTGGAAAAAGTAATTTCAATATGGTTTTCCCAGATAGACGTTTACCACATGTTGAATTCTTGCATTGAAGTATATTAAAAGCAGCGTCCTGCTACCTTGGCTGGCGGACGTGGTTTTCTATGAAAAGATTCCGAAAGACATATCGAGCTTCGATATGAGACATAGACATGCATTTGTCTGCTGAAAAGGCAATTGACAGATCACCTTGAGTCATGATTTCGACATTTTGGTTGGAATTTTATTGTAGTACTTGCCTTGCGTGCGCCTCATACAGAAAATAGGAGTTTACTTTCCGTTTTTGTCAGTTATTCCTGTTCTTTGCCCCTAGGAATAAAAGAGAAAACAGTCGAATTTGTTTCTGTGTGTAATTATAACCCTCGAGTTATACAACGGCTATAAAAGACAGAGCTATAAAATAGCGATCATTTAAGAAGTCTTGAACATAGCTTTTACATAGTGTGGAAGAGGTAGGGTTACCGCAGGAGCAAAACTTCAAAGTTATTTATACAATAATTATTTTGTATCTTCATAAAAGGAACACAATTTCCATTCGTTTCTCAAAGAATTCAAAATATGCCTAGAAACTGTTATCTGTGTTTTGAAAGGATATAGTTATGGAACTTATTAGCATCAGATTTTATATGTACACTGAAACGTCCGTTATCCGTGGTAACTGGGGTACGGTAGAGCCCAGATAATTCAAACACAGTTAATCCAAATTGCGTTTTATTGGGTTAAATACATTAAAAAATCTATTAAGAGAAGATATACGTTGTTGTACTATGTAAGCACAAAACCGAACATTTTAAAACTTATTTAGACACAAAAATCCGTGTTTTTTGCTGCTTTTCTATGTAGCATTTTTTTTGTCTTATTTTACTTGTACGTCCACTAATTTGTAAACTTCAATGTAATCAACACCATCTTAACTTTCTCCGAATTTAAGTAATATTTCTGCAGCTATTACGGATTTCAAGCAAAGCAAACTGAATTTGCTTGCACTACCCACTGGTCATCCACGTAACACTTTCCTGAATACTTGAAAATATCATCATCCTGGAGAGGGAATCGAACCCCGCATCTCCCGATTACCGGTCGAGTATGCTAACCATTACATCACCCAGGACAGTGAAGTTCCAAGCAAAATTAAATTCGTAATACACTTGACTGCACACAATGGTGGCAGAATGGAAAACTGTAACAGTGATGACAAATAAGTTCTGCCAGAAGAATGGTGCAATACTGCTGAATTGTAATTCAATGTTATATAAAATACGCAATAATAACTTCTGTTATCTTACGAATCCACGTGCCTTGACAATTTTAAAAAATAAAATTTGTATGTACTACGGAGGACCTCCGATAATCAGCGTTTTACTCTGTTATTAAATTTGACTACAATTCATTGGTTTCAACTAAGAAGCCAAACTAGCATTTTTTAAATAGAGGTGCGCTAAATGGTAGTATTTAATCCTCAGAACACGCCAAACATTGTACCGAATAAATGCCCATTGCAAAAAAAGCTGCTGAAAAATGAAAATTCAACCTGCATTGAAGAGACAAAAATAAATTAATAAAATAACAGGTGCACACTAGAAGTTGAAAAAGAAAGTATGCCGCTGTAAATACTGGGGGACTTTGGCAGTGCATGTTCGAACTGAAAGAAATTTCGTTTCAACAGTCTGTTTGCGTAACTGTTCGTTACCTATTGGGAAGATCTGAAATCGTTTTTCTTTTTTTAGGAACGTAAGTTGTGTTTAATTAGTTTTAACGTTTATTCAAATAAATGTGGGAAAGTCAGACGGTTATACCTCCAACTGCGGCCCGTTTTTCGTTATTTTTATTTATTGTGATTCCAGGTGGGCCGATAGATGGCAACACGTTCGTTCTTTCCTTGGCGCGCTTGGTAGGCCTATACTCGGGGCAAAGCTAACCTGACTACACTGCTAATGCTTTGAAACCGATTTACCGAGAAGATATCTCTTGTGTTTCAGAATTTCACCGCGCACTAATAGGGTTCCATGTGTCGTGGACTCTTCCCACTGAGGATAAGTAAAGGCAAGGGAAAAGTAAACTTCCCGTGTTCCATCACGATGTCCCACTTTAAACCACACACCTTCACAACCTTGCCGACCACCAGACAAATGATTTCTGAATGAGTATTTTAAAACAGTAACCAGGAAGAAAAGACCAAGCAATTATCTCCCCCTTACCCTCAGGCTAATACAATTCTCCTCTCCAGGTGGCAGTTAATATCCCCAAGTGTATACTGTATAGCCTTTCTGAAGCAAAACAGAAGTAAAATGCGAATATTTCTGTTTTTTAGAAACACGACCAAAACTGGGATCTTCGTTTTTTTTATGTACGTACGTACGACATTTAGAACATCTATATATCCATGCGCTTTTTTAGGTCTGGATTCGAGCTTGAACAGGAGTTTTTGAACTGGAACTATATTACACTGTTAAAAATTTCACAGTTAGATTACGGGCAACGGCCGGCAACTGGGGTCCCGGCCATTGCCCATAAAACTACGGCTTGGCCCGTTTTTGTGAAAGCCTATGAAATTACGGTCCGAACCCTAAATACTAAGCCCATAATTTGAAGAGCAACGCTCGTAAAAAATACAACTTGACCGTATTCATTTAAGCTGTAATTTGACGGGCATTGCCCATAAAAAAAATAAGTTTGACCGTATTCATTTAAGCTGTAATTTGAAGGGCACTGCCCATAAAAAAATAAGTTTGCCCGTATTGAGCCACGCCGTAATTCTAAGGGCTATACCCGAAAAAATAAGTTTGACCGTATTTACTTAAGCTGTAATTTGAAAAGCAATCCCTGTAAATATGAAGTTTGGCCATATTCGGTTAAGCCTCACGGCAAGTAGTCACCGACTTTTACATAAATGCATTTTTTGTGGAAGAGTGTGCAAGTAGTAAATGCATGTTTTTTGTGGAAGAGTGTGCAAGTAAATGCATGTTTTTTTGTGGAAGAGTGTGTGAGTGTGAAATTGTTGGATACTTACATTATAACTGAATCAATTCAGTTCTGAATGTGAGTAATGATATTTTCATATCTTAAAATCAGGTTTATTACAATATGATAAATAATGGCATCAGTTACACACAGATTTGTTTAACATTAGGCTTTACGAACTCTGTACACACAGTTGGTTGAACAATACTTACGTTTCTTTTAGACATGTTTTAATTGGAGAATTATTTCTAAAGCACAGTTGGTTGAACAATACTTAGTTTCTTTTAGACATTTTAATTTGCACATACGTACTTATGTAGTATTTGCATGAATGAATACAAAGGGCAGTTATGTAGTAAAGATATGTACAGGCATATTCTTGCATTTATATGTTATATCAATGACAAACAGAACTACGAACTGGCATCCGAGTACGTTGCGTCTATAAGGGTATTCAATCCACAATGGTGTCAAAGTTGGTTTTTCATGTAGGTTTTGGCTAGTATTACATTTGACATAGGGTTGAATCATGCTTTTCCTGTTTTCACATTCACTGCCTTGTGTGCTGGTTCATTTTACATTCTACTGAGCACTGTGTTGTCAGTGTTCCCAGAACTTTTACTGTCTTGTTTCCTATCTCTAATTTTTGGATATTTACCTACTTTTCACATTTTTAGTAAAATTATGTCAAAAACTGGAAGTACTGCTTTTGAAAGATCACATTGCTTCCCCATAATTAAGGTATCAGAAAGAAAAGAAAAAAATACTTGAATGGAAATGACCTTTTGAACTTGATAGGGCATAATTTCAAATCTCAGACCCCTACCCAAAGAAGAAACACTTGTTTAGACCCTGATTCTAACTGAGTCATTGTAGAACATTAATGCATATCAATATTTCTAAAATATTAAATTTTCCTGTTTGGAATGTTTTAGAAATGACTTCAGTGATTAAACCTGTTCTTTCATTGTTGTGTTGCCACAAGGAAACCATTTTGGAGCACAAATTTTTTTTGGAAAGCTATTAAATAGTTGTATTTATAATATCTTGGCAATACCTGAAGATACTGAAACAATTTTTATTGATGTACAAATCAGGTGTTTAGTGACAAAGGAAAAGAACACGGCAGAATCTTTAAATTTCTCAAAAAACAATTTCATCGTATCATTTTGTACCTATTTCAGCACTATCATCTTAAAACATGAAATACATGCTTTGCATATTGAACATTTTGAATAGACCTTTAAAATAGGAATACAAAACGTGTAAAGAATGTTATATATGTTTTAACTTAAAAAAAGTGACTTCTGATTTATCTTAAAATATAAATTTTCCTGGGCATCCAGGTTTTACTACCTGGGTAGGTAAATAATTTATGTATATACCCAGCTGGGCATGTAACATTTCAGATATTTTCCAAGCCCTGCTTAAAGTGACACAGGTGAAAGATTTCACTCGCAGAAATTTAGAATGTAATCAATTTTTTTTTTACATTTAACTTTAATTACTACATTTGCAAAGCAAAGAAACTGTTCATGATATATTTTCACTGTCATTTTCTTGGCCAGCATTTACCAGATTCAGTAAAAAAAGAATAACAGTCGAAACTCGTTATAATGAAATTCAAGGGGGACAAAAAAAATTGTAGCAACGTATTGTTCTTAAAACATTACAAATTTTTCATTAAAAAGTTAGTATGTACTACAGAAATTTTCATTACGCATAAGATTGCAATGCTGTAAAAGTGAAATAGTGAGACAAGCAAAGGTAATTTTTTTGCAATGGGAAGTTTTTGCTAAAGTAGTAATAATGAAATACATAAGCTTTAATTAATATGTATGTATGAAATTATGTACTGTATATATTTTTACTTATACATATCAGGGCTTGAAAAATACCATGCCTGGGTCGTGTGAATCATTGACCTGGGCAGGTAAATAAATAATCTAGTTGCCCTAGGTGCCAGACTGGGCAACTAAATCCAAAAATGAAGTTCAGAATATAATTTTCTACTACAAGAAAAAAGACAGTCATCGCATGTCATGTTGCTTTTCACTGCTAATCACTGGAAGTTGTATTATTGTTACGCAGTGCGAAGGACAGAAGAATATCACTTCTTTAATTATATTATGCTTTAGGTCCATAAATTGGAAGCATAAGTAATTTTGCTCCAAATGTTTAAAGTCAGCGACTGAATGCATGCCTCTGATGGAACTAGCCTCCTGTGTTTATTGACAAAGGGTTAAAACTTCATATTTTAATGTACTTCATATTTTTTCAGATATTTCATATTTTAAACATGTTTTAAAGATTTTTATTGTAATATAGACCTGTGAGTCCGACACTGTGAAGAGAAGCTGCGATAGGCATAATGCATTGCTCCAGTGAAGATGTGAAGCTTTGGTCCGTTAAAAGGAAGGTTCATTGCTGTGTGGAAATGACGGGTACAAGAGAAAGAGGACTTACGTTATTGGCAGAAAAGCAATAAATGTTGTAGTGATACGCTACAGAAAATAGGTCCACAGCAGCCACCCTTTATTTTGTTGTATCCTGTACGTTGTTGGAAGGAAAAACCGGATAAACCCTCTTCGATTTGCAAAAGATACATATGAGTAAGATAGAAACTTGCGTGTGAACAAGCTATTAACAGGAGAACCAAAAGTGCAGTGACACAGCAAATCTGTTCAAACCGAAATTTATAGTACCCCAGTTTTCTGTACAACATAGAAAAGCATATTAGTACTTTCGGTAAATGTGTACTTCAGCGTCCTTAACTATTTCGTCGGAAAAATTTAACTGTGGGTGAAAAGTTCGATGCACACAATTTTTTAAGCATGCAAAATAATAGGGAAAGGTCAAAAATTATATTATTTTTAGATAAAAAGGAAATAATTTTTCCGAAGTATTAACCTGCGAGTACGATGGTTTGTAGCAGGTGGTGTGGGAGGCTGAAGCGATGCTAACGGCCACCACGTGAAGGTACTGTGCGACGGAGCGGAGTACGAGGTGGTAGCAAATGCGCGGAAGAATACAACTGCAGTAGGGTATATTTTTCGGAAGAGTGTCGTGTAATCGTGCGCAGAAGTAGTAGTTCAAAACCTGTTTTATTCATTTTTGAGAAAGATATGTGCAGAATGTCGTTATTAGTTGTTTCACAGTGTCTCCGAAAGGAAAGAAATTAAGGAATGTAAAGTAATTTATGTACGACAGAAGTTTTGAGGAAGACGTTTTGGTTCCGGTTGAACCCAAAGTTTTAGTTTTAGTTTGGAAGATGTGCACAGGTAGGTGATTTCTTCAAGCACTTCATTTGCAGTTCTGCTGTTATTCAGTACATCGTAGCTCACATTTTTTTCCTCGTGACACGGATATTTTTCAAAATAAACAATTTTCTTCAATTCATATATCGCACTATGGCAGGGAGACAGCTTCTTGTATTGTGGCGGATAATGAAATTTTAAGCCCTGACGAAATCCGAAATGACTGACGATTTTGTACTTCCGCTTTCTCAAAATTACCCTTCAAAAAAACAAAAACTTACAATGCTGCGCAAATTCAACCTCTTTCTTTCTGCGTATGCCTACAAGACTTTTCGATGACTACGTACTGCTGAACCGCTTCCTTCTTAATTCTTCCGCCCGTTACTTGCCCTTCTCAACGAAGCTTCCATTCACCGGACTCCACCTTGATGCCGTTGCCGCTCTCTCGTCCTATGCCTACCGCACGTACTCTTCCAAACCATCACACTCCCAGGTAAATACTTCGGAAAACTTATTTCCTTTTATCTAAAAATACTATATTTTTGCACCTTTTCCCATTATTTTGCATGCTTAAAATATTGTATGTCACACTTTTCCCACACAGTTACATTTTTCCGACGAAGTAATTTAGACGCTAAAGTACACATTTACCAAACTTTCTATTTCGGATCAGGGAATCATATGCGAAAGAATGAAAAATTTCACAACGTCTGCTTTAAAAACAATTACAAAACATGAACAAACTATATTGTGTAGCATATGAGTATAACATGGTTCGCTCTCCTGGCAAGAAGGTACTTGCTTGGACTTGTAGTCATCCGCATGTGAATTGCACGGCGAAGCGAATCTTCCTTTCAACAAAGCAAATCTTCACATCGTTGCCGTAGTGATGTGTTAAGCCTACCACAGCGTCGCACTCACAAGTCAATATTACAAGTTTCCGACAAAATAATTTAGGACGCTAATCTACACATTTACCGAATAATCTGCCAATGATGAAGATTGGAGTGCCATTTCAGGTGGATTCAGTAGTTTTAAAGAGTTTGTAGAAATCAATGAAAATGCATTATCGGGGAATTGAGGGATATTCAAGAAATAGCCAATGAAATTCAGGATGATGATGAAGAGACATAACGAAGAATTAACAAAAGATCCCCCGACTGTCACGAAAGCAGTAGAAGCTTTGGAAACACTGTCACTACATACAACTCACCGATGCATCTGATTGCCACACATTCCTGTTTCAACAAACTTGAAAAAGCTGTTTTCAGTGAGAGGCAACAGCAGAAACAGTCTTCAATTTTACATAACTTTAAAAAGCCATAAATATAAACAAGGTATGTCATTAAAATTTTGAGATCATGTAATTTACATTTTTGAGTAATTTAAGCTTTTTAGTGTTAAATTTAATTCAATCATTGATATTTTTCTTATTTTGCATGTTATTCTCATGTTAATTACATTTTAAACTTAATTTTGGATGGAATTACACTAACTTTTACTTATGCTGCGCTCTCATTTATGCATGCTTTGGTTTGCGCTAACATATATGTGAGATATTACTGTATACATGTGATAATGAGGTGATTATAGATATAATTAAAAAATATATATTTTTTGGCTTTTCTGGTTTCCAATTAAATTTATGTGTTGAGTGGTAAAAAGAAGGCACAGTGAAAATTTGCATATGGGGTTTGTATATATGCAGATTTCCATTGTTTGCTTCCTCCTGCTGAAAACTAAGCTAGGGGTGCCCATGAGTTAACTGAATATGCCATAGTCACGAAATGATTGATAATTATATACTAAGGAATGTGAGTGAAATGGTATTCCTAAAAGCAATCAAAATCATGTAGCAGTCAGGGAGAATCACAAATGTGTTTCCTGAACGAAAATGTGACATTTCATCACATGAAACTTTTTTTCCACCTCTAAATTGAGGCCATTGGTTCTAGGGAAGGAGAAAGCCAAAGCTGTTATGTTATGTAAAAAACAGGTTTTTTTAAAAGGTTTTAACGGCTAATGCGAGGAACTAAATGGGATATAAGCAGTCCCTGTCCCTAATTTAAGAATCACTGGTTCCAGGGAAGAGAGAACGCCAGTGCTGTAAGACAAACACAACATCCATGCCATACCGGGATTTAAACCCGGACCCACTTGGACAAACAATCATAAGATGGTGCTTAGACCACTGCACCACCAGGGTGGCAAAACTAATGCCTCATATGGGACTCAAACCATATGTTAAATTGTGACTGCTAGCCAAAAACCTTGATGTACAACCAACTCTGATACCAGTGCGGCTTGAACATCCTCTAGACCAATGGTTCTCAAAGTGGGTTGCACTAAAATAATAGGGGGGGGGCATATGCGATTTTGTTAGCAACCATACAGAGTCACATAGTGAACCAATTTTCAAAACAAAATTAATCTGAATTTATGGCTAGTGCTGGTAGGATGTGTGGTGAAGTTTAGCATATTTAGCTGAAATTTCTGAAAAATGAACTAGTGGAACTTCTCATTACAGGGTGAAAACAATCTGTTCTATGTTGAAAAAACAAAACACAAGCAATGACCAAAAAACTTTATGAGAAAACCAAATTACAGGGAACAGCTCTGACCAATTTTCATAACTGAATTCATTATCGTCAGAAAATGCGCAAACAATTGGAAACTTGATGTTAAACAACTAATAATCGTCCATCTCTGCACTCTCCAAACATTTACAAGGCAGTATTTCCCATTCCCACTGAATGAACTAGTTACTCATTCACATACAATGCAGAAATGTGTAATCTTCTATTGCCAAATAAAGAACTTATGAGACATCTTTTAACTCTGGTTGGTTTGAAAAGCATTTGTTCTTTGAAATCACTGACTAGAGTTTGGATTCCAATGGACAAAGAATTTCCAACATTGTCGAGCACTGCCTTAAGTATTTGTTGCCTTTTACAACTACATATTTATGTGAAACTAGTGTTTTATCCTTAAATACCATAAAAACTAAATATTGAAATAAGCTGGATGTTGAAGATAACTTGTTTGTACATAAGCAAGAAAACTCAAAATATTGATGAACTTTGCAAGAGTAAATGATCTCATAGATCTTACTGATACTAAACAAATGACTTGACCAGTTTTATTTGATTTTTTTTTTTAGCCATTTGTGCAATTTCTGTGACATCAGTGTATGTAATTTTAGCAAATATACGTGTGTATTTGTATTTTTTATATATTTTATACCCACATAAACACACTAGAATAAACTTTTCATTAAAGAATATGCCTGTACATATCTGTACTCCATAGCTAATCTTTGTATTCATTGGTGCAAATATAATACTTCACAAGTTCTTAAGTACATGAGCAAAATGGAATTCATTTCAGACTACAAACATACGAAAAGAATGCTGCCCTACGTAATTCCCAAATCAGCATGTACAGATCGAATTTATTCGACATCCTAGTCAACGCTAGGTATATACCTGGCGATAAAGACTTGCACAGAAAGTAAAGCACTGTATCATATTGATAGTAAATATATGGATGTGAGAGTTATGCCCCTACCCCAGTCAAATGAAATCTTAGCTACTACATAGATTTTCCTGTGTGACAATGCTTCAGCCACCCTCGTTTGGTGGTGAAACTTTTAAAATTATATATATATATATATATACAGTTCGTGAGCTTAATATCAAACAAAAATGTGTGTAATTGATTTCGTTACTTTTACATATCATAACAAAACTTGCCTGGAGAGCTTTTGGAAGAAACAGCATAATTTTCAAGAGCAATATGCCATTATGTCTTAAAAGAAAAGTGTTTGATCAATGCATCCTTCCAGTGCTTACGTATGGTGCAGAGACGTGGACCTTAACTAAAAGAGACATACAAAGGCTGCAGACAACTCAAAGCAGTATGGAGAGGTGCATACTTGGTGTAACCAGGAGAGATAAGAAGAGGAACACGTGGATCCGAAAAATGACAAGAGTGGAAGACATCATGATCAGAGTTAAATCCCTGAAATGGCAATGGGCTGGACATACTGCCAGAAGGACAGATCATCGATGGACAGCCGAAATTTTAGATTGGATTCCAAGGGACAGGAAAAGACCCAGAAGAAGACCACATGGGAGATGGGTGGATGAAATTCGAAAGTATGCAGGGGTGACATGGAGGAGACTGGCACAAGACAGACCGTTGTGGAGGAAACTTGGGGAGACCTTCGTCCAGCAGTGGATTGATAATGGTTGAAAATGATGATGATGATGATGACATATCATAATAAACTTAATTTTAAAAAGTGTCTACTCACATGTTTTCTTTCTTTAACGTCTTTCTGGCACATTTTCGTGACTTCCTGTTCGTCAGTTAGGGATGGGCGATATTTATCAATTGCTCGAAATATCGATATTTTTGTCCGATATTTCGATATATAGTATTGATATCCAAGTTACGATATATCAGAAATTCACTATATCGGTGCGATATTCAATATATCAGCCTATGGCTGATGTGATTTAACTTGTGGAATGAAATCTGTGTTCTTTCCTCTGGCATGTCACGAAAATTATGTTGCTTGAGGACTATCAAACTGCGATCTCATTATCGAGATTCACATGATATTATGTCACCTTCCGATTTCTAGAACTCTATAAGGAAAAATATCTGCTGTGTTGAAAACCTCGATGGTTGAAAATTTTAACTATTAGTTGACGTAGGCACCCAGAAAAAAAATTTTACGAACGGTTGATAGCAGATTGTTCTTTTGCCTATGAGTATTATGTTTGAAGTAAACTGGCACTTTGACCAAAATTAAATACATACCAATGACACACAATTTGAAGTTAAGCATTTTTTTTTTTTTTTTGTTAGCGATAAAGTATGTAGATCTTAACAGCTGGGTAAGGAAATGCAAAACAGCTTTTCTTGATGTCTTACAAGTTATGTAGTATAAAGTTTGCTGTAATTCAGGCTATGTATATATCAGACGTAATTTTTTTTATCATCCTTTGATAATTATCTTGTTAATACATAGTGAAACTTCCTGAAGTAATTATATAATCTGGTAAAAATATGAGCATAACAACTTTCGTCTTGATCTGCTGATTTTTCCACACCTACAGCATGTTATTTCCTCTGATTGTCCATTCGTTTTTTTTTTTTTGTTATCTAGGAGAGACAGGCTTTCATACATTAATTAGTAAATATATACTTGATGAATTTGGATTATGATATTTTTTTATGTTTTTCATACATTAATTAGTATGGCTTTCATTAATTAATTAGTAAATATATATACTTGATTAATTTGGATTACGATATTTTTTATGTTTTTATTTTTATAATCATATTTTAATGGAGGACGAATAATCGTTAGCATTTTTTTAAATATCTTTCTGGAAAAATAATTGCTTTCTATGAAAAGGCCATCACAAATTATTCGTACTCTAATTACTGTTTTTAACAAAAATGTCACTTGTAAACATATTATAAGCACTTTAATTTTTTTGCTATGCCATGGGAACAATTTTGCTTACACCATAGAAGTAATTATATCTGTATACTCCATTAACATTGTGTTCTGTGTTAAACGATAAAAAAAATAGCAAACATTGTTCACACCTTCTGAAAAATATAAATGTATACAAAATGCTCTAAAAATTACAATAACAAAGTTTTTTTTAAGATTTTTTTCCATAACATTTCCTTGCAAGCTGATATAATGTTAACTTTGACATTTGCATCCCAATAAAAATAGTTATTCTTTCTATAATTCAGTTATTCCCATGTTAATTGATGGTTAAGATTCCAGTCTGCTGGGATTAATAAGTACTTTTGTTTTTTTGTCATTTATGCCATACTGAAGCTTCAACTTACCTTTCCTCGAAATGTTGGAAATACATATTTCTCATAATCTCACATTGATGAAAAACTCATGAAAACATTCCTTTGTAACTGGGATTTTTGGAAACTTCTTGGCAGAAACCATATCCCTGCTCGTCGAGCAATGCCCACACATGAAACAAGAAAATCACCTTTTGGGTTTTGGAAAGTATATTCAGCATTTCTGCAGGTTAAAAGCTCACTTCTGTTGCATGATTTTTTTATTTATTTTTGCATCAAAACTTTCTGCTATATATTTTTTTATTTTAGGATCTGAAAAACAATATTTTATGTGTTTTTCATATCACTAAAAATACAGCTTGAGAGCTGCAATCTTGCATAAAGATAGTTTTAAGCTATAAAATGTAATAGTAAAGGACATAAAATTGCTCCCTTTTAGCAGGAGAAAGCAGCTCTTGAAAAAAAATTCAGCTGATGTTTCTAAGACATTATCTGAGAAAACTGGTAAGATATTTATTCCCCACATTCACTGCCAAGCTTGTGTATTATAATTAGTTATTACCAAAACAATTTTTTAAGGTAAAGAATATTTTTATGTCTTAAGAGACACATATGGTTGAGTCGTCATTAGACTATGTAAATGCTATCTGTGGAGAGTAGTTACTCAATTATGTTTGCTCATGCTGATGAAACAATCCTGTTGGAAAAGAGCAAAAGTGAGCTGCAGCGTATGTTGTCCCACATGTATGAAGTTTGTATGAATTTCAAACTTAGTATATGAAAGGAAAAACCCAAAGTTATGTTTTTGACAGATGAATTGTTAGTATTAAATCAAACAGATCAGTCTAAATGGCAAAGAGATTGACCAGGTAAATCAATTTACATATTTAGGAAGCATGTTTGACAGAGAAAACAAATTAGGTGGTGAAATTAGTAGGCTAGTAAATTCATCTTTGAAAGTCACAGCTGCTTCAGGAGGATTTTGAATAAATGATGAATGATAGGTTCTCAAAAAAAGTCCCTAATAGTTGTGTGTGAAAAAGTACAGTAATTGTTCCTACTCTGATGTGCAGCAGTGAAGGAGGAGTACTGCAGATGAAACATAGGAGTGATTTGTGAGCTGTAGAGATGTGTTACTTATGGGGGTGGGGGCAAGATATGTTTTGATCATGTGAGGAATGAAGATATTTTGTAGATGAGTAGTGTGAAGCAAAATATTGTTTGCAAGGTGGGGACAAATATTCTTGGGTGGTTTGGAGAATGAGTGCTGAGATGATTACTAGGAGAATTTATTCTGCACAAGTGACAGGAAGAAAATGTAGAAGATCAAGAGAGGACCAGATTCAGGAGTTCCTGCATGAGAAAAAGAGAATAAATGTGAAGTACAAATGGTCTTGTGTGTGATGGATGTCAGTGAAGCTCAAGTTGTGAGCTGAGATCACTGTAAATTCAGATGTTTGATACATCAAGAGTAAATAAAATGTAGTTCCATCAGTTTTAAACTTTAATCCAGCAGATAAGCTCTCATCAAGAAACTAACCTATGGTCTTAGAGAACAGCTTAGTGATATATATGCATGTAAAGAGAAAATTCCTCATCTACAGCAAGTTGAATATAACTAGAGGTGAGAAATGAGTACTTATTTTTGTGTTGTTTTGGTGTTAATAATTGAAACATTAAATGCTATATCCCATTTGAGTTCAAAACTGTAAATTTTTTTAAAAATCTGCTGACTTCCTTAATTTTAAGGATAGACTCCACCAATGAGCATTTAAAATGCAAAAAAAAAAATGATATGATATCGAAGATAGCTCCTCAGGTGTTTTAGACTTGATAAAGAATACTTCAGATATTTATTGTGTACAAGTTTTTAATGGAGATGAAAAATCCAAAGAAATGGACTGAGAACTGGAAAAAATGCTTGAAGTGAAGTGGTGTGTGTGTGTGTGTGTGTGTGTGTGTGTGTGTGTGTGTGTTGATCTCCATGAGCATCTAAAGTTGTTCCCGAATGTGTAGAAGCTTGATTCACCATAAGCAGACACATGTCCCTAATTTAGGGCGAGTGGTTCCAGGAAAGACAAGACAGGAACAACTTTATGTATTTTACCACTTGGTAGGCACATTTTCCATGATTATTTAGATACTGAGTAGTTTCCATGACATTTAATGAACATTTCATGACTGAATAGATTTTATTCATGACATTTAATAAATAGATTTCTTGACTGAATAGATTTCATGACATTTAATTGCTAAAACCTGGAAAGAGCGACATCTTTGTTTATTCACTGACGCCACATATTTGGAGGATTTTCACATTTAATGAACAGTGCTTCTTATTTTGAAAATTTGACTGTTTTCTAGCAGTTTCTGAGGAAGAAGTAATCTTTTTGTATGAGAATTTTCCTGATATTGATGCTGAATCAGTTGTAGCAGGTATAAAATCATATACAATTTTTGCAAACTTGATCAAATGTAAAACTGATGGGCGCAATGCAAGGTATTCATATTATCTGAGCATTGTTGTTTCAGCTAATATATTAATATAGTCTTTAATGGTAGTCTAAGAACTTCCTTCTTTCAGCTAGTGTCAAACAAACATTTGGCACAATGTATTGCCTTCTAATCAAACCAAGAACCCATATTTATGAGTACAAATGCAATTTTTACATTGCACATTTATTAGATTTCAGCGGGAAAAGAATTTTGAAAAAAGTAACTTTGTATACTGTAAAGAAACACTAGAGAAATCAAATGAGGAAGAGCACTGCACATTAAAACTTTTCTGGACAACAGAATTTTGTTAATGCCATTCCGTTTAAGAATAACAGTTTTCACAAAAAAAAAAAAAACATACGTTCACAGTTTTTATCAAGAGAGAAATAGACATAATGACAAAATGGATAACACTGGGCAAATTAGGTCGAAACCTGTTAACAAGGTTTGTTGTATTTTCAGTTTTTTTTTGTTTTTGTTTTTTTTACAAAAAAAATATGTATATATATGTATCTACAGTGTATATGCACACTAACTTATGAAATAATATATTTTCATGTATGTGTGCAAACTTTTTCAAAATTGCATTAAAAAGCTCAAGCCATTTACCTCTCAACAATATTATGACTTTGCAGAACATTCTGCATTAGAAATTGCAATAATATGCTGTGATTACAGGCTAAGGGGGTAATGTTTCAGACAGAAGTAACCCAGTGATTTTGTTTTAGGCATTTTACTCCGCTTTTGTACTTAAATAAACATTTCGAATAATGGAAAAACCTTAACATGTGTAGAATAATCAAATCAATGAGACTTATTTACCCAATTGCCTGTGGTTTACTGGTCTTCCATGTAGCAAAATATTTCTTCCACAAATTCCATTTCAAGTGTGTTTTTTTATTCATATATATTCTTTAAAAAGGTGTTGAGTGTGCTTAACAGGAAAGTTGACATCTAATTTGTTTACTTTCAAATGATAACCAAAACCTTCAAATATCGTTGGTGACAGTTGATACTATCCACAGCCACAGCCCCCCCATTAGTGGAAGGGGAGTGCAGATATTATATAAACACAAAAGTGCACAACACTTTTATGATTGCTTTTTTGACTAATTTTGTCTCGCTGTATCAACAATCTTGCATAGGTAGCAATGTTAAGTACAGAGAATCATGATAACATGTTTTGTTAAAAAAAACAGTTTCCGCGTTTATGTTCTGTAAATTTATGAGACAACTTCCAGCCCTTTGGCCACTTTCATCCCATCTGTGCTCTGCCCCTTCATTAAGAAATGCAACAAGGGGCATATATAGATTTTTTCTGAGGGCGTGCCAATGAAATGAAAAAAAATTAAATCCACCAGGACAAAATAAAAGAATGAGAATAGAAAAAAAATTTGTAACGTAAATTAATGAATTTTTTTATTAAATTAAGCATTTTTGTTTCCAATGTAAGGCACATTTTAACAATAAATAAAACACATTTAAACACTTTCGGGGGGAGTGGGCATAAATATATGCCCCCTTACATTACATAAATGTATAAAATATATAATATAAATACGCCCTTACATTACCATGGCTACGATGTAAACAACCCTGATGTTGGCTTTCCAGCTCAGCATACAAGATATATTTTTAGCGAATTTTTATGAATTATAAAAACGTAAAATGTTAATTCCGCTGTCGAAAATATTTATTTACGTTACAACACAACGTAAAAGAGCAAAATAAAAGCACTAAGTTTTTAACGAGTTTTAAAGTCGTAAAACCCATGGCGTCGGTCTTGTAAAAAAACGTTAAATATCAATTCCGCTATCGGAAATAATTATTTACACAACAAAACGACTGAAATGGCAAAATAAACGCACTACGTTTATTTCCAAGTACAGCGACCGTCTTGTAAAAGGTACGAAGTTAGTAATATACAGTACTTTTCTGAGATATCACTATTTTAATGGTATTAACAAAACTTGATTGCAGCTATATTTTCAAGCTGCAGGATATTTTTATACTCTTAGATCGTTTTAAGAACCCTGGAACTAGAGTATAAATTTCGTGTTTTAGAAAGAAAAAATTACTATGAAAATTCCTTGTTACTTAAGTTATACAATTATTTTATGTGAATCGTGTGATTTCTATCATTTCCGGATAACTCTGTAAGGAATAGTTTATGTGTATTTATTTATACACACTTTGGCACTGTATTCAATAAAACAATACAGATTTGCAAATGGCGCCGCAAAGAAGCTTTATTTAGTATACTGGCTGAGATTTGTGCGAACGAGCCAACAGCCAATACTTAGCACAACATCGGATCGGATTCAGTGATAACCCTGATGCAGTATGCAGTGAATAAACCGAAATATCAGTCTTATTGAGATCAGAAGTATTGAAAAATATCGAAAAATCAATCCGATATATTGATCTTTAAATACAGATATTTTCGATTCAATATATCGGTCTCAGAAATATTAAAAGATATCATACTTTTGAAAATATCGCCCATCCCTTCGTCTTGGTGAAAAAACGTGCACATACCGTAAAATCACGTGACGACTCGCTGACCAATAGCAGAACGCGACGCATGCCGCATTCCTTTTCTGTCATTATCGTTCATTGGCTAACCCGTGCCTCTTAGCAACGCCCGTAAAATTACGGTTTTGAACAGTTGTCCTACATATCCATGCCCGTTAAAATACGGGCATCGCCTTGAAACTGCAGAAACGAGCCTTGATCGTAAAAATACACGGGCAACAAGACTTTTTTACGGGAATTTTTAACAGTGTATGCAGTGGACGTACACACTCCGTAGCTTTAACTGCATAGTCCGGTTAGCTTTGCCTCGAGCATAGTTCTAGTGTGTTTGTTGAATGTGTGTTTTGTGGCTGGAGCCATTGAGTTTTTTTGTTTTCTTTTATTCTGTTACAGACGACTTTTCTACTGTGTTGTAAGATGTGGAACTGGAAGAGATTCTTCATTGAAATTGGTAGGGATGAGGCTACGTGTCTTTCGTGATGTGAAAGCCAAGGATTGCTATCAATATCATGATGTTCAGAGGGTCACCCAATGACTCTCAAGTGGATATGTATTATCGTTTTGGAGAATTGAGGTGTCGGAAGAAGCACGTTTCAGGAAAGGATGAATTGTGTTCCCGTATACTTGAAAAGTGGTACCATGATGCTCATATTCCTCTTAATAGCGTAATTATTCTAGTGTATTGTTTCGCCAAGGGATTGCTCGGCTATACTTCGTATCTGGCCTGCGCCATCTGCTACAACAGAGCTAGTGCCGAAAGGTGGCGCTTCCGCTGCTTCGCAGCCGAGGCTAGTAACCAGGGACGGATTGAGATCTTGCGGGCACTTGGGCGAAATTTCATTGCGGGGCCCAGAGCAAAATTTCATTGTAGGCACTAAAAAAATCTCATATTTTAATAAAGTCGTTTCTGAAAATTATCGTTCGTGAGGAAGACACACGAACACTACCGTAAAGACTAAGTGATTATCTGAAAGAAGTATTTGGTTTAAGCTTAAGAAAAAGACCATAATACGGACTGAAAGTTCAGACAGAGAGAGAGAGAGAGAGAGAGAGAGAGAGGGATAGAGAAAGAGAGAAAGAGAGAGGGAGAAAATAGAGAGGGAGAGAGATAGAGAAAAAGAGAGAGAGGAAGGGAGAAAAAGAGAGGGAGAGAGATAGAGAAAGAGAGAGATAAAAAAGAGAGAAGGAGAGAGTGAAAGTAAAAAGTGTTAAAATCTACGATTTTTTTTCCCGGGAGAAGAGGTTTAGGTTGCATTGTGACTCTTATAAGAGCTTATTCACAAAATGATAAAAAGATACCTGCTTAGAGAATATTTTCTCATTGCAAATATTTTTGTATAGGAAATATTATAAGAATCCCTCTAAAATAAATTGGTATAAACAGTTTTTCCCCTGGTACACATGTTTAGTGATTGATTTTTAATGCACAGTGGAGTAACTGACAAATTAGTGACATTCTAAACTTTTATACGCGTTCATATATGAAAGTTGCCTTTTTTTTTCTTTTCAATTTCTTGTAATGTTGGAAAAGTGGCCTCCATATGTAGTCCGAAAGTAACTTGGATGTTGTTCTTTTTTTCCCTTAAATTTAAGTATCAGGTTTTCACACAGATTGTTGGATATATAAAAGTAGGGGACCACAAAATGATGAAATGTAATTTGCTATTTCATGAATGCGGAAAAGATTAATGTTGTTAAAAAAAACATTTCGAATCTGAAAATTTCAGTGTCCGTACGACGAAATGGGGGGATAACGTATTCAAAAATGGGGAGATTGACAAAATATTTCAAAAATATATTTTTATGGGGCCTTGCGCCCCAAAAGTTACACAAAAAAATGTAGTTAATTTTTTCTTACCGAAAATTATTTTGTTTTCTAAACTGCGGGGCCCGGGGCGACAGCACCGGTTGTCCCTATGGTCCAGCCGGCTCTGCTGGTAACTACGTTACGTCACCGCCGCTTGCTCCATGCGTGCAGTCCGTTCGCTTACTTTTGTTGCCCCTGATTATATAAGTTCTGATTCATGTTTCTTCTGTTGTTCTTTCTCCGTGCGTTTGTACCATGTGGAATTGAAGCGCTTTTTCCAAGAAGTTGCCCATGATGAGGAGACGTGTTTCGTGGTGTGAGCGACAGCGATTGATACCAACCAGTAGAACATGTTTAGAAGGTCATCCAATGACTCTCAGAGTCGATAGGTCTCCTCGTTGTGGACAATTCAGGTGTCAGAGTAATCACGTTTCAGGTAATCGAAAATTCGTCAAAGGTTGAAGTTACCACGTCCATTGAGGCAGTTCGCGACTGGTATCAGTGTTATAGATAACTAAGTGGTGTCCCTTCAAAAGCAAATCAATAGGGGGAAATCAAAAATTCATTTGGCAGACCATATTCTGGAATGTTTTTTCCGACGGCATTGTATTTTCTCGGAACACTGCCTTCAGGTTTTCATTCGCATCATTATACAGTTCTTCCCTGACATGTAATCGATTGATTTATTCCGCCAAATAGGCACTTTCCCAGTCATGAGGAAACAAAACTTTTCTGTCATAATAAATATTTTGGACTAGGGACACAATTAGCATTCATAAAAGTCCGTTTAAGGGCCACCCAAAAATAATAACGATATGGGATTATTACACAAATCACGTGAAGTACCTTTCCAAGCGAGTAATAGATGGCAGCATGATACCGCTGACAAGTAAACAGGCAAATCGAAGCAAGAGAGCCGCAGTTGGAAGTATAACCAGTCAGACTGCCGCATGTCGCGTTAGTACATGAATACTGTAGTGTTTCTTTCAGTACAATGTTCAAACCACGAGATGTTTGAAGTTTATCTTGATACGTGTTCTGTTAGAAACCTTTCTGATATGACATGACATGGACAGAGTAGGGGAAGGAATTAAATTTCTGTTCCCTCAGGAGTTGTAAACACAGAAAAACAAAAATCCAAATATTATAATAATATGTTATTATGAAACATAGCAAATTTAGTGGTTAGATTTGCGCAAAACAAAATCAGCGATGAGGATATGTGCCGTTGTATTTGAAAATTCAGTTACTGAGCATTGTGATTTTCAAGTTCTCTGAAGAGATGTCTTCATGAGTAATGCTAAAATATAGCAACTTTACGACAAAAATGATCTGCTTGTGTGACTGCCACGCATTTCAAATGGTTCACTCTTCATTAAATTTTACTATGTTACCTGAACTCATTATTACTGGCCTGGATCCGTTTCTGGATTAGAACAGCTGTCGCGAGAAGGAGGAAGAATGAGATGTTTCGAATAACTGAGATCTGATATTTATTCAGAATTCTAAGTCTCAGGTGCAAGGGAAGTAGTTTTTCTGGGCTAAAAATCCCACACGGTGGCGCCACCTATATGTCGTGAAAAATTAAACAAGTTCTAGTATATCGTATACAACTGGGTCAAAGCATTTCCGAGACGACAAGAGTAAGATCCATTAGAAGGCTATTCCGTATTATACGGGCCAACAGAAAAGGTATAGTGGCTCAACCCGCCGGTAACTTGAATCCTGGTAACGGGAGCAATCTGTCACAACACACACTATATCGAACTCTGCTGCAAATAGGCCCGCACAGTCGCAGGCCACTCTAAGTGCCCATGTTAACCTCGGTTCACTGACAAATGCGCCTACAATGGTCACGTGAACATCAAAACTGGATCCTGAATGATTGGAAGAAGGTCAACTGGTCCGATGAACCACGTTTCGCCGCCCCAGTGGCGCAGTGGTCTAAGGCGCTGGCCTCTGATCATTCGTCCGTAAGGGTTCCGGGTTCGAATCCCGGTCAGGCATGGATGTTGTGTTTTTTACGGCACTGGCTCTCTCCCTTCCCTGGAACCAGTGACCCTAAATTAGGGACGGGCGACTGCTTATAGCCCATTGAGTTGCTCACGGTGGTCGTTAAACCTCCAATCAAAAAAAATCACATTTCCTGTTGTACCATGTGGACTGCATGTGTTCATCATTTAACTGGAGAATTGTTGTCATCTTGATGCATCATTTAGCTGGAAAAGTGTTGGCATCTTGACAAGCATCTTTTCCCGTAGAAAGAGAAAAGGTGCTTGCCCTTTTGGAAAGATGTGAAAA
Organism: Macrothele yani; assembly: GCA_039090855.1. Lineage (NCBI taxonomy): Eukaryota > Metazoa > Arthropoda > Arachnida > Araneae > Macrothelidae > Macrothele > Macrothele yani. The sequence goes on from JAYWMT010000130.1 coordinate 226,445, forward strand.
ATAATTTTGAAAGACGTTTCAGGAATTTCATGGTATTTTTTCTCCACATCAATTTTTAAACGAGAGAAATTGTCTTTTCGTCCGCAACACAAGAATCCTTAATTATGAAAAAAAAAACCTCGTATTTCCCTGTGCCCCATACATACAAATTAGTGTGCTGAAAATCGGTGCAGATACCACATTTAAAGGTATTTCATTTAGCATACGAAAATGCTGTTATCCTTTTCACACGTGTCTTTGTCGTAATTTTCCGATATATGTCAATGAACTTCTTGCACGATGGATGGCAGGTTCGGCAGTTTTGTGAAATGATGTGTTAGTGGTATTCTTCTCATCAGTAAAACACGTCCATCTACCCAAGTAACTGGACGCTTCTTTCAATACATACACAAAAATGAATCATGCAGTCCTGAAGCTTTGATTCTCAGATTCTTTAATAAAATTATTTTTTGCAAGAAAAGAGTGGTGGCTGTGACTGACTGAAAAATTTCTGTTTACCATGCAATACGTAATATGATATGTAAATTGTGAGCAAATATTTCAAGTAATTCATTGTTCCGAACGTTTTTTCAATGCATTATGTAAATGTTGGTGGTAACTATAAGTCACGCTCGTTCGGTTTGTAATGAAAAAGTTGCATAGTGAAAGCAGAACTTGCTTACTATCAACTATCTTCAAGCATTTACCGAGTAATGTTTAACTTTCGCGAAATCTTACTTTTAATTATGTACACGGTAAATGGATTGATGGATAGACAGTAAGTTTCGGAGTTTTCTCAAATGGCGTGCTGTACTCTCCTATTCATTGTCATCCCTCTCTTTCTTTTCTATCCAAGGAATTGTTGCACGAAAAGTGAACTTTGCTCGTCGATTTCTGGAAACCGAATGAAACACAAAGCAAGAGCAAGACATTTAGCATCTATGTCTTTGTTGGAACAGCAAATCTGATCTGCAGCGGCTCAGCCACGTAATTCAAGAGTAAAAGGGTCGGTTGGTAACGTGCTGGAAGCAGATATTACAAGACACGTTTAGAAATCTTGTTGCGCCTACGCCTTGCCTCGTCGTGTAAGAGCTGTTTTGGCGGCACATGGAGGACCAACATCATATTAGGCAGGTAGTCATAATGTTTAGGTTCTTCGGTGTATTTGAGTGTAGAAACGTCGTTCAAGGTAAAACATAAAATACGATATTTTTATTTAAAACAATATTTTATTCATTAAGGTAGCATACTGAGAAATAAAAATTATTAAGTAAAAAGTGTTAGTCTCCCGTAACTAAATAATCATTCTGAGATATTAAATATGTGAGGCATTACTCAGACATTTGTAATCCACCTTGTCGATAATTAAGTGCTGAATTTCCTTGGCTGATGCTCAGATATGATACACAAACTTGAAGCAGCTTGTTTGTTTTCAGAACGAATTAGAATTTACGTCAGAGTTACCTGAGTCGATACAGACTGCACAGCTCTTATAAGTATTAATAATACAAAACATTTTATTAGCCTTTTTGCATGTACGTTTGATATTTGTCAGGAAATTATATTGAAATTTTTGCGACGGTCGAAAGAACAGCTTAATTGGTATTGATTTACAAACAAATAAATTAGCAAATATTTTACTCAGGAGCAGCGATGGCAAAATCCTCATTCAGCGTGAATACGTTGAAGAAGACTCAAATAGAAGAACATTTAACTTAAAAGCATATTTACCGCTGTTCATGAAATGGAAGGTCTACTGTGTCTGTGGTTATGCACTTGGTTTTGTAAAACACTAATACCCATTTGCTCCCTTTTTTTCCACATTGCGAGAGTTGGGCACGTTCGTAAAAAAAAAAAAAGAAAAAAAAATCAGCCTACTTTTGGACAAGCAATTTTTCAAAGTCATTTTTGGGGGTCCCCTAAAGTGAGTTTCAGGAATTTCAATTTTTTTAACTTTCACAGAAACTCGTCTAACGATGTTTTAATAAAAACAGCAAATACTTTGACAAGCGATTTCGAAAAAGAAATAAAAATAGGGATAAACTTGTGACTCAGATAGTTGTGGGAGAATTGTACTGGGATATTTGCTGCGTCTTGAAAACTAACTGTTCTACATTCTGACTGGTGCTGTCACTTTTAGAAAGAACTACTTCAAAGATACTACCTGAATGCAAAGTTTCTGATCTACTATTTATCGCGCATTGCAGTAATGTTCTTACATCAAGATAAACCTGAAGAAAAATTACCAGCTATCTTCGGTGATGTAAACGACGGTATAGAGTTATATCGTCAATTCATTCAAGACTGATATTTCCGGTCAATGAATATTGCAAAATGATTCTACAAGTACGTAAGGAACTTATTGGAATATCTACCTTTTAATCAGATAACTGGCATCGGAGCACGAAGTTTCGAAATTTTTTTCATTTTTTCTTATCTCACTGTTATTCCAGCCTGTAAGCACCACTGGTGGAAACGGAAATTCACGTTCTGGAATATAAAAATAAAATTTGGAAATGGGTAGCACGATAAAAAATGCGATAAAGCTTAAAAATCAGAGTATTTGTATGTGCAATAATAATCTTAATTTATATGTATGTTGCGCCATTTATATTCAGAAAACATATTAGGAAAATATGAAACCAAACTTTCAGGAAATACCGGTTTCCATAATTGCTGCAAACGGACAGTAGCAGTGGCGCCTGGCGTTGTCAAAAGAAACATAGATTTTAAAAAACACCGTAGAACCAATAGCACGATATTGAAAACTCACGTTTTCATAAACTTTTATATCATAAGCAATAATACATTTCAATGGAAGTAATATGGCATATGTTAAATAGTATTTACAGAAAGTTAAATTTTATATTTTATAGTGAATATAATTCCCTGTTTATAAAATAACGTGGACAGAGTGATGACATTGTCTATTTACAATATCTTATATTTTATTTTCTTCCTGACCAATTTTCACAATGTAGATGGAGCCACATACCGTTAAATTAAAATTAATTCACATGTAAAAACATCTGAGTTTTAGAGGCTTCTTCGTCATATGTTAAACTTTGGTGCATTTCTTACAGTGCGTCACCAATTTTCAAAGGTATTGGTTCATTTTTCATATTCCAGAAAGTGAATTTCCTTTTCTACCATTGGTGACTATAGACTCGAAATCGGCCTGAAAACATCTACTTTTGTACTATAAATTTTCGGGAGGAGTTTTATCATTCAATCTGTATGCAATTAATTGCAGTTTTAGTGAATTGTGAAAGTTTCTGTGTGTTTATTGAAACTTTCGCAAAGTTTTAATATATAAAACAGTTATAAAGGTTTAATAAGTTTATGAACTTTTTACATGTGGACGTCGAGACTTTCCCCGAAACCTTTGGCTCACTAACCATTTCCTTTGGATGACATTGCAAATGTTCACTAAAATCACTTTTCCCCAAATTCCTTATTCATCTCAGTAAACACATTTTCTTACCCGGAGCTTTTGGGGCGTTCATTTTGAAAGAAGGATCATACTAAAACTGGCTTTTTCCTCCATGTCACTATATAATTTTTAGAAAAACTTGTGGAAAACGTTAGTGTAATAGCTTGCTTGTATCATGTCCTCGCGAGTCTTATTCAACCCGTTTTTATTAGAATAATAAGGTTGCACTTGCTTTTACTGTCACATGTGTAATGATAACACAGGAACACGCACTCCCCTAAAATGCATCTGCTAGTTTATATTTGCTATTCACCTATTCCGAATTTCTTACTCAGCAAATTTGTGGTCGAAAATTAAAATCTCGACTAAATAATTGTCTCCTGAAGCTGTATTTAAAATTTCACGAAAGTTTTACTTTTTTTGTGAAATTCTACCTGTTCGCCAAATCGAAAGCATTAACTTGATTGGCTGAGGAAAAACAGCAGGTGAAGGAGTAGATTTCACTTCATGACAAATTGGGTTTCCGTTTTCGTCATCATCGCAAACACATGCCTACCGTTCAACGGGTGCAAAATACGAAAGAATTCAAGGGAGTGGGTTAAAGCTCATTCTAAATCCGTAATGATTCCTATTTGTGTAATACGAACTATGCAATTTACTAGCATATTTTAAAATTTTCTAATATACCTTTTCCTCTTAGCTCTCGCTTCGGTTTGCATTTTAAAATTAGTTTTTTTTTTTTTTTTTTGCTTTACTCAGTGAGTATTTTAGCACTCGTTTCACTTCCTATACAATGTGTGACGCGCGCGCTTTTATAACAAGGAGTAAAATATCTCAGTTGTTTAACAAGAATTAGCGTGAGAATTCTATTGGCGCTAGTGAAAGTGCTAATAAAAGTCATTATTCGGCGCTTCGGTTCCTCAGTTTTTTCAACATAATCTCAGATTATATGTTTTAGAATAAATTATATGCATCATTTCGCTTCGTTGTGTTTATTCTGTAAATTTTATCTATGACAGCAAGCTGTTCGTGAGTCTAGGAGAGATGTAGGATCCCCGCGGCCTGAATTTATAACATAATTAATCACAGTTTCTCTTTCCTTTTTGGTCTTTTTGCCATTTGTATGTCTCCTTAGACTTCCACGTTTCGTCGTATGTCGTGGTACTTTACTCTATGGATAGAGAGGAAACATTCAGCACATACTAACGTACCGACTTAAAACCACTAAGGACACTTTTCATATAGAGTATGTGGACTTTGTAGAATCAGTCAACGCTTTTAGGGTTTAAAAGAAATTTTCAGCTTTTTCATTTTGTTTCGCGAAACATAAAAAGTTACAGTGAACACGTGATTACAAATGTAGCTAACATTTTCTTTTTCATTTGTACTCTGAATAATATTCAAGGCCACAGACGCAACATCTTTTTAACGCACGAAAACTGGAACCCTATCCCAATCACTCACACCACTTCCGCTTGAAAAAACTGGAGCTTTTTTTTAAAATAAAGGAAAACATATGTACTTTAAAATCATTTGGTTTTGGAATATTACATGAACAGTTGCTGTACCATGCAAAGTAAATCATCAGTGAACCAGTTATTTGGAGGAAAGTCCAGATTCCTCACAGCAAGAAACGATTTGAGGCTAATATGTGAAAGGTTCATTAATTTATTAAATTTTATAACTACACTTCACGTTATTAATTATTTTAAAACTTTGTCAGTTTCAGTAAACTTTTGTTTAGCAGCAGGAAAGCTCCCTAAAACTAAAATGTTCTCAATTGAGATTCAACGACAAAAGGATGGCCTAAATTTTAAATTAGCAAAGTAGATGGCTTAAGTTAAAAAAATTTGATTTGTTTGTTCATATGGCAGTTTTCCTGTTTATGCATTACAAAACGCTCCTTACATTCTGTAGAATAATTTTTCGATGTTCACTGACTGCATATGTTTTCCCTGAAAGAGTTCCCATGGGGGAAATTTTATATTTTCGTTTATAACAGCGAATATAATGCGTAACAGTCTTTGTTTCAGGATAATCTCGATGTAAAGACATTGCTCCATTAGGTGATAAGTAGCAGATCAGAAATTTTGCATTCAAAAAGTACCTTTAAATCGAATCATTATTCAAGTTTTGACGTGCTTTGGAGTGTTTTGAAACGTTTGCTTTTATGATGGAACTAATTTCATAGTATAGTTATCACACAACTTTCTGGTGGAAGCGAATATTTCTACTGTACATTTTACGTTCAGATTAAGTGCTAGCTTTTCATTTCTTGTTAAAAGTCACTTTTCAAAGCATTTATTTTTTTACTAGTGCATTTTTACCAGATTTTCTTACACAGTCGAAAATCTAGAAATCTTGAAGCTCTTAAGTGTCTGCAGCGTCGCTTCTACTTTATTGTGTTTCCCATCTCTCTTAACGTATTTAAATAAATTGTTATGCTCCTTGAAACAACGTATTAGATTTTGAATTATTTTCCCTTTAGGTGATCTGAAAAAAACACATTAATAAAGATAAGTTTATTTTTCTCCCTGAAGTACAGCGTGCCAGAAGAACTACACCGCTATGCAATCTTTCATGTTAGTTTGAATATATTCTTGATATTGAGATATTAGAAGCATGCTTGCGCACCTGGCGAAATATTCAAAACTGCAGGACAGAAATTTTCTTTGGTCTTAAAATTTGCACTTTTAATATGCATATAACATACTTTGGTCTTGGATCTAAGAGCATAACATTTCGGAAATCATTATTCTGCTTAAAACGGCCTTATTCATAGCGACTGGAAAGCTACTTTCAAAAGTATCTAGCTACTGCTGCAACTACACTCACGGACAATGAAATTTGCGCACCTAGAAGAAAACATGCTACAACCGCGAAATTTGCAAATAGCTGGTATGCAAATGATCCACGTTTGGTGCGAGTGAGCATGACCGCACACCCTGTGGTGGCGCTGCAAGCACGAACTGGCAGCCATATGAACTGGAGTATAGTCGATGTCCCGTGAAAGCGAAAAGCACCGGCCGACCCAAGAGAGAGTAAGTACAGAGTGACACGAATGCCCGGGTAGACGCCAGAGACTTCGATTTACGCAACTTAAGGATTTTAAGAGAAGCCTGATCATCGGGCCGAAAACCGCAGGGTGGTCGGCGCGCCGTATAGCCCGCCATGTGGATCGATCTAACCATACCGTCCAATTGTGTTGAGAGCAGTGGACACGTGACGGCACTGCCACACGGCGGAGCGGCTCCGGACGGACCAGAAGGACCGTCGGTAAAGAGGATAAACGGATCGAGCGCCAGTCACGAACGGATCAAACGGGAACCCGATCCACTATACAGGCAGATGTAGCAGCTCCTGTGTGCCCACGAACCATTTCCCGACGCCTCGCGGAAGCGAATCTGCAATCTCAGCGCCCCTTATCTGTGCTGCCATTAACACCGAAACATCCCGAGCTCCGTGTGCAGTGGTGCCAGGCCAGAGCGACGTGTGGTGTTTAGCGATGAGTGTCGCTTCGTTTTGGAGACAGATGATCACCGTGTCCGGGTATGGAGGTCTCGGATCAACGGCACAATCCCAATCTCGCTATCGAGCGCCATACCTCCCCCACTGCAGGCATTATGATCTGGGGATCCATTGCTTACGATAGCCGATCAGCACTAGTAGCGGACTGTGGATCATTCACGGGCCAGCGGTATGTGGATAAGATACTACGGACCCATGTGCTCCCGTTCCTGGCCAGGATTCCGGATGGATTATACTAGCAGCTCGGGTTGCCCAGGACTGCCTACATCATGTCCAGACATTTCCATGGCCTGCCCGCTCCCCGGACATGTCCGCTATCGAGCATGTGTGGAATCAGTTGAAACGCCAGCTGCCGCCGTGCAGCACTATCCGGGATTTGGAGCGCACCGTCCTACACGTGTGGGCCAGTCTGCCGCAGAACAACATCAGTCGTCTGTTCGCCTCCATGTCGGACCGTATTGCAGCATGTATCGCCGCAGGAGGCGATGCGACGCGCTATTGAAGATGACCTGACTGCGTGTCACAGATCGCTCTGTAATTGTCCGGAAGCTCTGTTTTTGCTATCATGTGTATCATTCCTCTGTATCATTACGTCAATAAAATTTCAGTTCAATCCGTTGCTTCCTTCTTGGTGCGCAAATTTCATTGTGCGTGAGTGTACATTTTTGAAAATGTAATTTATCACATCTACCTTTTCTAAAGATCACACTACTATTTTTGTGAAAGATAGGGCTTACCACTACATATTAGCTACTTTCCTAAATTTAGGCATAAGTTGAATGTGAAATTTTGGGGATATTTATATGTGCATTGTTATATACGAATATGGCTCTAGAACTAAATAGCAAGGTGAATTACACAAATAGTTAACCTTTGTATTTACCTCGGCTCTGTTCATCATATGTAACACATTTTAATATATTCAGTGGCATTAGCATGACTGTTTATGTATCTCAGGGAATTCAAATAAATACCATATCAAGAAATATCTGCGAATTCTTTCTCTTCGGCTAAGAGAATCTAATCTCGCATTCTACAGCCCTCAATAAAACCGCCAGCGCGATCGTCTAATACGAAACGCCGACTAAGATTTTCGGATTAACAGTTTGCCTAGCTTTCACAATGTAAGTCAACTCAGGTACTTGATTGGAGAGCGGGCACACTCAGCTGCCTTATCCAAGACAATAACGCTCCAGGAAATATAAAAATTACAAGTGATTTGAAAAATACATTTCTTCACTTTTTAAAAAATTGCGTGGTCTGTAGTGCACTTTTTCGCTACGCTATTTTGTAGCTGGCTATTGCTACAGCAGCATGCTTTATTTCTAGAGGTGCTACAGTATATGCTAAACTAGTATAAAAGTGGCGCGCCACAGTAGCACAACTACTAATAGCCCACTATTTCAGTAACAGCGTATTCATTTAAAGCCATACAAACACCTCCTCAGAAAACTTGAAAAGCACAAGCCCCTGGATCGGAATGTCAAACAGCCAAAACCGGATTTTCTAATTTCAGCATGCTTCCATTGCACGCCTAAGAGGAGAACCTGGTCGCTGGAAAGGTGATCAAAGCCCAAATATGTGCCTTCACAATATTTAGGTCTCCAAAGTAGCTTTAATATTAGCACTCTAATATTAAAGCTCCCATATTTTTACAATAGCAAGTTTTAAAAGTTTTTGGTACAACACACAAGTAATAAAATTTCCCTCTCTCAAAATAAGCATACCGAAATTTTTCTATGGTAAGAAAAAAGAAGGAAACATTATAAATGTAAAGATTTGGCAAGAGCAAGATACCTATTCAAGTGCTCTTGATCGACAATGGAAAATATTCAACATTAAATGTTTTGAGTCTTCAATAGTTTCATCAGAATGAACAGTAAATAGACATCACAATTTTTGAGTGAAATTACTGCTGAATTTTTTTTCATTACAAAACACTGCAATGTGCTTTCAACAGTTACACAAATCGCATGTGAGATGTATCTATGGACATATACACTAACAAGAAAGTTGACACCGAATTTTCTGGTGTAATAAGCACGTTTTTTTAATCCGTTCTGACGCAAATTAAATTTATCAAAGCTATTCAAAGTCAATGGAACTGGTATGGAAAACAATATATCTGACCAAAGAAAGATTTTCAATCGGGTTTTTAATCCCTCAGATATCGCTGTAAAGAGAATCGTGAGCTTACGAACTCTTAGAAACAGAGATATCGACAAAAATAAGATGTGACTTTACGTCCCCTGGTGGGAAAACCATGCATTATTTTAGGAAGAAAGTATTCTTAAAAGGTTTATCCGTATAAGCGGTATCGGTCGAAGAGAAAAAAATTAGTCGAGTTTTCAGGAGCCCGGATTTTGCAATAAATACTTCAGAAGCAGAAATTAACACATATGACCCCAGGTGGCTAAACCATTCTTTACCAAACATTAGAAATTATGTGAAAAATATTTTCCATCAGGTCTTGTATGCGATACAGGAAGAATTTTTCAAATCAGAGCTTTAGGAGCAGAAATAACGCAGAAAACGCAATTTACCTTTGTACCCCCTTAACGGAAAGTGTATGATTTACTTGAAAATTTTGAATTTATAGGAAAAACATTTCGCATCGGAAACACTATCCAACAAAGAAGGAATTTTTCAAATCGTACTGTTAGAAGTAGAGATATTGACAAAAATAAGATATACATCTACGCCCCTTGGCGTAGAAACCATGCATTTTTTCAAGCAGAAAACTTTCCTAAAAGGTTTGTCGACATGAGTAGTATCGGTCAACAAACGACGTTTTTTTCAATCGAGAATTTAGAACCTCATATTTGCTGCAAATACATCAGAAGCGGAAATTTAGATTTACTCCCCCTGGTGGCCAAACCATTTTTTTACAAAAATTATAAATTATGTGCAAGCGATTTCCCATCGGGAGCTGTATCCGGTGCAGAAAGAAATTTTCAAATCGGAGATTTAGAAGCAGAGATATGGGGAAACGCAATTTACTGCTATGTCCCCTAGCGGAAAGTTTATGAATTACTTGAAAATTTTGAAATTATTATGAAAAACATGTCACACGGAAAACATTATCCAACAAAGAAGGAATTTTTCAAATCGGACTCCTAGAAGTAGAGATATTAACAAAAAAAAGATGTAAATCTACACCCCTGGCGTAGAAACCATTCACTATTTTAAGAAGAAAATGTTTCTAAAAGGTTTGCCGACATGTGTAGTATCAGTCAACAAACGACGTTATTTTCAATCGAGAATTTAGAAGCTCATATTTTGCTGCAAATACAACAGAAGCAGAAATTAAGATTTACGCCCCCTGGTGGCCAAACCATATTTTTTACAAAAATTAGAAATTATGTGCAAACGATTTCCCACCAGGAGCTGTATCCGGTGCCGAAAGAATTTTTCAAATCGGAGATTTAGAAACAAAGATATGGGGGGAAACGCAATTTACCAATACGCCCCCTAGCGGAAAGTCTATGAATTACTTGAAAATTTTGAAATTATTTGAAAAACATGTCACACGGAAAACACTATCCAACATAGAAGGAATTTTTCAAATCGGACTCCTAGAAGTAGAGATATTGACAAAAATATTTTTGATGCACATCTACGCCCTCTACAGGAGAAACTGTGGAATATTTTAAGAAGAAAATAATCCGAAAAGGTTTATCGATGTGAGTGGCATCAGTCCACGAAAGAATTTTTAATCGATATTTTAGAAGCTACGATTTTATGGCAAATACATCAGAAGCAAAAATTAACACTTACGCCCCCTGGTGGCCAAAAAGGTATTCTTTACCAAAAATTTGAAATTATATGCAAAAGATTTTCCATCCAGAGATGTACGATTCACGTTAAACTGACGTAATAAAACGTTTAAATTATTTGTAATCGGAATTTTAGAAGAAGAGTTATCGGGGGAAATGTAATTTACTTTTACGCTCCGCCCTAGCGGAAAATCTATGCGTAATTTGAAAAAGTAACTATATCTAAAATACTGTTCGACATAAATGGAATCGAAAGATAAAATATTTTTTTCAATCGGATGTTTAGAAGCAAATATGTGGAATAAAACGTATTTTTGAATTCGACATCATCTGTATTTACGCCCTCTACAGGCGAAATTGTATCACGTAAAAAAAAAACGAAATAAAGGATCATCATTTGCATATTTCAAGCTTCCCAATGCAGAAACGAATTTTTCAAATCGGACTAATAGTTGCTGAGATATCGTGGGTACAGACGGACGGACGGACGGACAAACCGATAACAGAAGCACGACCTTTTTACAAGAGACGTGCTAAAAAGGTAATGAACTGTTTTTAAATATTGAAAGACATCCACCCTTCTGGCAACGGTACGATTCACGTTAATATCTCATACGTAACAGAAACATTTCGAAATCTCTTTATAGTAAACCATATCTGCCCACCAAGCTGCTGTAATTAATACATTCTGAAAAGGAAATGCAAGTGACAGTCCCAGCCCCTCGATATACCCTCCGCCCTAGCTGACGACCCGTTGCCGGACATCTGGAAAGCCTCAAACGCTTTCAGTAGCGTCGGGTTTAGCCAATGTTCTAAGAAAACGTCGTACCACAGAAGAAATGCTGCCAATAGTCCGGAAGCACTTGATTCTAAGAATGTCTTTTATTTTGTGGAACATGTGAATATACTCGTTTCGGTCTTGTCCGGTGAATATGACTGATGTTTTTAATTTTCCACTGCAAAGATTTGCCAGAAATGTATTCGCTCTTGATGGATATAAGTATAATCGACTGATATATATAAATGATAATTGAATGCGTAGTTTCATTGCCGTTACTATAACGGCAATTGTTCCTTTTTTTATTCTCATATCTCATGTTTAAATATTTCATTTATTTTAAGTAGATACATTTTCTTTCAAAAACGAATTACATTTTTCTTTAGAAAGAAATGGCGAGAGTAATTTCTTCAGCGGCGAAGCTTCGTGAATGAAAGAGCTGTTGTATTCTGGCATTAAATGTACTTTCGAGTAGTGAACAGAGGAAAACTACATCTATGATCTTCCTGCATTTGCTCTAATATCTTCGGTCTCGCTAAACGTACTTAGTAAAATTCATATTGCATCTACCTGAGAAGTAATGATCAGAAGCGCATACAAATCCCTTCGCGGCTAAGTTTGGCCGAGATATGCATACGATTGAAATATGAGAGCTTTGGGATTGCAGTGTTTAGCGATACAAGTGAGAACGCCTCTGACATAACGTCACAACTACGTTAGGTTTCCTCGTGAAAATAGTCCTGAGGCTTTGAGCTGCGATTTCCAGCCGAAAGCAAACTACCAACAGAATACCACGACGGAAAATTCTCCTACCATATCGCCGAATGAGTGCATTTGACAGGGGCCTGATTATTGTTATATGTCAGGATGGATGGTTCATTCGCGGCACTGCGTAGCAGTTGAGTCATGATTACACAACATTGTATCAATTTTAGCAGCAGCCTCTGCTGGGTGTGGAATTAGAGCACGCACGATGGAGGGTAATTTGATCTATCAACATTTATCCGTTGTCTCCACAGATATTCACTCTACCACCAGAGGAACGGTAAATGTTGTTTTAAGCCGTCCCATCAGAAGAAAAACACTGTCTCGAAGACTGCTGGAAAGAGGACGCCAAGCATCGCGTCAGTCTCGTTGAGTACCATTAATCAATGAGCATCGACGCCAGCATCCTGAGTCGTGCCGTACTCCAATGAAATTGCAGACAGATTAGTGTCGTGCGGTCTTCAGCAATAAATCTCGCATTTCCTTGGGGACCTACGATCCCAAGTATCGCGTATAAAAATTACGGGGAGAATGGACCAGTTCAAGAAAATTGTCAGAAAAATATAACGGCATGAATAGATCTTTCTACAGCGGTAGTGGTCTAATATTTTCAGAATTCATATGGTACATGGCTAACTAATGAATTTGTTCATTTAAATGCTGTTTCATATTAGACAATCATAACAATGATTTAGATTTGATAAATGGCAAGAATTTCTGAATGAGTGAAACGTTCATGAAATTTTAAAAACAGCTTCAGGACCTTATTTCTTAGTCGTTACCCCCCCTCCCCTCCCATCCCCAGGACATATTAACTCATTAACAAATTTTGAATAGGCAAATCGCAAATAAAAACTAGCAGATACAATTTTTATCGCAAGCATAAAATAGCGGATGCAGTAGAACCCGCTTATATCAAGAAGCACGTGACTGCTGAAAACCCTCGCTAAATCCGTTTTGGGATGAAATTCTCACCATGTAAAATTATAAATACGTGTTAGCAAGAATACAGGTTTGTATTATGTATCCATAAGAATTTAATATTCTTGAAAGATTTAATTAACCGTATTATTACTACAGTGTAGTGCGAATGAGGAGAAATGTGTGTCCACTGCTGTAAACAAATGTATTATTGTTATTGGTAGTCACCATGTAATTATATTTGTAAAATTTTAAATCAATGCGAAATGTAAAGGTTTAAAAGCTTAAAAATCTAAACGATTTAAATATTCAATAAGTTAATAAACAATAAGTAGCAATAAAGAAAGGGGAAAGTTTTTCAAGCTCAGTTTTTAGCATTCTACTTTTAAGAAATGTTCTAGTAAGATATTTTTCTAGCTTTGCGTAACATTTTTTTTATTTATCAGACATGGCCCACAGTGTTATGACTTTATAGACGCCATTCTACACCCCGACCACATTTTTTTCCCTCAAAGAGCAAACAATGTATCTGATTTATGCAAATGGCTCTACTACCGAAGTGCGATGTGTCATCGGGCTTGTATACGTTCCTCGCTCTGACTCTCGGTGTACCACTACGCGATTTAAATAGCTCCACAACGAATTGCTAAAGAACGCTTGCGTGCGTGCGTGCGTGCAACTAAAATAATAAGACAGTGAAAAAGTTCAATAGAGTTCTTTGATTGTTTGGATCGTCTTTAATGTGCAGTTGAACTCACTTTGTAAACTCGCTTAGGTTTAGAAGGAGACGTTGCGTTAGCCAATAGTGTCTTTTATTGAACTGGGTGCTTTTCGTCGGATCGAATTAGATGGTTTTATGCAGCAAGAATTTGTAGCTGAATTTTGCAGCACGCATTTATATTGTTGGCTCCCTAGTTATATCTTCAGTTTCGATTCCCTCCCCCTCCCCCTTTCCTGCAGGGTGAGAACACCAGAGATGAACTCATTTCAGAATTAACAATTCGAGATTCCCCGAAAATTCTTTCAGTTAAACTGGACTCCCTTAGTTCCCACTTACGAAGCACAGTTTTTCAAGCATTCACGAAACTCCCTTTGAGTAGATGCAAGTTGGCTGTTCAGTTTCTTATTTTGTACTTTTCATTTGCTGCACTCAACACTTAATATTTGTTTCATTTCCGATGACCTTATCTGCCTCACCAAAAGTTGAAAATTAGATAAAGAATTTCGGAAATATCAAATGAAACAGACTTGACACTTTTTCTGTAAGTGACACTGGGAAGGGTTTCCAAAGCTCGTTTTCTCACTCCACGCCCATGTAACTTACTTGCTGTAAAACTGACACTCACAGCGTTAGGAATGAATGTTTATGATTCATGAGGATTAGCAGCTGTAATATTATATTGCTGGTTGGTACAGTATCTGTTTTCAGTTTCTTTTTGCAAGATAATACAATAAATTCTGATTATAAATTACGGATATAGCTATGATTATAGCTACGAAAATTCTTGCATTGTTTACTTTGAAATTTTCCTTTCGTTTACATTTCATCCAGTTTTTTTTCAAATCAGCATCTTCAGGAATGCAATGGTAAACAATATACGAACGTTTGCATTTCCTATTGAAGGATAAACAGCCTGCTACTGCATATCCAAGTGTACTGATATAAGATAGGAAAGTATCCACAACTTCTGTTGAAGAGTGTGAAGAAACAATAACGAGTTATGAAGTATTATATGTTTAGAAACTATGAAGAAAAGTAACGAATTATGATGTATGTTCACAAATTAGGAAGAAACAGTTAGTACGAAATGAACATCCACACTACCCCATTCAGCGAACAGAGATGTCTTTCAACTTAAAAAATCATGTGAACTACCATGTATCTTCTTTGTGCCTTTTGTGTGTAACATCTGGTGCAAATCCCACACAGATTTCGACTCCGCACCGAAATTGCCCCCACCAGGCCCACCTGGTTTTAAATTTGGGGCTTATTTTGACAGTTGCCTCACTGTTCTCCTCGATGTATGGGATTCCACAGTTAATACCTTTTTACCCCTTTTGGAAGATCCATTCTGTCTGCCTACTTCATATCCCTCTCGCCCCAACTTGTAAAATGCGGATTACTTGTTTCTGTATTCCCGTTACTTAAGGAGACAGCACTGGCTCTGTGCTGATTTGCATGCTCATACTTTCACTTTTCCTAAAAACAAGTTTTCAGTGGTTGTATTGCTATCAGTATGCTTGGAGCCTGTTAGGTGTTCAAAATAGCTGTCAGATGTGCCTTGTGGAATGTTTCTTCTTTCCGTTCCTTCATGATTTTATGAATTTGTTATTGTTCTTAAGTTGTGGAAGCCGCTGTCACTGTTGAAAAAATACCCGAAAACACTACAACATAAAAATGGAATGGTTATCTGGATAATTGATAAAAAGTTATGAACAGCAGGTAGAACAGTGAGGCAACTGTGAATATAGGCCCCATGTTTAAAACGGAAATAAATGATACTGAACACTTAGGCTAAGAATTGAGGGAACATGGCATTTAGCACACCAGTGGAAAGGGTAACAAAGAGGCGTAAATGTATGTAAGACATCAGCTTCCGTCCAATTTGCCCCGATTCAGAATAATGCCGAATTTGAAACCACAAGGTCAAAAAGTGAAAAACCAATTCTATTTATAAAGTTTTGCAATTTTTCTCGTACTCAAAAGTTAAAGACAACACCGTCAATACACGATAAAACTTATGAAAGCGGAAAAACCCTTTATAAGTCTGATTTGCATCTGTGCTGATTTGCGTGCTCAGACTTTTCACTTTTCCTACGTCATGGAAGCTCTTGGACATTGTATATATAGAGAGCCCACTGGCACATACTATTGTAATCTGAGGATGGGACATAGTGCTCCCGAATGATCTCACTTTTAATCTGTAAATATTTTAACTTATAGTAAATTTTTAACTGACTTGTAAAGGATTTTTTCATTTCATAAGTTTTTATCGTGTATTGACGGTGTTGTCTTTAACTTTTGAATTATAACTGCACGAATGTTAACCGCTCTTTTCTCGTACTGTTTCTTATGCTAAATCTTAATTCTTAGACCCCTAATTTTGAATAAAAATTAAAAATACAGTCATATCTGTAATTGCGTATGTTTCGTTAACACGAATTTACTCTAAAGGGATCAATGAATCGGTAAAAGCTGTTTGTAAAATGCAGACTTTTGCATATGCGAGTTTGCTGTTATTCGATTTCATTCCCGGCGCTTTGACCTTTCAAAGGACAAATTTAATCTTGCGGGAGGTCCCGGAGTTATTTTCAATCCGCGACTTTCTATAGGCCAGCGTCTTACATGAATGAACGCAGAGGTGACTACCAATCCCGGGGACCAACGAATTGTGCACCCACTAATTGGTTGTGAGATGTAATCTCCTCAAAAACCGACACCATTCCACGACAGTCAGGAGAGCATTAATCACCCGTCACAGTTAGTCATTTCGCTTCTGCATGGAAAGGGAGTAAGGAAAGTTCGTTTTGATTTCATTTCTACAAGCTCGTCGAAAGGGTTTTTCCATTAGGGTGTCTCGCATAGAAAGGTGAGGAACGAGGATAAGACGTAAAAGCTAGATAAAATAAGCTATATTCTCTTTTGGTTAACGCATCGAACGTGCTGAAAACTGTGAGATAACATGTTTGTGCTGTTTTATTTCTGTTATTTCAGAGCTTTAAATGATATTAGTACATTACTCGTCATATTTGGTTGCCGGGACGCATGTCGTTGACTTGCCGTTGGCTTACATTATAAAATCGTTTTAATTTACGCCGATTCCGATCACGCCGATTTGGCCGAGAGTGCTTCCCCGGCGTAAATCTACGGCAGTAACAGGGATACCAGCTCGAAACAATGCCAAGGAGTAAAAGCAGGGAATGGAGTTAAGGTGACCAATCAAATTCCAAATAAAATCGCCATGTGTTGCAATAAGGACAACGTGCTAATATGAGAAATTAGAAGTACATGTACTAGCGTATGGACAAATCAAGTCATTGCACTCGCTACAGTGCAGCTACTTTCTGCCAATGTAACAAGCCAGACTTCAGTAAAATAAGAATTCATCCGCAGAGTCACAAGAAGAAAAAGAATGTGCGCGCAGGATCACGAAGAGGATGTGCATGCATGGCCAAAAAAATAGGGACGCGCGCTCAGTGTCAGAACACGAAAATGCGCGCGCAGGTCAATATAATACGGTTGTTTTTTGGTTTTCTTTTTTAAAATGGCTTTTAAAAGAGCTTGTGCGGTTGTCACGAAAAACCGGCAATTACTTTCTTTGGAACACAACGTGATAAACTTTCTGGTGTGTAATGAAAAGAGTAAACTTATACTTTAGTGTCCATTTTTTTTCATTGGAGGTTTAACGATTACCGTGAGCAACTCAATGAGCTATAAGCAGTCGCCCGTCCCTAATTTAGGGTCACTGGCTCCAGGGAAGGGAGAGAGCCAGTGCCGTAAGACAAACACAACATCCATGCCTGACCGGGATTCGAACCCGGACCCCTTACGGACGAATGATCAGAGGCCAGCGTCTTAGACCACTGCGCCACCGGGGCGGCACTTTAGTGTCCAAAATTCTTTGACAGGGGAGTACTGGAGAAAGAACCTGTAAATTCATATAAAATGGCGTGTAAAACTTACAAATACAATATATCTTAAATATTTTTACCGTACAATTTACATACAAGCACAACGGTATGTAAGAAGGCTGAGGGCAGTCTCATACAACTCCTGGGCGATGCCGTGGCTTATCCACCGCGAAAACGTCATTGCAAGAACTCCTGATGAGATTTCTGCCACCAAGAGAATTCATGCATTCAAAGTCCGAGTCAAAATCTGGGACCTACATCCGTCATCGAAAATAGGTGAACTGGCTGTTCTCTAGCTAACTCCACTCATCCCTGAAGCAATAACTTACCACAATGCAATGAAGTCATTCTTCGAATATCATTTCAGTTTAGACAAATAATTGCTAACTAATAAGAGATTTTATCACAGAAAAGTTACGCAATAGCACCAAATGGTGCCAGCAGACCAAAACATTCCTGGCTACACATCCTTATGGCTGTTCTTCGTTCCTCTTCCTTCCATCCCACAACTCATGAACACTGAATTCGATGAAGCCTCATAATTTTCTTTCTACCTTTTCTGGGACGCAAGAAACGAAGTGACGCTTTTTCCGCACACGAAATATTTTTTTGCTCCTGTTACGCAAAATATGTCCTCTAAACAGCCATTTTAAAAAGGAAAACTATAAAACCGTTAGTTTCCGGAAGAGTTTTACACCCAACAAGGGTGGAAATATTTGCTATCGTCTCCGACAGATACAAGTAAAGGGGTCGTTTCTGTACCTCTTTTTTGCCCATTCTCTCCCTTAGTTTCTGTTCTCTAATGCAGGACTTAATTTTTTTTCATATACCAACATTTCCGATGAATTTATGAACACAGTGAAAAGCTTTAGCACTTTCTATTGCTCCCTGATCGTCTTCGAGCAGCTGTTGATCGTCCCAGCAGCACTGAAATTAGAGTCATTCCTGTGTCGTTACTTTTCAAAACTTTTTGTCTGCTGTGTGCTGCCATCTGTTGTTTGTTTTCCGATTTGAAATAATATTTTAATTGTTTTTTACTTCGGCATTTCGCTCATTTACAAATAAGCTTCATGTACGTCAAAATCTACTTGCATTTGGTTTTCGAACAATATTTTACGAATCTTTAGAAACAGCATACACTTTGCTGCTAATATGTCTTTCTGTATAATGTGCGCATACCAGTCTTTTACTTCCCGAGTTTGGTGTAATTTTACTTACAATTCTAGAGTTGTATGAGAGCAGATATTTTGCGATTCGCAAGTAAGAAATGTTTCTTTGCGATGCACTCCAATCATTACACTCTTGATTCTCTTAAACGTCTTGAGAGACTGAAAAAGTAGCAAAACAACACAGAACCATACAGATATATCTGACCAGACAATGCTAATTGAATCCTTTTCAGGAAATCCATCGCTTAGCGGTGGCTAACTAAATCGCGGTGCCGATGATGAAAGTAAATGGTGTTTCTGATTTTCAAGAGGCCAGCAGAATTGTTTTGAAGGGATAGCACGAATAGTTGAAACTATGTCGAATGTTTTAAAGCAGAAAGAGAAAAGCTGCTTGTCCTTTTGGAAAGATGTGAAAAATAATTTTGAAAGACGTTTCAGAAATTTCATGGAATCTTTTCTCCACATCAATTTTTAAACGAGGGAAATTTTGTTTTCGTCCGCAACACAAGAATCGTTAATTCTGAAAAAAAAACCTCAGATTTCCTTGTGTCCCATACATACGAAATAGTGCACTGAAAGTGGTGCAGATATCACATTTAAAGGTATTTCATTTGGCATACGAAAATGCAGTTCGCCTTTTCACACGTGTCTTTGTCGTAATTTTCCGATATATGTTAATGACTCTCCACACGATGGGTGGCAGCTTCCGCAGTTTTGTGAAATGATGTGCTAGTTTCACCCGGCATATGCCGGGTGGTTTTCTTCTCATCAGTAAAACACGTCTGTCTACCAAAGTAGCTGGAGGCTTCTTTCAATACCTTAACGAAATTGAAGTTGCTGAAGCTTCAGAATCAGATCATATGTAGAGAATTTTAGGAAGGGAGTATCGAACCCAGGTCTTGAACAAACCCTTAGAAATAGGAAGCTAGGAGATTTGGACTAGAGTGCCAGATAGGAAAGTGACAGGGAAGCGAGGTAGAAAGGGAGAGGAAGACGCCCTTTTTGTTATCGGGGTGCCAGTACCCGGGGTCCTACGGCTTAACGTGCCCATCCGACGCACGTCGGGTATTCAGTGGCTCGAGCGTTCGTACCTGCCTGGGATCGAACCTGAGGTCATCCCAATGGCAGTCACGTACGCTGACCACTAGGCAACCCTCGGCCCAAATTTTATTTTTTACAATAAAAGAGCGGTGCCTCTGACTGACTCAAACATTTCGGTTCACCATGCAATATGTAACATGACACAGTATGTAAAGTGCGAGAAAATATTTCAAGTAATTTATTGATCGGAACGTGTTTTCAATGTATTATATAACTGAAGGGTGTAACTATAAGAAAAGCCCGTTAAGTTTGTAATGAAAAAGTTGCATAGTGAAGGCAGAACTTGTTTACTATCTTGAAGCACTTACCGAGTAATGTTTAACTTTAGCGAAATCTTCCTTTTAAGTATGTGCACGGTAATTGGATTGATGGATAGGTAGTAAATTTCGGATTTTTCTCAAATGGCGTGCTGTACTCTCCTATTCATTGTCATCCCTCTCATTCTGCTCTATCCAAGAATTTGTTGCATGAAAAGTAAACTTTGCGTGTCGATTTCCGGGAACCGCATGAAGTGCAATGCAAGAGCAGGACAGTTTGAGCACCTAACCAGCATTGTGTGAAAATTCCACTGCGGCCATGCAATGAGGTGTACCAGTTCCGCACGTCTAAGGTGCCGATTACTATAGTTCTAACTGTATTCAATTGGGTCTGTCAGTAGACATGAGCGGTCATGGGAGAACACGGAAGTAATCTTAGTGTTCCCTCGAAACTGCTTAATAATCCGGGCCTTACGCCATGACGCGCTGTTCAACTGGTCTACATCTTGGTCTGGAAACACTGTCTGCACAAACGAATGAACCCATCTGAAATATTCGAATGGTACGAGATGTTGTTTAGGGGGCCATCCATCGCTATCACAGGAAAGAGAGTGTCTCAGCAAAACAACACCTAGAGTATTACGCCCTTGTCACCAACCACCACCCATTAAATCAGGGAGACTCGTATGATGTTCCCCAGAACTGTACGCTCCCAACCTCGAGCACAAGCATATCATCCAACCTGTGGATGCAATAGGATGTGTTTGACTATTTCCGGAGATTTGTTGACTTTGTATGGTGTTCAGATGTATGTGTTCGTTTCATGCGTAGTTGATAAGCTGTGGAGATTCGTAGAGCTGTTTTGCCCTAAAGGTGACAGGCACGGTAAAGTTTTATGCTGTAATTCTTTTGTTTATTTCTTTTGTGTTCCTTTGGTCGTGGCAGGGGACGCCATGGCTGCTTCGAGCAATTTGTCTCTTCCACCAATCAGCGTTCTCGAACGCGTATCTGCATTTAATCATGCGGCTAGACCTCTCGCTTCCTCTCCTCTGACTTAACAGATGGCTCATCCAATCATAGTACTTGAGCGTAAGTCTGGAATCACTGCGGCTACGAGGGCTCAATCTTCGATGATTTGTCCTTTTCCCTTTCGATACTTGATGTCACCTCAAAGTCGTATAGTGCCCTGCAGTGTCCGCATATGATCTTGGCTAACTGCCTTGATGATGACCAAACATTTCTGATGACGTAAGGCCTGCATGTACTTAAGCGTAGACTGTGGCTCCTACTGTATTTTCCCAGGGGTATTTTAAAGAATCGTCTGCCTGGGCTCTCAAAGTCGTGCATACATCATTGGTTTGACTGTGCTGGATCACACCAAAGGATGCGTAAGCTAGCGGGGCCTTTACACGATCTTATGGGAACGTCTTCTCGAGACATTGGAATGCGTTGGGTGATACGGTTATACGTCAATTCGTCGCGTGCGACAATTCGTCGACTGCGTCAATTCGTCGACTGCGACGATTCGTCACGCGTCAATTTGTCGCGCGTCAATTCGTCGCGGATAAATTCGTCGACTGCGTCAATTCGTCGCGTTTGCAGATTTTGGTTACATAAAAAACGAATGCAGAAAAACGTACGATTTCGAACGTCTTTAGCCCTGATCAAATTTATAAGGTTTGGACACTCAGACAGGATAGGAATATTACGCTTTTTCTTTGGCACTAAAAATATTAGACGGTAGACGGTTTTTGGAAGGGGTCAGGGCCAAGTTGGTCAGAGCCCCCAATATAAAATTTTTTCGTAAAATCTACAGTTTTCAATTCAGAACCACCAAATCTGGTTTACTATCTCATGGTACTCTAACTTAGACGGTTGTCGGTTTTTGGAACGGGTCAAGGCCCAGGGGGGTCGGAGCCCCCACCCCTCACTCACATACAAAATTTTCGTAAAATCTATTTTTCAATTCAGAACCATCAAATTTGGTATCATGAAACTCCAACTTAGACGCTAGACGGTTTTTGTAAGGGGTTGGAGCCCGGGGGTCAGAGCCCCCCCTCATAAAAAATTTCGTAAAATCTACAGTTTTCAATTTAGAACCACCAGATTTGATATACTATCTCGTGGTACTCTAACTTAGACGGTAGACAGTTTTTGGAACGGGTCAAGACCCGGGGGTCAGAGAATCCCACATACAAAATTTTCTTTAAAACTACGGTTTTCAGTTCAGAACCACCAAATCTGGTATACTCTCTCATGGTACTCTACCTTAGACGCTAGAAGGTTTTTAGAAGGGGTTGGAGCCCGGGGGTAAGAGCCCCCCCCATAAAAAAATGTCGCAAAATCTACAGTTTTCAATTTAGAACCACTAAATTTGGTATACTATCTCATGGTACTCTAACTTAGATGGTAGACGGTTTTCAGAACAGGTCGGGCCACAGGGGGTTAGAGCCCCCCACACACAAAATTTTCGTAAAATCTACAAGTTGCCGCTCCGGTGGCGCAGTGGTCTAAGCGATGGCTTCTGATCATTCGTCCGAAAGGGGTCCGGGTTAGAATCCCGTTCAGGCATGGATGTTGTGTTTGTCTTACGGCACTGGCTCTCTCCCTTCCCTGGAACCAGTGACCCTAAATTAGGGACGGCGACTGCTTATAGCCCATTGAGTTGCTCACAGTGGTCGTTAAAACTCCAATAAAAAAAATCTACAGTTTCAATTTAGAACCACCAAACTTGGTATACTATCTCATGGTGCTCTAACTTAGACAGTAGACGGTTTTTGGAACGGGTCAAGGCCCGGGGGTAAGAGCATCATCCCTACAAAATTTTCTTAAAAACAACAGTTTTCAATTCAGAACCACCGAATCTGGCATATTATCTCATGGTACTCTAACTTAGACGCTAGACGATTTTTGGAAGGGGTTGCTGCCCGGGGGTAAGAGCCCCCTCATTAAAAAAATTCGCAAATTCTACAGTTTTCAATTTAGAACCACCAAATTTGGTATCTATCTCATGGTACTGTATCTTAGACGGTAGACCGTTTTCAGAACAGGTCAATGCCCGGGGGGGTCAGAGCCCCCCATACAAAATTTTCTTAAAAACTACAGTTTTCAATTCAGAACCACCATATCTGGTAAACTATCTCATGGTACTCTAACTTAGACGCTAGACGATTTTTTGAAGGGGTTGCAGCCCGGGGGTAAGGGCCCCCCTCATAAAAAAAAATTCGCAAAATCTACAGTTTTCAATTTAGAACCAGCAAACTTGGTATACTATCTCATGGTACTCTAAGTTAGACGGCAGACCGTTTTTGGAACGGGTCAAGGCCCGGGGGTCAGAGCCCCCACATACAAAATTTCCTTAAAAACTACAGTTTTCAATTCAGAACCACCAAATCTGATAAACTATCTCATGGTACTCTAACTTAGACGCTAGACGGTTTTTGGAAGGGGTTGGATCCCGGGGGTAAGAGCCCCCGTCATAAAAAATGCCGTAAAGTCTACAGTTTTCAATTTAGGGCCACCAAATTTGGTATACTACCTCATGATACTCTAACTTAGACGGTCGACGGTTTTTGGAACGGGTCAAGACCCGGGGGTCAGAGTCCCCTCCCACACACACACATACATCATTTTCTTAAAAACTACAGTTTTCAATTCAGAACCACCAAATCTGGTATCATGAAACTCTAACTTAGACGCTAGACGGATTTTGGAAAGGGTTTGAACCCGGGGGTGAGAGCCCTCCTCCTCATAAAAATTTCGTAAAATCTACAATTTTCAATTTAGAACAACCAAATTTGGTATACTATCTCATGTTTATCTAACTTAGACGGTAGACGGTTTTGGGAAGGGGTCGGGGCCGGGGTCAAGGGAGCCCCATACAAAATTTTCGTAAAAAGTTCCGTTTTTTACTCTTAAGAATACCCTATCTACGTTCTAAGGCGCTCTTTGGCCCTTTGAGGGCCTTGCACCATAAACCATCAACCAACCAACTAACCAACCTAATATGCGTTTAATGGTGTATTAAAAACACAAATCAATATAGTTTAGCTTTCACTACCAACGAACGGCTTATCAGGAAGAAATATAATGTAATGTAAATAGAGAGTTCCAGATATTCAAAATTCAAAACGGTAAGAAAAAGATGATCAATGCCAATGTGAAGTCGTACACAATCGACATCACATAGGTACATTGCATTTCTGTGTTGCGGGATTCACAGAAGCACACGCCACATGTACGGCAGTTCTATAGATGTCTCCCAGAAGGTAAGTATTCCCATTCCTTTTTCTTTCTTTTTTGTTTCGCAAAATTAAATTAAATAAATCAAAAAATTTAAAATACGTTTACTGGAAAATTGCAGGAATATCTTTTCATTCATTAACTTTCACCCGCTGAACTTGGTGATTCCACAAATAGTGATATGTACCTGGCAAATAACTGGTATCCCTGCTAGTACAAATTATATTAATGATTTATTTGCGTCCAGTTCAATCTAGTATGTCCATAAGAGCGTTTGGGGCCGTATGGAAAATACATTTCAACGTGTGCCGCTACTGCGGCAGAGTGATCTAGGGGCTGGCTTCTGACCACTTTTCAAGAAGAATTTTGTATGTGGGGCACTTACCCCCGGGCTTTGACCCGTTCCAAAAAACCATCTACCGTTTAAGTTAGAGTACCATGACCATAGTATACCAAATTTGGTGGTTCTAAATTGAAAACTGTAGATTTCACGAAATTTTTTATGAGGTGGGGTCTGACACCGTGCCCGTCCCGTTCCCAAAACCGTCTGTCGTCTAAGTTAGACTACCATGAGATAGTGTACCAAATTTGGTGGTTCTAAATTGAAAACTGTAGATTCCACGAAAATTTTGTGGGGGGCTGTAACCCCCGTGCCCCGACCCGTTCCAAAAACCGACTAAGTTTGATTACCATGATAAAGTATACCAAATTTGGTTGTTCTAAACTGAAAACTAGATTTTACGAAATTTTAATGGGGGATTAGGGGGTGCTCTGAACCCCGGGCTCCGATCCTTTAAAAAAAAAACCGTCTACAGTCTAAGTTAGAATACCATGATATAGTATACCAAATTTGGTGGTTCTAAATTGAAAACTGTAGATTTTACGATAATTTTGTACGGGAGGGGGCGGGTTCCGACCTCCCGGGTCCCGATCCGTTCCAAAAACAGTCTCCCGCCAAAGTTAGAGTTTCATGACACCAAATGGTGGTTCTAAATTGAAAACTAGATTTTACGGCAGTTGTGTGTGGGGGGGCACTGACCCCCCTGCTCAAACCGCTTCCAAAAACCGTCTACAGTCTAAGTTAGAATACCACGAGATAGTATACCAGATTTGGTGGTTCTGAATTGAAAACTGTAGATTTTACGAAAATTTTGCAGGGGGGGGGGGTCTAACACCCGGGCCCCGACCCGTTCCAAAAACCGACTACCATCTAAGTTAGAGTACCATGATATAGTATACCAAATTTCGTGGTTCTTAATTAAAAACTAGATTTTATGAGATAGTGTACCAAATTTGGTTTTTCTAAATTGAAAACTGTAGATTTCACGAAAATTTTGTGTGGGGGGGGGCTGTAACCCCCGTGCCCCGACCCGTTCCAGAAACCGACTAAGTTTGATTACCATGATAAAGTATACCAAATTTGGTGGTTCTAAATTGAAAACTGTATATTTTACGAAAGTTTTGTATGGAGGGGGTCTCTGATCCCTCGGCCCCGACCCTTTCCAAAAACCGTCTCCCGTCCATGTTAGAATTTCATGACACCAAATTTAGTGGTTCTGAACTGAAAATTATAGATTTTGCGCAAATTTTTTATGTGGGGGCTCTTACCCCCGGGCCTTGACCCGTTCCGAAAACCGTCTACCGTCTAATATTTTTAGTGCCAAAGAAAAAGCGTAATATTCCTATCTTGTCTGAGTGTACAAAGTTTATAAATTTGATCAGGGGGGAAGACGTTCGAAATCGTACGTTTCCCTGCATTCGTTTTGTATGTAACCAAAATCTGTCAACGCGACGAATTGACGCTCGACGAATCGTCGTGGTCGACGAATTGGCGCGCGACGAATTGTCGTAGTCGACGAATTGACGCAGGCGACGAATTGACGTAGTCGACGAATTGACGCACGCGACGAATTGACGTGACACCGGGTGATACCAAGGTTCTTAGATACATCGTTAGGTTGAGCCATTTCGGATATGAGCCGCTATTGGCTGACGAAATGATGTCATACAGAAAGCAAGGCAGCGAGCGGCAAGAGCCATCACTCGAACGATTTACATGTTAGTTATGAATGTTAACAAATCCGATGGAAAATGTTTTCAATTACTTGAAATTTCAAAGTTTAGCATATTTATTAGCGATCTCTTTTTTTCCTGCTTCATGAATTAATTTTAAAAACTGAATATCCCCGCACCGTGATAGCTGGTTTTCCAGTTATTTGGGGAGTAGAAACCCCACGGACCGAGCTGACCTTGTTACGGAACATCTGGTATTTTCTTCCTTGTACGATAGCATCACCGTAGGCACGGCTATGTACTCAGATGATGTGCAGTAGCCACCCCACTGCCCAAGCCGACTTATACTGTTCGATGTTTCCTTTTTTTCAATTTTGTTTTGAAATCTTGACAGGCACCCGACTCAGTCGTAGGTTGCTGAGGTTGTGATTATGCGCCAGCGCCGGAGTTATTTCCTCGTTTCATTTTCCTTTTTTCTCCATTTTATGTTTCTGCTCTGTTTTTCCGCGCTGGTTAGCTGTATCTACCAGCACGTTTGCCATGTGCGGTGACCCGTAAGGTGGAAAAGGGGATGCTGGAGGCTGAGGTTTTGGGGGACGGGGTGTAGGTACCAACACTCCTCTTTGCTTCCTGCTTCGCCCTAGAAGGTCGCCTAGGAACTAACCCACTCCTAGTCAATGAAATCTGTGGCCTAGTGGAGTCCAGACTTCTGACGGCTTGTCGGTTTATACGACAGGGTGAGCTTGGGGATAGTGTGGTCACGTCAATGGTGTGTTACTGCCGCACAGGAAATTCAAAGTATACGCCGAGTACATGACTGTATTATCAACTGACTATATCCGCTGCCTATCTCCAGAACCGTGTCCTTCGTCTTTTGACGCTTGCGGGTCTCCCGTGCTCCCCTGCTGGGCTCCGTGGTGGGTGGGGAGGTCAACGGACGAATTTTCTTCCATTATTTATTGATCCTGTTAACTCTCTCCCTTTTACAAAGCTCAATAATGCTTTGCATAAGGAGCCTAGCTCCTCATGTAGGAAAATGCGTACTTTTCCTACATGAGGAGCTAGGCTCATCATTCATACAAAGGGAGGGTGCTCAGAAAATTTTTCAGAAGGCCTTGCAGAGAGCCGTTGGGTCGCCAAAAAGTGTGAAGCAGTTATAATCAGGAGATCTCTTGGTGAAAACGTCAATTCCACGCCATGGTGAATTGCTGCTAAATGTTTTCCACTTGGGTGGTGCACTTGTGGATATCAAACCTCACCAATCCCTGAATTCATCCCGAGGTATTATCTCCGAACGTGACCTCATGGATGTTTCAGAGGAGGAACTTCTTGAGGAGTTTGCTAGTCAAGGTGTGACAGCAGTGCGTCTTATGAAGTTTCGCCGGACCGGGAGCCTGGTGAACTCCAGGACAGTTATTTTGACATTTGATCGCCGGGCTCTACCATCCCCCATCCATGCGGGCTATTTGAAATGCGATGTGTGATTATACATTCCAAACCCCTTTCGTTGCATCAGATGCGAAGTGCATGGACACTCACAGCAATTCTGTCCTGGTGCTGCAAATTGCAGTTTTGTGGTTCGCACGATGATTATCGGGTGAACCATAATAAGGCTGCTCTGATGCACTTCCCCATTGCGTTAACGCAAAGGAGACCATGCGTCCAATTCGAGGGGTCTGCCCGAGGTGGATTGAGGTGAGGAAGATTCAGGAAGTGAAGACTGTCGAACACCTTTCTTACCCGGAAACTAGGAAAAAGGTTGTCCCCGCTGCCTCTGGAGAATGTGCCTACGCTTTCGTCTTAACTTCTAGGCAATCTATTGCAACTCAGACGGATATAAGTGTTCGGAATGACTGTCCTTTTTTTTTTCAAGAAATTTGTGCTGCTGGACTGGAGGTGTTTGGCGCTTCTAAGACCGATTATTTGTCTTCGCCACTGCAGCCGAATGGTGGAGATCTCCTGCAGCCTCTCCTTGGCGGGTAGTTTCAGAACAATTGTCACGTGCAGCGACGTCTGACTCTTTTAATATCAAACAAAAAGAAAAGAGCAAGGAATCTACGGTAACACAGTCTCAGACAAAGGTTTCAGCCGGGACGACTCAGTCCAAGTCCTCATCTTGGAAACGTCCACCAATACTCTCCCTGGGTAGCACGCCGCCGAGGGGCCCTGTAGAGCCACCTGGGTAACTGATGGGCACCGAGACCTTTCAGGTGTCCGAGTTTTTCTCGAGTTTTCAACACCTTTTTTTTCATCATAGCTTTGATCATAAAATGGAATTTCCGAGGACTCCGACCACGAATTGACAGATTGAAGTGCTTGCTGGTTTCACATACACCAGTGTGCATGTGTCTCCAAGAGACAAAAAGCTCCGGAGTTAGGACATTCCTTCGATGCGACGGCACAGTATTTTTGTTTTCAGAATTTGCAACCTTATTTCCCTTTCTATGTCAAATTATAACAGATTAGTTCGATTAGAGGAATATTAATTTTGATTGGCATTTTATTGGGTAACCAAATATTGCGTTGGTCGTGTTAGATAAACCAACTTTATCTGTAATTTCCTCTTACTTTGATCTTCAGATTTGCTGGCTCCATTGTATGCAGTAGCACGTTTCAGGGGTTTTGTACGACTACAAGATAAATGTCGCCTGCAATAAAAAAAAAGAAGCTACAAATCCCAGCAATCTGTTTAAACCTGTGTGTTTGTTGAGGATGTAACGAAACTATACAAATGATTTTTTCTATTGCTTAGAGTAATTTTCCCCAAATGAGAGAAGTGGATGACCATTGGGACGCTAAGCAAGTTGTTTAGCTGTTTGTTCCTTCCGTTTTGGTCTGTGTCTGCCTTTTTCCGCAAATGAGATAAGTGGATGACCATTGGGACGCTAAGCAAGTTGTTTAGCAGTTTGTTCATTCCGCTTTGGTCTGTGTCTGCCTTTTTTCCACAAATGAGATAAGTGGATGACCATTGGGACGCTACGCAAGTTGTTTATCTGTTTGTTCATTCCGCTTTGGTCTGTGTCTGCCTTTTTCCGCAAATGAGATAAGTGGATGACCATTGGGACGCTAAGCAAGTTGTTTAGCTGTTTGTTCATTCCGCTTTGGTCTGTGTCTGCCTTTTTCCGCAAATGAGATAAGTGGATAACCATTGGGACGCTAAGCAAGTTGTTTAGCTGTTTGTTCATTCCGCTTTGGTCTGTGTCTGCCTTTTGTGATATACGACTGTATGTAAATATTCTGAATGAAATCTGCTCCGTGATAGAACATCTTTTTAGCCAGGTGAGAGGAACATCTCAGGATTATTAGCTACTTAAATAAGTGAAAATGCATATCGGCCTACTGAATTCAGAGGAAACATTTAGAAAACCGAGATGAAGCTGAAAAATTCTCTTCATGGATTTCCGTTCTCACTGTTTGTCATTTATTCGCTTTTTAGTTTTCTGGATGTAGATTTAGACAGTCATACCTTCATATCAGATATACTTTTGTGTCTGGAAAAGTATAACCTAAAAATTGAATTCCTTAGTCTAATTCGGAAGATCCATAAAACAAGAAAGAAATTTGAGATCATCATACACATACAGCAACTGTGAAGAAGCAGAGTAGGGTTACCTGTCATCCCTATATTACGAGAAAAGTTTGAAATTAGTGCCAGTTTTCATTTGACCTTTCTTTTAGCCATTACAATTTATAATTAATTGTTCATTGGGAAATGTCAATATTACTTCTAACATTAATATTCCAGACTCCCTTTCCTCCGTACCAAAGGTTTTCCAAGACACGCACACAAATTTAAAAGAAATATTTGTAATCAGTTCGACATTCAGAGCGAAAATCTTTGCAATAATTTCAAAGTCTTGCAACAGCTGAATCAGTTCTACGGCCTTCTTTTTTCGCCTCGTACGGACTCATATATATGTTAACGAAAAGTGATTATGATCTCCTTCTGATTTCTCTTTCTTTTTTAGCAAACATAACACAGGGAAATCAATGCGTGTAAGCCTAAACATTGAAGGACAGCAACGTTCATTTAGCGCATTGTTTCATACAAGACAATGACATCCCAGATTTGTTCCATTGTGAATACACCCCAGAGGAAAAGAGTTTTCACAGTTTCGTATTTTGAACAAGTCAATGATGACTCAATCGTTTTGCCTTTCTTCAATAGTTCTTGTTGCCTTAATAACATCTTACAGTCGGGCATGACCATTTCGCTGGCGTCTGTTCTGTAGAAATACAGTAAGTGGTACTCTGATATTCAAGTCTTGGTTATTGTAGTACACTCTGTTTTCTTTCGTTTGTTTTTGTCAGATATTTAATAACCTCCTATAGTCATATAGGACTATTAAGAGTCATACGTCCTCTAATCCCCGGGAAGCGGATTAGAGCTAGCGCACAGCAAGAAGGACACAACACCCCTACACCTCATCCGGAAACCAAACACAGGCCCAAATTGTGTGATTGGTCAAAAACCTATGCCACTATATACACATTGAGATTCCGAGGCTGTATTGCATGCCATTTGGGACGTGAGAATAAGATTAGATATGACATGGTGATCTACTAGCGATATAATTATTAGTAGTAAAATTGCTCTACTACTGCCTTATAAATTTTTTGCCCCGGCCACCACCAGCATGTTCGAGTATGTTATTGTGGCCTGCAGTTATCCAGGCAATAACATGCTTTTATACCATACTTCAGCCTGTTGTAACATGATATGCAAAGAAACTACCACAAGTACACAGCTCATATCTCTGTACTAGCAGAATGTTTGAACACGTAGGATATTCGTCTTGCGAAAATTATGAGCAGAATTGTGAGTCATGCATTAGTGTAGCGGAAGTGCTCAGCTGGTCACTATAAAAACCAAATTAGGAATTCACCTCGTCCTACTTTTACATTATTTTTTCGCCCTTTAGTAAGCCAGTTTTTACTTTTTGTGTAATGGTGCGAATTTGCTCAAAATTCATTTGGTTTTGAATTTTCAAAAATATTTTCATTGATTCTTTTTTGGTTCCCGCTTGCTATGCCACAAGCAATTTTGTTAACATGCCTTTTATAATTACATTTGCAATTTCATTACTCTTAAGATATTTTAAGAATTACTTCTATGATTTTAGTAATACCTTTTCTCCTTTGATTTATTGTTTCAGAGATGAGATAGTTCGGAATGCTTTTCATTTTCGCACCTTGTTTCCTTTAAATATATCTCAAATGTATGTTTAAGGATCCGCATTAAGATGTTTTTAAGTGTAATTCCTGAATTTATGCTTTATTTTTTTCATGTAAAAAATATCACCCCTGAACAAAAATGCTTTTTGTCCAGGAGTAACATGTGTTTGTAGCTTTTGTAAATTAAAATGCCATACATCTTCTCGCTGTAAAAAAATAAACAACGAATAAACAAACAGGCAAACAAAAAACGTAAGGTTTCTCCGAGTAAATTTTTTTCAAAGTTAACATAATTCATTTATAATTCCATGTCTTGAAATCCCTTTTGCCGGAATTCAATGCGAAAAGTTTTGAACTGCATTCACTATGTGTACAAGTCTTAGGATTTATTCATGTTTTCCTTCAGCGGCATTATTATTTATGTTCTCGATAGGAACACCATTGCTGTTCAAAAAATTTGCAGGAAAGGCTCTTCAAAATATTTGCAGAACATTCATCCCTTTTGTGTCTTCTAATGGCAAATTAACACCAGCCCTTAGGAGCAAACGCTGTCACCCGTGCAAGATAAGGACCTTACTTATAAAAAATGAAGATGATATAACTACACTTTTCTTTGTGCAATATTATTTCCGCTTAAAAAATAATGTTTTTATCTGACCAAAAATAAATTTAGGGGTTATGCACTTGCTCCGAAACAACTTTCGAATAGTCTGGCCAATTATAACGGCTGTTCCTTCGATTGTCACCATTTTCTAACATCAGATTCAACTTTCCTGTGACAGATCGAATCAGATGATCTTAGAACTTGTCAACGCATGAGTATCAGCTCTTATTCCGCGAAATGCCCCACTACAGAAATGTAAGAAGGCTAAGGGAAGAAGTCAAATATCTTCTAACAAGGATTGCGCGTACAATGCGAGGAATGCCAGAAAGATAAAATGTTCGTACCGCACTGTGACAAATCCCAGTGTCGAGATTTTACGTAAACTTGAATACAGAGATGAAAACAATATACAAATATCGATTATGTGTTTTGTTATATCCTTTAAAATTTGCATTGGTATTATTCTGCATATGCCCAAATATGTATAAAGACACAAGAGTAACAATGACATGATTGCAATTACTTATACCGCATTCATCAAGCAAATCATGCTTCCTCAACGATGCTGTATGGCATGCGATATCAGACATTTTTCTGATCTGAACAACGTTAAGAAACCGTTGAATCAGAATTTCCAACAGCAAGTTGAAAATAAAACGAACTATTCGAAGTTAAAATACTGAATAAAGATAAAAAATTGTCAACAAACATCAGCTTTTGTCAGGATAGAAGAAACGACAACCACAGGAGACACATTTTCTAAGAACATTTCTCATTGGTCGAACAGGAAACGTCGCATAAGGGACTGTGTATGTGATTAACACGGAGGGTCCTGCAACTCTCCGACATTATACATGACCGTTATTCCACCTCATCATGAGAAACTACGTGTCTCCATTTCTCGGCTTCAAAGGACAATTTTCTAATCCAAAGGAATGCAAAAGTAACAATAGGAGTTTTATCTGTTGTCTGATTATTTGATGCGTGTTTGGCAAAGTACACCCTGTGTGATACCACCGAATGCAGATTTCACAAACTTCATTTCCGGTCGTAAAGTGTAATGAAGCTCAAGATTCTTTCATAGCGTCGCGTGGTTACATAGAGTGGAATGCAAAACCGATTTTTCTTCCAAAGTGAAAGTAAACAACATACCCTTATCTGATGGGATGGAGGTTCAATTTTGGCTGAGTCGCTGTCCTTAATCTCTCAAAGTTGTAACACAGCGTGTTACGTGTCCACGCTGTCTGGGCATAGCGGGATACATATAAAAGAATTAAAGAACCGTGTACTTTTGATAACACTGGTCAACAAATTTTAAATTGTTGTTTGGTAGAGACGAAATTACGTTTTCATTATTAACCCTTTAACGACCATAACGCCCAAAACGCCCGTGCATACAAACGGCCATAGCAGCCCGAGGCGCCTGTTTGTAGTAAGTCATATTTCCTACCATTGTCTGTTCTTCACATTTTCTCGACCTATGAGGGATCAGCAGGAGTCACCCTCAGCCGCTATCGTTGTTATTAAACAAAGAAGTGAACCAAAAGACAGTTTCAGGAGTAATGGTA
Source organism: Macrothele yani (assembly GCA_039090855.1). Lineage (NCBI taxonomy): Eukaryota > Metazoa > Arthropoda > Arachnida > Araneae > Macrothelidae > Macrothele > Macrothele yani. The sequence continues at coordinate 260,386 of JAYWMT010000130.1, forward strand.
TTTAGAGTGATACAAGATTTTGGGGTCATGGTCGTTAAAGGGTTAATACTGCTATACTGAATTTGAAAAGAGACGAAAAACTGCCGAGTTAGCTATCGATGTTAAGATAGTTGTGTCACTATTTATGTATATATATGGTGATAAAGATGTCCAGTTCGTGTAGTTTGTAAAACTGTACAAGACTATCCCCTTTCATTCGGAATAGCTGTGTCACTATTTATGTATATGTATGGTGATAAAAATGTCCATTTCGTGTAGTTGTAAAACTGTACAAGACTATCCCCTTTCATTCGAAATAGCTGTTTTAGTTTTTGAGAAAATTGCGCTGGCACCGTTTTTAGTCACATTCTCGCGATTTTGGTTTAAAAACAGCTTCCAAAAGACACCATCGCAATTATCTTTGTAGAAAATGGGACCTGGAAAACAATACGTAGCTAGTTTGTGTAGTTTGTAAAATTGTACAAGACTATGCCCTTTAATTCGGAATATATGTTTTAGTTTTTGAGAAAATTGCGCTGGTATAGTTTTTAGCAAAATTTTCTTATGTTAAATTCGCGATATAAAAATAATTACATTCGGAGGGGAAACTAGAATTAGTCTTTGCCCTCCCCTACATTTCATTATTGCGGCTAATATTTATGGTTCTTCACAAAGCGCAGTGTAAACTAAATGCTATCCCTTGACTGCTGAAAAATAGGGATGCTAATCGCATTGAATTTCCTACCATACCTATTAAAAGAGTTGCTATTGGATCTTGAAAAGCAGAGCCAACTGAAACTTTTTATTACCATATTCAGGTTCAACGTCCATCAAAAGAAAAAGAAAATCGGCTGCTTCGATTTCCGTACTTTTTTGGCAGTTGACCAGTGTAATCGCAAAAGAAGTATAAACGAATTTGGTATAATCGAACTGAAAAAGCAAAAGAAGCTACAGTAAAATATCGGGACTAACCCAGAATTACGTATAAAAATGAAAAACGTATAACTGAGGACAGTGGCGTGCCAAGAAATGTTTTCGGGGGAGGGGGTACGAATTTTTTTTATACAACTAAATGTGTTATGAGTGCATTTTTAAAAATGTATGCGACAACCGAACAAAAATATTCAAATACATATTCCTGGAAATTATTATGAATATTCTTATTACCTGTATTCTTATCGCTTATATTTGCTATTTATCTGTGCAGAAAACAAGTTGGGAAAAGTGACTGGTATCCTGATAACACAGATTTGTGTGCGAGAAATCTCTTTTCCAAAGCACTAACAGACATCTCTAAAAATTGTACATAAATTGAAATAAATCCTGTAACAGTCTGGGTTTTCTGGGTTTATGTTACAGCGTTGGTTTTGTTTTGATGTGATTCTTGGTATTTCAATCAAAACACGTTGCTTTTCAGCGTGCTTTAGAGTAATTTGCAATAATTCACGGAACTCAAATTTGGCATTGCCTCGTTGCCACAGAAACTTTCAGTATACTTCTGTTTTGGCTTTTCCTTGCAATGGTACATTCTGGTCCTTGGCTCCTTGCCGCTTTCTCATCTTCATAAAAAAGACAAGTTCAATTGTTGCCATGTGGCATAAAGACAACTTCAAGTACTAATAAAACTTTGCCTTTGAAAATCGCGTTTTTGAAATATCGAAAGGTTTCAAACTTACGGACACCCCTCCCCCCGGGCGCAGTGGTCTAAGCGATGGTTTCTGATCATTCGTCCGAGATCCGTCCGGGTTCGAATCCCGGTTAGGCATGAATATTGTTTGTCTTACGGCCCTACCTGCCTCTCTCTCTTCGCTGGAACCAGTGGCGCTAAATTAGGGACGGGCGACTGCTTATAGCCCACTGAGTTGCTCACGGTGGTCGCTAAACCTCCAGTCAATCAATAACCCACCCCCACCCCCTCCCCGGGCACGCCACTGACCGAGGTTCCGCTGTATTTCGGGCTCGTGTTGCAGAAAACAAAAAATGGGTCCCTTCAAACTCGGAGGGATTTATTTATAACATTCTCTGAAGACAAAGAATGAAATAAGAATGAAATTGCGTGGAGGACAGTAAATATCCTACCGCCTTACCGTTTACAGAAAAATTATCACATCAAAGTTTTGTCAGATAATCATAGGGTCAAAAAAACACATTGAATTTGATGCCTTACCGAAAAATTATCATGCTAAAGTTTTGTCAGATAATTATCGGACAAAACTATATTAACCAGTTCTCACGTTTCTTATTTGGAGAAAATGGATATTAAGTTGATGGCCCAACGTGCATACAGTCCAGACTTGTCACTTCTGGTTGTTCACCATATTATTATGTGCGGCCGAATGCAAGGCCGTACATCGTCAGTTCTGACGTTTCTTAATTGGAGAAAATGAATATTAAGTTGATGCCCCAACCTGCATACAGTCCAGACTTGTCACCATGTGACTTCTGGTTGTTCTCCACATAAAGAGCCTTTACGGGGACGACACTTTGTGGCTGATCAAAAATTTCTTAAATCTATGCAGGGGGTGCTTCAATAGTATTTCAGAAGAACAATTCTAGAAGACATTCAAAAAGTGGGAGGAACGTTGGGCACCTGTATTCGATGCAACGGACAGTATTTCGGAAACGATGACCACTTCCTTGATAATTAAGGTACGCAATTCAAAAAACAAGAACATTCCCAGTTGTTTTGGGACAACCTTTGTACTTACGGCTTACAAAGAAAGCCGCCATTGCAAGGAGTAACTAGTGTGTTGACGTATTTGCTCGAATATTTAAGTTCTAAATCTTTAAGTGTTATGCGACACGAAATTTTCCTGTTTAGTAGTTTTTTTGACCGGTCAGTCTGATACCGAACCGGGGAGCAAGTTTTGTGTGATTTGGCTGTGCTATACTGCGCTGCTTTAGCAGAACTGACGATCTAAAGCGCGAGAGAGGGATTCATCCTACTCTCGCGATTTTCTTTTGAGATTTTTGCTCCCTTACGCTCCCTCAAAATCAGAGCAGTTACGGACTTAGAAAAACGCCCTTCTCAGGACGAAGTTCCGTACAGCCCACACAGTGACTTTAATATCAGACTTTGTGTACGTCGTCGCAGTACTGGTCCCCCTGACCAAAGGACGCTTTGATCCTTGGTGAGGCCAAAGCCCGAGCGCCCTGTTTTCAAAGTTTTGGCGAGAGTGGGAGAACCCCAGGGTGCCCACTCAGCACTTAGAAAAATCTCGTGAGTTCCCATATCTCTCACAGAGATGTCAGCTACCCACAAGGGTAAAGCAATTCCAAAGGGTCAGCCCCTAAACCGTCCGGGTCAACCCGGACTCTGACGTTAGTGGCCGAGAAACTACCAAGCCCTGTCGGTAGTTCTAAAGGGCCTTGCCCCACTTCCGAGACCAACCGGAAGGTAAATCCCAGCGCCAGGTTGAGGCCTTCCTCGAAGACTCTTTCTGCGGCGAAGGGTAAAACGGCCACTACACCCACGAAGCGGGCTTCCCCTTCTACTGAGCCAACTCAGTCAAATCGTGGTGAAAGCACGTCATTGCCACTTCCGCCCATGGCAAGCAAGGGGACATCACCGCCCCAACCCGAGTCCTCTCGGGTTTCTGTGGGGTCGTCTGATGGTCCTCCAGAGGCAACTCTGGAGGCCAACCAGCATCCCAGGACACCCCAGGTGCTAACACCACCGGCCTTCATAAGCCGCATCTTCTCTCTCCTAGGGGAAGTAGAGTCCGTTATTAGGGACTCTCGGGTCACTTCTCCAGGACGAGAACAAATGGAAGCAGGCCTAAAGAAAATACGCAGAGCTTGCGTCGTACAAGCACATGAGACGGCAGCCCTAGAAGGTAGGCTGTCCGTTCTCCTGGAGTCGCGTTGCAAGGCCGACGCCAAAGTGACTTCCTACACCGAAGCGGCCAGGAAAGGGGCTAGTACGGCGAAAGGGCACTTGCCCGCCCCAAGTGGGAGAAAGAAAAAGTCGGGGTACAGGAGACACGTTCTCTTGGTCTATCCCACTGTCGAGAATACGTCATAAGAGGACGTAAAGAGGACCTTGCGAACTGCAGTCAACACAGCTAAACTGCAGTTAGGGGTCAAGAGCATTTGGAACATAAGGAAGGGTGGGGTTGTGGTGGAGTGTTCCTATCCTGATGAGCTCGACCACCTCGCCCAGGAGTTGAGTAGCAATCCGTTGACCAAAGATTGCGCGCTCCCAACAGCCCACGAAAGAGACTTCCCCGGTTGATCGTCTATGGTGTCGACGGGGATCTCTCGAGCAAGGAGTTCGAGGAAGGGGTTCGCGGGCAGAACCCCGACCTCTATAACGGGTTTACAGCTCGCTTCCCCATCAAGGGTAAGGGAGGTGGGGTCCACTGGGTGGCAGACGTGGAGCCCTAGGCCTTCAAACTCTTGATGAGGCGGAAGTCGCTGAACTTGGGTTGGTCAGTGCTCCACCTAAAGGAGTATTTACGCGAAGTCAGGTGCTTCCGGTGTAATGGCTTCGATCATTTCCGGACCAACTGTCCTGACTACGAAGACAGATGTGGCAATTGCGGTGTAGTTGGCACCAGCATCACCAGTGTGCAGCCACCCCGGAGAGCAGCAACTGCTCAGCTGCAAATGCTACGTTCCGCCTGAAGCTAGATGATACTCACTCTAGCTTCAGTAAGACGTGTCCAAGTCTTATTAGGGACCTTCAGCAACGAAAAAGTCGGGTCAACTATGGTTGACAGATGGTGGAACCCTTTAGAGGTACGTCGCTCTAGATTTTGAGTTTGTTGGTCTTTGACCAAAGCGTTTCTGCTGACCCTGGCCCGAGTTCATCACCACAGCACTGTTCCTGGTCATGTGTACCATGTAAATAAATAACTTTGGGAATGTTTAATGTGATTCTGTGCTAAATATTTGTGAGAGGGTTGCATGAGACCCTCATACTATCAATGTGCATGTACTCATTTTGTTTTATTAGATACCAAATAAAGGACTCTAGTCCCAAAACTCGCGTTGGCGGACGAGCTCTCGGCCACGAGATGAGAAAACTATCGAAAAAATTTGTTTGCCCCGCCCATAGCACGTCGCGCACATGGGTTATGATCGAAGGGTGCAAGGTACTGGTCCCGTGGGGGAGACAGAACCCCACAGGTCCCTGGACCGATTCTGTCCTTGTGAAAGACTGTGGTTTCCGGTGTCTGGCGGGCTAGCTATCGCAGCGCCGTCAGGGATCTGATTAATTCTAAACTTGTGAGAGAATCACACATTTCCCTGTGATGTCTGCAAAATAGACGGTACAGGTACAGTCATCAGCCTAGTAGTTTTCTTTATTTTTTTTTAGCAAGTGTGCAGTTTGTCATTTTCATGTAGGACTTCCGTCCACAGTGAGTAGAGTTTAGGTCCCAGCCACCTACAGCGAGATCGCCTTTTGGGCAGGACACAGAAACGGAAGGAATGAGAGCAAGTCTAGCGACTTTTGACAGAACAGTTTGTAGTGAGATTAGAGTACAGTAGATGGCGCCACCGTACAAGTACGATATTGCACATAGATGGGTGAGAGAATTTCAGGGAGGACATAGGAAAGGATACCCATTTAACCAGTGGGTCCAGCCTGGGGGCCGTCACTTTACGTGCTCGTCCGATGCACGGCGGATATTCAGCGATTGTTAGTAAATCACACCATCTCTGAAGGATCAGCCCAGGCTAGAACCTGGGGACCCAGCATCGATAGTCTGAAACACTAACCACTAAGCCATCCGCGGCCTTTATTTATTTTTATTTTTCTGCTCTGTATATATGGCCAGCCGCGATATAGCCTCGTATTTTCCTGCTTAGTGGTCTTGTTTGTTTTTTCTCGGACATGAGTAGTTGGTAATCCCAATTTGATCTAAAAAGTTCTCGGGTCGTACGAGAACACCCTTTCTACTATAACGAAGTAAATTTCTCCGTCATTTTCGGTCTACGCCGAGATTCGAACCCGAGTACGCTTATTCCGGAACAAGCAGCTCTACCAACTGAGCTACGCAGACATGTATTCTGATTCCTATCTGCCTTTATGTCATGTGCGTCCTGCTGGCAGGTACGTCACATCTCCCCCCGAAAGAGGGCCGGGGCATGGCCCACGGGTCAGCCGTGACCATGAATCGCTGCAGGCAGACAACCACTGTAGAACGTGCACTTGAGAACTCCCAGTCAATCTGGTGTGTGGAATGCAACGTCACACACATTTATTTTTTCGAAGCACTGGAGAAGGGATTCTCTGATTTTTCCTATCTCGCGGTGTGGAAATAACATCACACCAATGCGAGATTTTGAACGGTCGGGTCATCCGGGTAGTTCGAGCGCCATTATAACGAAGTAAATTTCTCCGTCATTTTTGGTCTACGCCGGGATTCGAACCCGAGTACGCTTATTCCGGAACAAGCAGCTCTACCAACTGAGCTACGCAGACATGTATTCTGATTCCTATCTGCCTTTATGTCATGTGCGTCCTGCTGGCAGGTACGTCACACTACGTAATTTATGCAGTGCATTATGAAATGAATCAAACATTCTTGCTTTCCAATAGGCATCTGTTAATTGCCAACTTCTCCTATTCATAGTTGGAACTGTGCGTTCAATTGGTTCCCGTCGTTTCAGAACCGCTAACCTGACGTTATCCAGTCCATGCTACTGCAATGTTTTTGGCCGTTACTCATCGGGAAATCGTGATAGGTGCTACAAAATTTATTAGTTTGTTTTGCATTGCAGCGGACGATTTTCAAATTGAAATACCAACAGGGAGGCTTGCTGGAATCAAAAATATCTACAATGTTATGATATTTCTATCGGAACCAGAGAGAGAGCTGAGAACGCGTATGTGACCTTGGAACGTGCTTGCGTGCTCTTCCGTTGATGCTCGAAAATGCTTTTGTCACTTGTTTTTTTTTTCAAAAAAAAACAAAAAAAAAAGGAACTTACCTGTCTGGGAGTTGCTGTTTTGTACAATAGCTGTTCGTAGCTTCATCAATATCCGTGCGTTTGAGCGGTACATATGGTCTTTAAGATAACCCATAAAGAAATATTCGAACGGATTGAGGTCCGGAAAACAGGGTGGCCAATCTACTCCTTTGCCATAGTGTTTGCGATAGTTCAAGGCAATGACACATTTTTGAAATGCTCGTAGAACAGTGCAAAATATCGTTACTGTACTATACGGACGAACATTGTCTTGAATTAACAAGTTAGTAAAATCATGCAATGCATTGCTTATGATACGCTTTCCAACATACAAAAAATCATTATTCAAGTTATTACTCAAGTTATTACTCAAGTTATGAGGATAATGGCTGCGGAATAAGTCTCGCTCTTGTTCCCTGACCTTTGACCATATTTCGATTATATTAAACAGAATTGGTTCAGTATACCTTCAGAACAACATACTAAAGTTTTGTCGCAATAGAAATATTTTTAATCAAGTTATAAGGAAATGACTGTGGAATAAATCTCGCTCCTGTGCACTGACATTTGACCCCATTTCGATGGTATTAAATAGAATCTATTCTGTATACTTCTGGAACAACATACTAAAGTTATGTCGCAATAGAAGCATTTTTTAGTCGAGTTTTGACGATAATAGCTGTGGAATAAATCTCGCTCCTGTGCCTTGGCCTTTTGACCCCATTTCGATCATATTAAAGAGAATTGGTTCAGTATACCTCCAGAACAACATGATGAAGTTTTGTCGCAATTGAAGCACTTTTACGCAAGTTATGACGCAAAAGAGCAATAGAATTGATCTCGCTCCTATGTCCATTCGGACCATTTTCAATAGGGTTCGTCCCCAGGTGGTCCCCTACCACATACTAAAATTTCATCTTAATCGAACCATTTTTACGGGAGTTATCGTGCGGACGGTCGGACGGACAGACAGACAGACAGAGAGACGGACAAAGCTGGAGCATTTACGCTTCTTCAACCTACGGCTGGAAAGCTTAAAAAAGTAACCTTGCAGGTCACCAGTGAAATCCTGCAGACGTGGAATAAAAGCCGTTTCCACCACTGTCCGATATCTCTCGGATGTTACAGTTTCATTGATGAAGATGGGCCCGAAGATTCCACATTGTGACAAGGCACACCACACAATCACACGATGTTGGTGAAGGGTTGCAGCAATAGCAAGATGCGGGTTAGTGGACCGCCGCAACCGCCAATTCTATTTGTTGACAAAGCCGTCGAGGTGGAAATGAGCCTCATCCGAAACACGATGAGCGCTGTGTCGATGTTTTGTATCTCAATTATGTTGAGCATCGTCTCTGACAAATGCCAGCCTTAAACCTGTATTGTATTCTGTTAGAGGCTGTTGTGGCAATATCGTGTACGGAAAGAGATGCAGATCTGTTATGAGAATACGACGAACACTGCTTCCGCAACTGTTGAGCAGCCCGTCGGATAGACGTTTTCGGGCTTATGTCAAATGTTTCTCGCATCCTTCCAACGTTGGCTTCCGTCTTCGATGTGGAGGGCCTGCCACTTTGGGTCCGATCGCTCAACACCGACCCCGTTGTGTGAAATTTGGTGACGATGTTCCTTATAGTGTGTCTGTATGGTCCCGATTTGACGCTGAACTTCTTTTGGAATGCCGTTATCTCCTTTTCCGGACTCTCCGACGATCGATAATACTCTTCCTCGATGAAGATACGTTGCTCTGTAGTATATATTGTCATTTTCTCGACTCCTGCAAACAAACAAAAACACTGGTGTATCACAAATTCCAACTATCTCTAAGTATAACGTTAAAATTTCTTTACATTCTCTGCAGCCGTTGTGGTGTCATCTCTGTTTAAACTTTGCAGGTATCTTTTGGGTAACCGGTTCTGGCATTCTGATTATTTAGCGCAGCAGCCAAGTCGTCTTCAATTTCTTTGTCAACTTAAATCAAGGATGATTCTAATTCAAAATTTGCAGAATCCTGACACTTAGACGACGACTCGTGTTCGTTATCACATCTGCTTTTAAATTATCCAGCTAGTTGTAAAAATTAACCAAGGCTTTTTGCAGCTTTCTGTTCTTGGTGTTCTTTGTTTTCTGCCTCGCTCTTCCGATTTTGTGCGCCTAATAACTTTTTTGGGCTCATTCTTTCAAGTTGTAATTCCAGATATTAGCCATAAAAATGCGTAAGATTTCTGCATTTAGGCAAATATAAAGAACAATAATACAAGGTGATCCGTTTGCTTCCCGATAATTTTAAAATGCTAGGGAATGGCTTGTAACAGATATAATATTCAATATCTGGCTGAAATTACCTTTATCGATGAGAGTTTGTCTTGGCATCTACATGACGCACTTTGCGGACTCGGCAAAGTTCATACCAGGTGCTCAAATCTCGCCACGTGTTTTCTAACATCTACGGAGTGATTTGTGTGAATGGTGCAGACATTTTCACTGTTAAGTCACCCAAGCTTTTCAGGTCGTTTTGCGTAGATGATGTTCTTTCACAAACTCCCACACGAGGAAATCGGGGGTAGTGAAATCCGGGGAGTTTGCAAGCCAAGGAATAGGGCCATCGCGGCCACACCATTTGTCGACAAATTTGTTGTTGAGGAAGTTCCTGACTCCCAGTGACCAATTGGGTGGGACTCCGTCTTGCTGTAAAATAACACTGTTATCTAGTTGTGTTAGCAAGAAGATTCGTAGCCTGTCCAGATATGGTCCTGATCGTACAGTGCTCTCAGAGAAGAAAACTGACCGTGCAGTTGGCGACCACTCACACCGCATCACCCATTTACCTTCGTGATTGCTCTTTCCACTTTGTTGACAGCATGGGGATTCTTGAGTACCCCAAACAGTAGCGTTGTGTGTATTCACTCTTCCGCTCACATGAAATGTAGCCATGTCTGTGAATAGCCATCGATCCAAAAATGTGGTATCGGCTTCCATGCGGTCGCATATGAGACAGGCAAACTCGAAACGGCTTACGTGGGCACGCTCCCGTAGTGGTTTAACACTCTGTAAGCGAAACGGTACTTACCAAGGATACGCGTAGTAGACTTTTCCGCGGGTTATGCTCCTGAGGCGGCGGAAACAAGGGCTTCTTTCTCAGGCACAAGCTTACGGCCACCGAAGTTTGGCTTCGTGTTAGAATCAGTTTCTTGAACATGTGTGATACCAACGCATAGTGAATGCTCTCGTATTTAGGCGCCTTTCTGACCCCATAAAAACGATGAAACTCTCGTTGAACAGCCGTAATGCTCTCAAACTTTGCTTAGCATAGCACACGCTTTGTGAGTTGTTGAACGGTCGCTGCCATTTTCACTTTTGACACGGTGCTGCGAAGGCGCGTGCGTATTGACTACAACGCATGAAACTCCCATCTCTCCAAGCCCTTCGGGCAGCATTTGAACTCCGTACTGCAGGGTTTTCATAAATCCCTCCGCAGATGTTAAGAAACACGTTGCAATGATTGAGCACCCGTTATGAACTCTGCCGAGTAGGTAAAGGTGGTCATGTAGATGCCTGCACAAACTCCCATCCAAAATGATAATTTCTCGCATGTATTGACTTATTTTATCCGTTACTAGCCATACCACAGCATTTTCAAGTGATTCCTACCCAAATGGATCACCCGGTATTATTTGGAAAACAGTATCAGCAGCCTGACACAAAATTTCTCAAATTGTCAATTTATAAAATAAGCCAAGTGCCAAGATGGCCCACGACTTGTCTGGGTGCCTGCACGTTGGTGGCAAAGTGCAGGCACCCATTAATTTCGCGTACGGTTTACACCTACAGGGAAGCTTTAAACGCAACTATCTATCTACCACAGTAATTTTGTGCTGCGTATCAGAAAAAAAGTCACATTAGATTGATCATAGAGTCTCAGATACGACAGGTGGTAGACGGCTCAGAGAACTAAGAATGCCAGATTTAAAGTACGAGTCGGCATAGTTGGGAGTGCCAGGCTATGACGTCGCAAAACGAAGCACTTCCAGGAAGGGTAAAAGTTAAGGGGAAGGAATGGATGGCCTTACTTTGCAGCGAGAGTCGAATACCGCGGGACATGCGACATGGTGTGGCAATCCGACTCACGGCGAATGTTCAATGGTTCAGGGCAGTTCAGTTTAATAGGTTTGATTATAGACGGCTATTTTGTCGCGGGTGGTTGCTCCCACCACTAGACCACACGCGGCCCTCTACTCTCTTTAAAGAACGACTGTCTTTTATGTCCGTTGTTAGAGACCCTAGAATCCCGTAGAATTTTCGAGAAGTACCGCACACATCCCAATTTCTGGAACAGTAGCAAAAGCGAGCGAAGATACGCGTTGATCCGAAGGCCAACAACAAAATAACGCTTTTTTCTCTCCTTAATTGCGACAATACTGTATTGTAATGCTTTTCTTTGTTCCAGAAACAGCGAGATCTTTCATTGCCTCCAACCATCATTACACATCGTCTCGAATTATAGCACCCGTACTCTTTTTTTAAGTAGTTTGCCATTTTACAAAAAAAAAAAAAAAAAAAAACCACGGCGCCCATTTGAGCTTGGCGCTCTGTCCGGCAGCACCGCTCGCGCCGCCCCGAAACCGGTCCTGAGCTGATGGTACTGTGATAAAACCTCTGCATTTCCTCTGACCCAGGACGTATTTAGAGGGGCCCAAGGGGCTTTGGCCTCCTGAAAGTGTTTCATTTTTTTAATTGCGATATACGCTAGAAAAAAAATGGCCGTCCCGGTGGCGCAAGGGCCTAAGAGCTGGCTTCTGATTATTCGTCAGAGCAGTTTCCGGTTTCGAATCCCGGTGAAGCATGGATGTAGTGCTTTGTCTTACGGCACTGGCTCTTGCCCTTCCCTGGAACCAGTGCCCTAAATTTGGGACGGGAGACTTCTTATAGCCCAACGAGTTGCTCACGATGGTCGTTAAACTTTCAACAAAGAAAAAAATGCTTTGATTTAATAAAAGTGCATCAACTTACATTAGAAAATAGTGAGTTGATTTTTGTTCTATTTTTCTTTAACTTTTATTTTGTCCTGGTACAGGAACGTTGCCAAGAAGATGCGAGGGTAGGCTTGAGCCCACCGTGAAAATTGTCTTGCCCGCCATGCCGCTCATCCAATTTAAGATGTGACATTGTTTGGTATATTTAACTTAAAATAATCAATGTGTCAAATAATTTTTAAGACTGGCGCTAGATTTCAGCCTACGGTGGCGCCACCAGTGTAATCGCGAATGCGTTATAAACCGTGACCATCTGCTTGCTTTCTGCCAAAAGTACTGCGCAGTTGTTAAAGTAATTCAAACGAAACGGCCGTTCATTAGAGAAGTAAAATTTTTTCATGTTGAATTATTAAGATGGAACAAAAGGCTGTTATTAAATTTAAAGCAAAACTTGGTAAAAGTGCCTCGGAAACGTACCAAATGATGAAACAAGTTTACCGTGAGTTTTGTTTAAGTAGATCAAATGTTTTCCTGTGGCACAAACGTTTTTTGGACGGAAGAGATACGCTAGAAGATGATAAGCATACCGGAAGACCAAGTTCATCTAGGACACCTGAGATTGTTGAAAAAGTGCGTGATTTTGTGGAAAACAATCGATGTGCGTCACTAAAAATGATGGAAGAGTCTTTAAACATCAACAAAGAAACGATTCGAACCATCCTGCATGAAGATTTGGGGCAAAACAAAAGTCTGTGCTAAATTTGTTCCACACACGTTAACCAATGAACAAAAATCAAGGAGAAGTGCACATTGCAGAGACATCATTTCAGCCGCTGAAAATGATCCTAACTTCTTAAAATCGAATTCTTACAGGTGATGAAACATGGTGTTTTCAATATGATCCTAAAACAAAGCGACAAAGTGCGGAATTGAAGTAAAAAAACTCACCACAAGCCAAAAAAACAAGAAAAGTTCCATCGAAAATCAAACCAATGCTCATTACATTCTTCGATAGTACGGCTATTATCCACAAAGAATTTGTTCCAAGTGGACAAATAATTACTGGTGAGTTTTATTTAAATGTTTTGAGGCGTTTGATGGGCAGAATTCGTCTCATTCTTCCAGAATATTGGGATGAAAACAGTTGGTGTTTGCTGCACGATAATGCACCCAGTCACACCTCACTTCTTGTTCGTAGCTTTTTGGCGAAAAATAACGTCTGTGTGCTGCATCATCCACCGTATTCGCCTGATTCAGCACCCTGCAACTTTTCTTTGTTCCCAAAACTGAAAATGACGTTAAAAGGGTGTTATTTTGATGATATTTCGACCATACAAACACTTTGGCGCGTGCTTTAGAGGCAATTCCGCAAAGTGAACTGTAACAGGCATTCGAATCACTATTAAATCGCTGTAACAAGTGTATTGAAGCCGGAGGGACTTATTTTGAATAATAAACCAAAACAAATTATAATTTCTTGTTTCTATTTCATTTTACAGACCCAGTCTTAAAAATTCTTTGCCACACTGTGTATAATCTGGACTTTGTCAAGTAATAAGTGTTGTATTTTATTTCATGTAGCCTTATGTATTTCCCCCTAGGAACTGCGTTGTTTACGTCTCCAAAAATGTTTTTAAAATGGCATCCGGAGGGCCATGAAAATTTAATTGTTCTCCACTCTTTCAGTTCCGCAGTTTAAGCTTCTTTTCCATGTTTGTATGGTCAGGGGGCTAATGAGGATGGTGGATAGGAATTCACTGAGGGGTCATTGCTAATTGCTCTCTTTGTTTTCTTTACAAAATAGGGGATTCCAACACGGAACGTCGTGCCTAAAGCTACACTAGCGCTCTTAGTACTGTCCCGGGACAGTGAAAGTGCACAAAGTGGTTGCCGACTGCTTTTCAGGAGAATAGTGCAAGGCAAAATCGCTGGCTTGAAGAAAGGAAGTTAACGAGGGCCAGGTGTTGTGTCTGCGTGGCAGGACGTTAGAATTTAATTTGTATAAACAAAAACCACATTTTCTTTTAAATAAATTGTTCAAGTACAGTACGATTTTCGTAAGCAAGAAATGCAAAATTTTGAAAAGCAGTTTAAGACAATGCATTCAGAGCAAGTAAAAAGTGGAAAGCGACTATCTACCAACACTTCTGCCCTACACTGTAAAAAAATTACTGTAGATTTTACGGTTTTAAACCGTTTTCCAGGGTGCCAACACAAAACCAAAAAATCTATAGTTTTATGCCGTGTTGGAGCAAAGCTATAGCTTTGCTGAAATGCCATTTTGTGAAAAAGTGCCTGTGATACCTTTGGATACAGTTTCTAAGTAACTTGTCATTATGTTGTCATTTTTCGTTTATAGTATCAGTAAAAGTTGATAGATTTTTAATGTAATCATATTTCGGTATAAAAGACTATACTCCAAGTCAACATAAAAGTTTACTTTAGTGGAATACTGGGTAGTAGTTCACAGCGTTCCCTTGGAAGGCACAAGAACTTTACCAATTCTCGTCATACTCTAGTCCTGCCCTTTATGACAAGAATTACCCACGCACAGACCCCCTCCTCCATTTACGGCTTTGTGACCTACTCGAAGCTCATTACAGTGCCTTTTGTTGTCTCCTGCTTTACGGTCGTTTCAGTACAACCCCTCGCATTTGTCCAATTGTAAATTTATTGTATCTGTGTTGCCAAAGTTGGCAAAAGTCTTCTATCCCTTTCATTTCGTCCCGTCCCTCTCCAAGTTATTTCCTAGATGAACAGTCAGAGGCCTCTATATCAGCTTACATGCTCGATGCCGGTCGTCATTCTTTACAACTGACGCATATGATATAGAGTGTCACTTCTGCTAATGTGACCTATTCATTCTGCTTTATTTCTACTTTTTCTCGGCTAATGGAAGTAATAGTTTTTTTCTTTTCTGCTTGCCTATCAACCTTTCAATACTTAATATATTTGTTTCTTGGATATTTCGTGGAATTTCCACAAAGTATGGGGATAGATATAATGGTAATTAATGAGCTTATTTCATTTATGGAATCACAGCAGAAATTGCTCAATAAAGTTTCCCTGAAATTTTTACCTGGAGCATTAAATATCAAGCATTTGAATTTATCTTTCTTTCATAATTAATTTAATGCGGCTATTAATATCACTCTCTTATTCATACATAAAAGCTGTCATTAATCTAAGCTTTGGCAACAAATTGGGATGAGTTTTGCAAGGGCCGCAGCGGCTAAATCTTCTCAACCAATGAAAAATTCACTGAGAAACGGGTAGTAATTGTATTTGGCCAAATATTGAAAAATTTTAGGGACAAGAATTCGCCACATGATATAAATCGTGCAAACGGAAAACAGTTATTTGTTATTTCCATTTTGCTTTGTTTCCGGCAAGTTAGGCCTTGCACAACGCATATCATATTAAAGTATGTTTTAAATACTTATCTTTTTCTAAATGTACGTTTTGAATATTTATTTCTTTTGCTAAATATTGTTAAACATTTTGTCAAATGCGTTCGCAATGGCTTGTATTAGCGTTTGGATTCTGCATTCATCCTAAGGATTTAGATTCCCACTTGACGAAACTTCAGCATATTTGTAGTTTGTACGCGCCAGTAACAGAGGCTATTAATTATTGTATCTGATTATTTATAAATCTAGTGTACTTTTTGCCGGTTTTCTTTCTTCCCTTAGATATATCTTCAATGATATATGTGCTTGTTTTCTTTGTCTGCTGTAAAATACAGTACAAGTGTACAACGGTAACGTTGCAGCTTCGCAATATGTTTTTTTTCCAATTGCTAAACTTGTCATTGTACGTGATTGCTAAAACTGTATAAAGCAGAAAACTGCATAATCAATATGTCATATAAACGCACATTGCGTACGATGTAAGTGCCTATTTTAAAATGTATTGATTTCTTACATTGTATTGATTTCTCTCTCCATTTCTGTAATCAGCCTTTGTTGTGCAAAAAAGAGTCTCGACTAATGTTATTTCGAGTACAAAATATTTCTAAATAATTCATTCTTGTAGTTACATGAAAATGTCCAATTCTTTAAAATCAGTATATTGCAGCGCTTTTTGAATGTCTTCTACATGAAATACCACAGATGTGTAAGCTGCGTTTTCGACATATCAAAAGTAGTTGTCACGTTACGCCCTTAATGGAGCATGAAAAAGTGCAAAAAGTATTTTTTTTTAATTACTGAGCCTACTCTCACTTCTTCATGTTATTAATCCGCTCATGATACGTCACAAACATTATTATGCCTCATGCAATGCATATTTAAAGGTTTGCAAGTGTCACTATCAGAATGTAACAGTCTCCAACAGTCATGCTCTATTTTTGTACTGAAAGAATATTTTTAACTTTTATAAAAAATGGTACTTAGTGTGTAGGTGTACCAAAAAAATGCAATTGCTGCTACTGTTTTATTCTGGACAATTTTAAACATCTTGCTTTCTTTTTTTAATAATCTTCTTAGTTTTTAGTAATTTCGATAAAATGTAAGAATAAATTCGTTGGAAAAAATTAGTTGGAAGCTTTTTTTTTTTAATTTTTGCAAGGACATTCTTTCCTGTTTTGTACATTCTACTATTTGCCGTTGTCATATAATAACAAAGAGATTCCCTTCTCTATGAAATAATTATATGCACAGCGGAAAGAACATGTGTTTTGTCAAGTCTTAGAGGAAGTGAAAAATAATGCATATTTTATAACCGCAAATGTTGTTTTCAAAAACGTTTTATTCTGCCATTAAGTATTAGTTACATCTGGAATAATGCGTAGTATCGTCAACAAATTCACAGATGCGCATATATGTTAAAGGTAGCAACCTTTAAGGCAAAGAAATTCGAGAGAACGTCTTTGATTATATCCATATAAGCTGTCTTTGATTATATCCATATAAGCTGCCTATTTGTTTTTGCATAGAACTGTAGTAATTTACTGTTTAGCCTGTAGTCACTCTTCATAAATCTTGTACACTGTATCCTTCTAGAGCGGTAATCGAACCCAAATTTCCCATCCGAGAAAACCACAGTTACTCCGGCTTGGCCGATGTATTTCGCAGGAATTTGAAGTACAGGAATTTGAACAAGCATTGCATTGCTCTAGTAGAGGCATCTACTGTCTCTTCGTAGTAACAGTTTCATCCCTAGAAACGAATTCAAGCCGAGAATCATCAGCGCTTAAGATAACGTCACATAAATTAATGAATAATTGATCTTTAAGAATATATGGCAGGTACGAAAGTGACGTAATTTACAGTTCTCGGAAAATCTAACTACTCAGAAAACTTGAATAATTCGGTTTCTTTTTAATTCAGTGCCTTAGGAGGTGTAATGGTTGCATGCCAGGACGGAAATCGGGAGATGTGGGTTCGATTCATACTTAAGACTGCAATTTGAATTTTTTTTCCTGAGGCGTCAGCAAAATGGATTAAATGTTAATCACGGCATTTATATGCTAAAAAAATAAAGAGCTTTTATGCCTGCCACGAATTTATGAAAAATCGTACTTACATTAATCGCTGTTATGTTTCCGAGCATCATTCCACCGAGGAAGAATTACATAGGTCTGAATGAATGGTACAGTACAGCTGAAGTGTGGAATGAATAATACTCTGCAAAACGAATTATTGATTTTCTGCAAGATAATTTTTACAAAGCG
This sequence comes from Macrothele yani, assembly GCA_039090855.1. NCBI lineage: Eukaryota > Metazoa > Arthropoda > Arachnida > Araneae > Macrothelidae > Macrothele > Macrothele yani. Next base: position 277,930 of record JAYWMT010000130.1, read on the forward strand.
AAGTCTTACATTGCTGTTCTACACAAAGACACATCTTCTATTGGCCACTGGGTAATATTACTCTGTTAGATCCTGATGTAGCCTGACCAGTTATAGGTAATAGAGGTGCGATGACCTGGTTTTATACCTCTCTTTTACCTCGAACTGAATAATACAGACATAATTTCGACAACTACTGAGATACACGTTTGTTGGATGCAATCCAAGTTGGTTTCTATCACGTTGATGACAATGGAAAATCCAGAAGTTCTTATGTTCGGTGTTGAATCAAAGAACTTACTTCTCATCTCCTGGGTAAAATTTCAGTGAAAAAATGTTTTTCCTCCTTGATACATTATCAAAGGATTGCAGATTCTTATGCGCTGAGAGTGGCATCGGCTGTTGACAGATGAAGAACTTTGTCGATTATCGTATCCGATCTGTTGAAAGTATGCTTGAACATGATGATCCAGTGGTAAGCTGCATTCCTCAGAAATTTGATGAATGGTTTGAAGGTTGCAAGAATATACGATCATCATAACAAGATCGTTGCGTAACAAAAATAATACAAGAAATCAAAATTATACGACTGTTATTTCTTAAACTAACATGGAACGCAAGTACCATAAATACTATTAATATTTTTTGTGGCCCTCTACGGCCTTATTTTTACTCTAGGATATCGTGAAAAGAAGGCAGAGTTTTTGAGTTTGTGCTCTATATTTTGACCGAAAGCATAATAAAAATATAATCAATATATTGTGAAGATACGGTTTATAATATAATTAATAAGTAAATTCATTTCAAAAAAAAAATAAAACCTAGAAACATAAATAATGCTTAAAGTTTTTTTTTAAATTATAACTCTTTCCCAAGTGCCTCCAATTCAGCTTTGTTCTCCTCATTCTAGGAATAACTTCCTTGTTTGTTTTAGATCTTTGTCCTATTGCAGAAGGTATAAATATATTTATATTTCATGAAATAAATTATGCTAAAAGAAAAATTTTAAAGCAAAGATATGTGCAATCTAAAAATGGGACTGTCATAACAAACAATTAGAAAGGAAGAGATCTCATTGCGTTGCATTCAGGACTATCAATAGTTGAGAACAGCATACCAGCCATTTCTGTAAACAGAAACGTGTTGTAATCTTCTAATGCTAATGATTCTAACAATCATCAACAGTTTTTTCTTGTAAATGCTTTTCTTGTTTAGGCTAATACATGAAGATTGCACAGCGAGCAAATTATAACTTGCTCTCCTTTTTACATGCTATAAATTTTATAAAATTAAAAGATGACCAACGTCTTCAAAAAATAATTACACGATTTAATAAAGGGCTGTGCAGATTTTGTGGTACTGCTATATATCAACATGTTTTTACCCCCTTTTGTGGTGCTGATGCAATGGTGACTAATCTCTTGGGGATTTGATAACTTCACATACGAAAAGCATTCCGAAATATATTTTAATAGTTCCTAAAATTGCTTTATGCTCATAAATATTTTGGAAACGTGTACACAAAGATCTGCAAATTTATTTTGCTAATGGTAAATATTAATGATAGTCGTCACTGTTAAACGTATTTGTGATTTGTTGTTATATCATATATATGTTTATTGAACTGTTAAATGAGTGCATAACGTTAATATTTTCTTTACTTAATGAATGTGCAGGGGAACAATTGCAATGCAGAAATAATTCCCGCAAAAACAAAAACGCTTGTATAATTTGATTGAATGGACGGTGAGTGTATGTTTTTTTTTTATATTTCATCGTTTTTCGTAATGTTCCTCGATAACTTGATTTAGAAAAAGCTTCGCAGCTGAAGCTTTTGTTTTCAACGCAAAGCGTCTGTAATTCTGTATAAAGAAAGCTACAGATACAGCTGCGTTTGTAAGCTTGTTTTTCTAGCTGACGAAACATCAGGAATATTTCTTGCTGTGATATTGTATTCATCGTTATTTCCGTAATGATATACTTTGCAATAAGCTTTTGGTTTCTCATAATGGTAATCTTTTTCATCAAAATTTTTGTAAGGATTGATTTTTTTTTGTAAAAGTGTGATATTTGTTGTTTGATTTGATTAGATAACCTAGATTATATTGCAGTAATTGTGTGTTTTCCATGTTTGATCAGTTTTTGTGATGTTTTCAAAACGTTAGGTGGTGAAGCTCACAGTTTAAACGTATGCAAAGCGGAAGAGTTTGTAATTCATATGAGAGACACGGGTAAAGCTTCATTTGTAACGAATTTTGTTAATAAAATGAACGCCAATAAATATTTCTTCCTACGAGTTTTTTTTTATTTTCTTTTTATATTGTGATCTTTATTTTTTACTTTTTCATTTAGTTCTTTACTTATTTGATTTTGCAGTAGGATTTTGGTATTCTCCACAGTGGTTTATTTTAGAAAGGAAAGTACATTAATTTATCGCTCGAATATATCATATTAACTTTGCCTCAGCAATTCTTCAATGATGTACCTTGGTTGTTATTGTTTTTGTTGTTGTTGTTGTTTTTTTAATCTTTAAAGGCTTGTGGACCTCTTCCAAGATAATACACACCGCGCAGCCCCCGTACATCTTACGGAAAATGCTTATGGGCTTGCCTGTAAACGCTTGCAGGGTGATTCAAAAAGTCCCCGAACTCTGAATTCAAATTATTTCTACCAACGAATATAGCGATACGTCATAACTATTTTTACAAACTGTTATATTGACACTCATACTGAAAATGTTCCAATCCGTCCATAACCTCATAGTCGATAAAATGCACCGGCAGCTTTATACACCGATTCTGGAAATACAAGCTATTTTATGTGCTCAACTTCGTCTTGTCTATAATAGACTTCATTCTTCCGTTTTAATGAGACCATTTACCAAATCCAAACCGATGGAGCCCCCCATGGGATCCCCACTCTCCCCAATTCTTGCTGAAATACTAATGCAGCACCTTGAAAACGATGTTTCTTTCAAACTTCTGCACCAAACCATTATAATACATTCGTTACGTTGATGATAAATCTTATTATTTTGGTCTTCATCTATTATTGATCTAAATACTTTCATTGATACTATGTCGTCTAAAATTCCCTTCTATAAATTTTACCATTGAACATGAATCTGAACTAACATTACCTTTCCTCGATATTTTTGATTAGACGTGAAGCTAATAACTACAGTATTATCACTTCAGTATATCGAAAAACTCTACTGCTTCATTCTCTATGATCCCTGAAGCATCTTCTCTTCACCCCATATCTCAAAAACTTTCCTCATTTTCTGTTTTATGTTAAATCGTGCAAAAACACACTCTTCAACCATCGAGCTATACAATGCAGAAATCGGAAAAATCAGGGACTCCATTACTACAGCCTTTGGATATACAATACATACTGTCAATAGGATCCTACAAAAATTCAAGAACGTACCACCTGCTCCTTAATTAACATTAATAAACGTGACATTCAAGCTACGTGGGATCTTGGTAGCTCTTACTATCCCGATTGTTATAAACAATCTGAAAATACTTATTTGTAAACCTTTTGATCTTAATTTTGGAATAAAAACAAGCAATATTTACTCCATCATCAAAAAAGACAGAGATCCCGGGTACAGCTATCAGACCAACACGGGAATTCGTTATGCAATACTCTCTCAAAGCTATCGAACCTGGAACGAAGAACTTACTCTTATATCGGTTCCTAAACAACTCGTAATCTGAGTACTCGCCTTAAAGGACACAAATATAATATAAAAACTTGTTCTTCCAATACAGCAATGTCACGTTTACTCCTTAACGAACCTTTTCAACCATTGTGGGGAAAAAAACAAAATTCTTCACCACTCCCAAAATCTAAGCATCTAACCCTACTCTACTGAGAGTCTGCAGATTTTCGCTCACCGCCACCAATGCTGTAACGACGGTTATCCAAGTTTCATTCACAATCCCTGGAGATTTGCTGCTACAGATAGCAGCTTCTAAAAACATTTTTATAAACTTTGAATAATAACACTCTCACCTGTTTGAACTTTTTATGTCTCTGTGAAAAGTGCATGCTCTTCATTACATCCTACAAGTCATTTTGTGTGTCTCATCCCACTGTGTATATATCCTGCTGATCTAACCATCAGACTTACACCTGAGGATGGATCCATTGCGGATCTGAAAGATTCTAGTGTGCCTTTTATGTGAATGCTTTTTATGACTAAGGTGTTTTTACATTAAAGATTTTTAAACTATTTTATCGTGCATAGACGGCAATGTACTTACATTAATTTTCAACTTCCTGCACGAAGTGTTTTTACGGACTCCGACACTCATACTTACAGGTAATGAAAAAACCACTTTACTAATAGATGCTGGAATTGTCCACCATTCTGTTGAAAACACAAATTCACCCTGACGACGCAAGTTGGCGGACACTCTTTTCAGCGTGTTGGCTGGTATGTCCCTCACGGTTGTAATGATGTTGTTCCTGCAGGTCCTGCACCATCTTAGGGTTGTTGTGGTAAACTGTGTCTTTCAGATAGCTCCCACAAATCAAAAGTCTGGAGGACTCAAGTCTGGTGAGCGAGGCGGCCAAAGTTTTTTCGAGATTAATCGTTCGTGGAACAACTCACGGAGGAGCATCTCCATTTTGTCGTTTGACGTGTGGCACGTTGCTCCATCTTGTTGAAACCAACAGTAACGTTCGTGTTCTTCCAGCATTGCTACAAGAATTGATGGATGATATCTGCATACCCAGCGGGAAATTACAGTTGTATCGAAAAAAATGGCCCTACAATTCGCCGTCTAGACATGGCGCACCACACCTTCAGCTTTCTGACAGTGAAGTCTAACCTCATGCAATTGCGTGTGGATTCTCTCGCAGCCCATATGCGAGGGTTTTGGCTATTGACATATCCATTCAAATGAAACCATGCCTCGTCATCTGAAAAAAGTGTTGTTAAGCTGGTTAGTCACATTGTTGCGCGTGAAACTCTTAAGCTTATTGGCAGTAGACAATGCGCTTTTCCTAGTCCAAAGGGACGTAGCTCTTGCACTATTCGGAATTCTGTACGGCCGCAGCTTTAGCACGTTTAGTAGCCCTATGCAGTAATGAATACGATTCCCCTAACTCTTGAGACAGCCGCCGAAGTGACTTCCTGGGAAAGAGCGCCGCAGGGAAACGTGGAATTTTCTCCAGAAACGTGGTCGTCACCACGGACGGCCGGCCGCTTTTTCGGCTTATCCTGAACACTGCCTGTCTCGCGAAACCGGTTCACAAGGTCATACACAGTTGTTTTCCCTGCAATATAGGAACATCAGGAAACTTCCTTTGAAAGAGCTGGATGCAACGTCGGTAAGAATTTTCCGCAAAATAAACTTCTAACAAAGCGCCGACTCTTTCTTCTTGCGTGAGACTCATGGCTGACTGAACTGTTACTGCTTGCCATCGCCCGCGTAAGCGTAGTGTCACATGGTGCTATCACGTGGCGCAGCTCGTTCCCTAGGTACCACACAACAGCCACAAGCAGCAATACTCGGATATCTTCTTTTATGGTTTTACAGGCAAATACGTTTTAAAGTATAGAGTTCGGGAAATTTTGAATCACCTTGTATTTCCAAACTAGGTTTCTGCAGCGTCTTCTGGCAAGCTGATATCACCTATCTTCTCAGGACATGTCGGCTCCTATCACTTTGTACTTTCTATATATTCAATTGTTTCTTAGGCACAGCGACATCACTGGGCTTCCATTTCTTCACATTGCCAACTGTGGATTTGGGAGTGTATGATGATGCCGCTTCGGTCTCACAAATCGGTATTCCCTCAGTATGACATCCATTATTACCGTTTAAATGTATGTTAACCAGTAGCGCCTGACTTCTATTCATCAATTTTTTGTGTGGAGACATATGCTTCAAAATAATAATAATAATTAAGGCCCTATAAATTATGCTGCATTGATGCGGCAACTTATTGAAATTATGCGAATTAGGAAAAGTACTGTACCAGTACACATACATAATAAAAAAAATTCCACTTTGAATGGAATATCCATTTTAAAAGCTCTATATTTGCTTTCTTGTTGTGATTACAAAAACAAATAGACTATTTTATTAATAGAATATTTCCGTGATCACAGTTCGTTAAAATAAAAGGATGTTAGTCCAGCAGCCGAAAATTCCTGTAAACTCTTTGTTTTGTAAGTATTTGGACGAAACATGACACCTCTCTTTCAAATTAAGTAACACCGAGAGTACTTGCCTTGTTTTTCGTGTTAGTCCTGCTTTTGAATTCTAGAATTCTGATTACATCAGGAACCGTACATTCCTTTACATATCCCATGTATGCAGCAAATTCGTCTTACTGACGGGTTATCAATTCTGGAATACTTTTGGATCACTACGTCGTTACATCAATGCTTAGGTTAATGCCATTTTATCAGGGTCAAACACTCGAGTAGCCTTCATGAAGTTCACAAATTAGGTTTAGCAAAACTTGGGTCCTTCGCTTTTTGGAGATCGTACACTTCTAAGCGGTAGTAAATGTCCAACTTTTGCTACGGTTTTGTGAAACACGTCTTGCAGAAATGGATTACGTGTAGCTTTTCGGAGAATAAGTTGCCTCCTATTTAAGCTGTAATTTAGATCGCAGATCCGAGTACCTTGTTGTATGCCTTGTGAATAGGCACTCCACGTGTTTCAAAGAAAAATAGTGTGTCCATCTGGAGTACCTTGTTGTATGCCTTGTGAATATGCACTCCACATGTTTCAAAGAAGAATAGCGTGTCCATCTGGATCTGGGCGTGCTCAACGTCAGTGAACTGCAAGTCTTTACAGATGCATTTACTTTCCATCAGGGACTTGCACTCATTAAGACTGGTAGTGTCACGAATAAGTTTTGCTTCACTATCGAAAAAGTCTATGTAAACGTCGCAGTACGTAACATGGCACTGCAATGTTTCGAATCAGGACTTCCAGCGTGTTTTCAACGAGTACTGGGCATACATGTACTTTACCTTATCTGTTTCTTACTGTTAAAAGCTGTAGATGACGCCACTTTTCTCGCAGGACCATGCTTGAACAACTTCTGGGAGCATCCGATAAATTCGTCCACTTCAGCAAAATTTGCACGCCATCGGTCAGAGGCTAGGTTTACAATACGAGCATTGCAAGTCGTGTGCACCGAATTATGCAGTATAGTACGTAGCACTTCCTTGTCAGCTAGAGTCATGTAGGTCGCATTGTCGGTTAAGATTACTTAATACACTTTGCTGAAATCCATCTCCATATTTGTTAGGCATTCCACACGACGGCCTGAGGAAACTGTTGTCGATTGGACAATTTCAAGATTAACTCTGTTCAGCAGGTAAGTGACGCATCACCTACCGGAATCTGTAAATTGTGGAACAGCGGGAACATGTAAAACGTAGCTGTCACTTTGTCGTCGCTGCTCTTCATCAAAAAACCAGTATGCAGAGCGGGGTTTGCTGACTTAAGAATTTCTTCTATTTTTTTCTACTTGGCCTCAAATACTTTGGGATTCTGGCGTAGAGAATTAGCGCAAGGTAGGAGAACCGCACCAGTGACATTCTTAGTAAGAAATTCATTCACATGGATGCTCCAGTTTTTCTATGTGGGAATATGGACACTCTGCAAACATGTCGATACTTTCAGCGCAGGAGATGGCGCATTTCACCACATTCTGTTTGTCTTCTGAACATTGATGATACAGTGGCATGACGCTTTTTCTACTGCTTGCCAAAGTACTCTTTGCGCGGCTTTTCTTTTTCTTTTTCTTTTTCTTTTCTTCCATGACGAATACGTTTCATGTTGATCGATTTGCAGACTTTTTGTGTGATCGATGAAAACATTACATGTGGTACAGGACTTGTTGTGCCATCGGAAACGTGAAAAGCACGGTGAATATTTCTAGCATCTCTCCTGTAGAGAAATACACTATCTATCAACAAGTAATTGGACACCCCTGCAATCGACGATATCTGCGGTCCTGATACACATCAAGTCCGCCGACGATATCTGCGGTCCTGATACACGTCACAACGCAACCAGTCGCATGCAAGATGCCACGCCGCAGTTCGGAGCTCTCTGATTTTTTGAGAAAGGTGTAATCGTCGGGTATCACAGAAATGGCTGATCCAGATACCGCGGTGACATATCCAGCGAGTTAAAGCTACCCAAAATCGACAGTGGCCTGCACGTGATTGGCAAGTGGAGGATGAGAGGTGACTGTCGGAATGTGCCCCGACCCGGCACACCCACAAAACTTTGGGAGTTAGAGACCGACGGGTGCTGGCCAGAGAAATTCGGGAAGAATCCGCACCAAATCGATGCGAGCCAGCATCCGCGAGGAGTTTCAACAGGCATCCGGAACTGTACACCAAAATTATACTCAAAATAGTATAACTATACTAAAAATCCGAAAATTCTTGGCGTAGAATAGAAATAAAAAAGTTTCCAAGCTTTCGCATATCAACCAGATGGCTTTCTCAAGGAAGGTAGACAAGCTAACTGCAAACTGGGTAATAGAACGTTTCAAACTTTGAACGCGAGTGACTTGACTAGACAATAAATGATTAGGAGCAAACGTGATATTTCTGGAAGAAACGAGGTCACGTTGGTTGGGCACGCGGTACAATGGTAAAGAACTCAGCATTATTTGAAGAACTGATTCCAAATACGTGGCAACTCCAGGAGAACACGCTATCATTGCAGAGCTTCGCAGCTGGTCAAGATTTCCCAAGTGTTTCGCGGATGGCGGTAGATTTGTGTGTGGAGTATGAAGCTATGTTCTTTAGCATCACTCCATATAGGATTGGCGGACTTTAACTTGACTTCTCTTGATAGAGCAGTGGTCATTTTCCCGTCTCTTGTATCCCTTTTATGTTCGCTGATTCTAATTCCAAACGAACGTTTGATCATTCCGATGTAGTATCGCCTGGAGCCGTCCGGGTATTTTAGTGGGATGGCATAAATACCTGCTTCATTGGAGGAAGAGGGGGCTTGTCAATATGTCTCTTAAGCATCGTGTATAATATCGCGAATTCCAGAAGACAATAAAGATGAACTACGTCAATCAAAGTGTTGCTCTAAGAAATTAAAATCGTAGCTACAATCAGAAGCAATCGTTTAATAATTTCAAAATTCCAAGGACGATTTTCCAACCTTAGGAATGACCACTCCATAATACTGACGCAATAACGGACAAATCCGGCCAGATAGCGATAATGGACGCAGTGGATTATAATAAAGAATCTAGAAAAATTTTATATCCGATTCTGGATCTATAATCTTACGGAGGAATCCTCTAAATTCTTGGATTGCACAGGTAAAAAGAACTGCAAAGGTCAACTTATATTCCAGATGATTCTGGCAAGAAATCCGCCAAATTACCGCTCTGGCCCTCAGATCCCAAAACTCTTCGGCAGACTTAAACACCACAAACCCGGCAATCCATTGAGACCGATCGTGTCCAGAAGATCCGCACCGACGTACCACTTAGAGAAAGCGTTAAACTATTCTTAACTAATCATCTACCGGAGTCGGACTTTATAATAACTCCTCCACTCTAGATTTTATCACGAAAAACCAAGCAGCTCACCGTTCAACAACGCGACATTATCGGCAGTTTCGATGTGTAGTTTCTCTTTATCCATCGATCCCCGTACCGGGAAGCCACTCACAACATTGAAAGAGGCTATGTCTAATTCATCGGCTTATTCTCAGGAGTCTTGCCTCAGCATCTTCAAAAATAATGGACTTGGTCTCAAATTACAGCTACTTCAGTTTCCGAGGGCAAATTTATAAGCAAGTAAATGGCGCTCCGATGGGATCTTCTGCTTTTCAGCCGTCCTTGCGGAAGCAATACTTCTCCCCATTGAGCAACATATATTCACCAACATCACCCCTGAAGACCTACCACCTGGCTACGATATGCAGACGACGTATTTTTCACTATGGCCACACGGAAAGGAGACTCTCCCGTTTTTCCTCGATAAAATAAATTATATACACCCTACAGTCAATTTCACTCATGGAGCTTGAACACACAGTAGTACCTTACCTTATCTCGACGTCTCAGTGAGCAAATCGCACATACGGACAACCCGCTTTCATACGGAAGTCTATTACACTGCTGGACAAATTGCTTTAAAGGACGGATCATAAACGGCTATATAGCGCATAAAAAAAAGTAAAAGTGTGGTTGGATGCCAAGTGAAATAAAATAATGTCAGGAATGCCAGGACATTACAAGAAAGACAATTTATTGTGCTTTGAAATCCAGGAAGTTGCTTTGGAACGTGTTCAAGTGGACTAAACCAGAGCTATATTTTGTGCAGAATACGTAAACGGTGAAAAAATGCAATTACCGTCCGCAGGCGTTCCGGCGTAAGATGTCAATACGGGATATGGCCACCATGGAGGGCGATGCAAGATTCCACACGTCGTGTCATGCTTTGCACAACATTATCAAGCAGCTGTTGGGGTAATTTATCCCATTCCTCTGTCAGTGCACGGATGAGGGTGTCTCCTTGTTTATTGGAGGGCATTATGACCAGCAAGACTCCTCTCCAAGAAGCACTCCACACATTTTCAATGGGATTCAGATCTGGAAGAACGTGCTGGCCATACGAGGAGTTAAGAATATTATCGCTCTCAAGACACTCCTGGACAGCGACTGGTTCGATGACATGTTGCGTTGTCGTCCATGAAAATGAATCTATCACCGACAGCACCACGGAACATGCGAACATGAGGTTGCAGAACATCATTAATGTATCGTTGGCCAGTCATAGTCCCAGTTGGAAGCACAGAGAGGGACGTACGGCCATTGATCATGATGCCAGCCCATACCATGATACTACATGTCGGATATCAGTCCCTTTTATGTATGTTTGCTGGACAATAGGCAGTACCACTATCACGCCAGATCAGTTGTCGTCGACAATCAGACGATAGACTGTATCTACTCTCATCTGAGAAGGACAGGCAGACCAGTCGCGTTATCAGTCCAATTGCGATGTTGATGGCACCACATTGCAAACGGGCGGTACAGTGACGCTCTGGACAATGGGATACACACAACAGGACGGCGAGCGTATAGTCCTCCTTCATGCAAACGTCTGGCGACAGTTTTTCGGGAGATCCGCGTGCCAGTAGCAGCCATAAACTGGATTTACTACCTTCACTAGCTGTTGTGCTGCGTCGGTGCCTTTTTGTTGATAGCACTATGTGCCGATCTTCTGCAGGTGTCGTACTGCGAACACGACCTCCCCCGTCGACGTTTGCTACACTCCTCCATTTGTTTGAAATGATTTCCAAAGCCAACTTGAAACAGCACTGTGGCTGACGTCTAACTCCTGTAGCAACATCTGTTATTTTTCGCCTCTTCTTCAATCTTGCCAATAATACGGCCACGCGTAAAATCATCTAGGTGATGTCGGGAAGACATACTGAAAATTGCTAGTTCGTCAATTGATTCTTTCCCTTTCAACTTTGCGTTTGAACAACAACGGTCAATACGCGTCAAATCACTTTATATCTCTTATCAGCGAAGCTATGACGTCACGCCGAACAAGTTCGGCAATCCAAAATTTGCATACGCACAACACGTCTTACTGTATCCCGCACTTATGCTAATTTCCACATTTTCCCTGTAACCTTCGATTTTATGGTTGCTATCGTTGCTATTGTCATCCGTCCTTAGGCAATTGCCCGGCAGTGTATTACTCAACCACAGGCAACGTTAATTTTAGGCTCCATGGGCCTAGATATAGGCCTTTTTAGAAAATTTTAGTCCTCCGTGCTCATGTTCAACCGCTGAATTTCAAAGCTTCTATTTTTTGGTAAGTCTGAGTAAATGTATTACCAGTATTTTTAACTTGTAATGCAAAACTTTATGATTATGATCCCTGGATTGGAGACCCTAGGTGCCGAAGTACGGATGATTTAAATTTGCTGGAAAGGTACTCAAACCGATGTCTACGGACTTAAAATTAATTATTAGCCTTAAAATTAATTCTTTCCGTTGTTTGTGACACGGAGAAAATCAAAAGTGCAATTGAGTATGATCCCCTAACGTTTCGGTGGTCTGTCTTCTGGAACTGGCACCACGATTCAATAGATCTTAGTAATGAAATCTAAAAGTTTTCGATAAAACTGACCCTTCCGGTGAAATGACCTTTCGATGTAATGAACTTTCAGGTGAAGAGGTACCTTTTTGATGAAACGAAATTTTCACATCATCAGTAGTGACCCTTCGGTGAAATGAACGTTTCGATCAAGTGATCTTCAGGTGAAACAAATCTTTTTGGTGAAAAGTGACCCTTCGCTGAAGAAATCGTCGCTGGCAAATGAACCAGACCCGAGAGAATCCGTACTCCCGTGTTTTTTTGCTTTCTCGTCACAGAAACGAACCGTTTTGGGGACAGGTAATTGTTACGGGTGATGAGAAAATGGGGTCTACTGTACCGTAATATGAAGCGTCAACGGAGTGTGTGCAAAGGTGCGGGGCTTGCTCCGTCGACCTCAAAAGGAGGACTGCATTCCAAAAAGGTTTTGTTGAGATGTTTGGTGGGATGTCCAGAGAATGCTCCACTGGGAGGTATTGGCACTTTCTAACCGAACGATAAATGCTGACCTCTACTGCCAACAGTTGGACAGATTGCGAGAACAACTGACATCGAAGCTGCCAGCATTCGTCAAGCGCAAAGAACGTGATTCTTCATAATGATAAAGCCAGACCTCAAGCTGTTTTAATCACTCGGGGAAAATTACGTGGGACTTTTGCTGGGAAGTGTTACCTCACCCGGAGTACTTCCCCTGACCTGGCACCTTAGGGTCTACCACCTTTTTTCGATCGTTACAGAACGCCGTCGATCTCCAAACCTTCCATGATGTGGACGATGTGAAAACGGCATTACACGACTTTTTTTAATTTTTTTAATTTAAAACACAGGAGTTTTTCTGGCGTGCAGGATTCACCTACTCGTAGATAGATGGCACGAGGTCATACAGAATTATAGCAAGTCTGTGAAATCCTACGAGTACGTTATTAGTTGTATTCTCCTCCTTTCTTTTCGGCCTACTAACGGGTAGAACTTATGCACACACCTCCAATGCATCCTGTTTAATTCAATAATTTTCATGTATGCGTGTGCATGCTATTTTTCAGAATGCGTGAATTAAATGTTCCTTATGATATAAAGGCTTATGGCGGCTTTTTTCTCTCAGTTGTTCACAGTTACACACTTCTACCGACCTCCCGTATTCAAGCTGATCGGATTTTCCCTCGTCCAAGTTTTTTATACAGGTTGATTCATAAAGAAGTATACAAACATTCAACGCACTATAAAACAAGAACAATGTAAGATATTTTATGTTACTCTGTAACAGAATTTGTAGGGGAATGTTTCAGAGTATTTTTTAGAGACAGTCACAGATCGCTTCTATGTGTGCATCCTTAGATATCTGAATCAAGTGCAGTGATAGTGGCGTTGATACGCTGTTTGCAGCTCCGCTAGAGTCAACAGGAAGGGGGAATTCTCCAGGACAGTGGGCTGCTGAAATCTGCACTTCACGACTCACCCCTCCGCGTTGATTTTCCCTGGCTTCGCTCAATGGGCGGTGCAAACACTATCGACGACTTCTTCCGATACACGCGGTCGTCCAGGACTTTTTAAGTTTGCACAAACAGCCAGTAGTTTCAATTTTTTTTATTCCAATCGTAGATAGATTTTCTGGGTTGGAGGTTCTTTTATGAATCTCGTGTTCCACGAAAATGCCGTTGCACAACTTGAGTTCATAGATTACGTTTTTGCTCAATTCAAGAACACAAAACGTCTTCTCCACTGCAGACGATGCCATTTTGACTGCCTAGTCACGTATTGACACGCGCGCTATCGCTTACGTCACTTCCCTCAGTAGCGGGACACAAACTTTATTATGAGTACATCTACCTAACAGTTTATGCAGTTGTAGTCCGTGTCTTCAAATGTTACTGTTTTACAGCATCATGGAAACCTGTATACTCCTCTTTATGAATCACCCGTACTTTGATAAGTTTTTTTATTTGGTAAAAACGTACTAATTTTTCATATATTCTACAAACATTTCGAAATCTTCTTCTGCATATTTTTATTAAAACAAGAGGTGCATATTTATTTTTTTAAATATTGATGATCAGAGAGAATATCGTTTTTTTTTTTATGTTGCTTTATTATGAGCAAGTGCAATTGCATTTTCAAGTTTTTGAAACATAAGCAGTCACGAATCGAGATCCTGTATTTCGTGCCTTTTCTCTCATTTTTTTATTTTTCGTCTGACAATAGCCAGAATAAAAAGAAGTGTGTTAGCTTCCTCCCAGGCCTGATAATGTAAGTCAACGTTTCCTTCCCAATAATTTAGCATTAATTCGGCGCCCCTGAAAAACACTGTGTTGTGTGTCGTTGGATAGTTTCAAGCACAGTACGAGCCATTGTAGCCCAATCCGTTTGCTTCCTCATGACTTTAAGCGTCACGGAACATATGCACAGTTTAGAACAAGTACTGCCATTTTCCCAAGAGATAATAAAATATTTTCCCTTTTTCTTTGATATTTTGCTGGGACTAGAGTGCTCCATCATTTTTCTGGGATGGGAAGGAGGAAATAACAGAGCCTCCAGTTTCTGCGCTCCTATGCATCAGCAAAAAATATAACCATAGCTGATGACTGTTTCTCACATACATGCAAAATTATTTTCTGTTTAGAAAAGCGCAAAGAAAACATGACCGCCCGGTGGCGCTGGCTTTCTGATCATCTTCGCCCTAGATGGGCCGAGAGGTTCGGAATCACGGTGAAGTCATGGATGTTTGTCCTTTTGTAGGCACTAGCTCTCAATGTGTTACTTGTCCAACACTGGCTCTCTGTACATTGGTCAGTTTAGCATACTGTAAAACCATGTTTGATATTGTGTACTTGTTCATAATGTGTTACTTGACTCAACACTGGCTCTCTGTGTACATTGGTCATTTCAGCATACTGTAAAACCATGTTTGATGTGTGTACTTGTTCATAATGCAGTGTTACTTGATCAACACTGGCTCGGGCTGTGTACATTGGTCATTTAGCATACTGTAAGACCATGTTTGATGTGTTACTTGATCAACACTGGTTCTCTGTGTACATTGGTCATTTAGCATACTGTAAAACCATGTTTGATGTGCACTTGTTCATAATGTGTTACTTGATCAACACTGGCTCTCTGTGTAACATTGGTCATTTTAGCATATACTGCATACAAAACCTTGTTTGATGTGTACTTGTTCATAATGTGTTACTTGATCAACACTGGTTCTCTGTGTACATTGGTCATTTAGCATACTGTAAAACCATGTTTGAGTGTGCACTTGTTCATAATGTGTATACTTGATCAACACTGGTTTTCTGTGTATGGCATTGGTCATTTAGCATACTGTAAAACCATGTTTGATGTGCACTTGTTCATAATGTAGTATTACTTGATCAACACTGGCTCGGCTGTGTACATTGGTCATTTAGCATACTGTAAGACCATGTTTGATGTGTACTTTGTTCATCAATGTGTTACTTGATCTTTAACATCTTTCATCGCTGTGTACATTGGTCATTTAGCATACTATAAGACCATGTTTGATGTGCACTTGTTCATAATGTTTTACTTAATCAACACTTTGGTTCTTCTGTGTACATTGGTCATTTAGCATACTGTAAAACCATGTTTGATGTGCACTTGTTCATAATGTGCTACTTGATCAACACTGGCTCGCTTCCTGTACATTGGTCATTTAGCATACTGTAAAACCATGTTTGATGTGCACTTGTTCATAATGTGTTACTTGGATCAACACTGGCTCTCTGTGTACATTGGTCATTTAGCATACTGGTAAAACCTTGTTTGATGTGTACTTGTTCATAATGTGTTGCTTGGATCAACACTGGCTCGCTATATGTACATTGGTCATTTAGCATACTGTAAGACCATGTTTGATGAACAAGTACTTCCAGGGAGCGTTTTCAACAGTGGCAAAAACACTGGCAGTGGTGTATCGCTGCCCAAGGAAACTACTTTGAGAGAGATCATAGCCAGACTTAAGTAGCTGTAATAATGGTACTTCTGTTGTATATCGGCCTAGTCTCGGAACTTTTTTGATCGGACCTCACATTCAATGCAAGGGACAGTATTTCTTGAAAAAGACTACCACTTCTTTGATAATTAAGGCATGCATGCCTTTTTTTATAAAAACCTTTCTCAATTGTTTTAGGGATAACCCTTGTACCATTTGATTTATGCGAGGAAATGTGCATTCGTGCTTTGCAAATCAAAAATATTTGACTTTGAGGTTATGAAAAGGAAATCTTAAAGAAGCTTACTTTTGTTAAAGTTGTGTGAAACAGTGAGTTAAAACTTGTGTTAAAATTTCATCAAAATCAGCTGGACAAAGGGTTGAGTGTAAAAAAGAGTAAATTTAAGTGAGAATTGACGACCTCCCCCCAAAAGCAGCATTTTATGGTCTCCTCACAAATATAATCATGCAAATTCTTTTCCCTACACATTTTCAGTCTCTTTTGCAGAATTTCAAACTCTGTAGCTTCTCTTTTCCCCTGCACTGCATACCCTCTTTCTCCCAGATTTCATGGTCAATGTTTGATTTCCAGGTCCCAGTCCTAATTTATGGAAGCACTTCACATTTCTTATCATAGTTCAAGCAATATACCACTCAAAATTATTGAACTGAAAATGTGTGCTATTATATTCAGAAAGAGGATGGTGCCACTAGGGCTGTTAGCTGATGTTAACACCAATTGTTAGAATTGGCTTGGCATATCAACAATGTGCAATGAACAGTAGAAGGAAACAGGCATTCAAGCTAGTTTGGAAAAAGTTGCAGAGTAGAAATTGATATCCCAGAGCTACGTATTTACGGTACAAAACGTGATGAGTGGTCACTGCACGCAGGTGTTCAGGCTATTATTAAACGTACCTATAAGAATGCACATTTTGTGCATTGCTAACGCACATCAGCCCAATTTGAAGTTGTCGGCCAAGCAACCAGTCAGAATCAACAAGTTTGGAGTATTTTTTTCCAACCTAAGTGACATTACTAACTTTTTCAAGTAACTCTCCACAGAGGATTGCTATACCTCTAGATGAAACTGTTAGAAAAAGGATACCTCATGGTTCAGTCACCAGGGTGGAATTTCAAGAGTTAAACCATCAATACAGTGTAATGAATACAGGGAACGGTTAACTGAAGGCATGGAAAAAATAGGAGTCATCATCGAAGCTCAAGCTGTAGCAATAAATCAAGCAGGGGCTATTCGGCGTATGTTGGAAGACTCAGTATTTGTGGTTTGGCTTACAGTTTTTCACAATATTATGCCACATGTGGATGTGTTATACAACCAGCTTCAGGAAAACACTAACTGATGCAGCATTCATCTCGAAAGCATGTAAACACTTTCCACCTGTCAATGGAAAAAGAATGGACACAGTGACCATGAAGATATCAGAAACAGAGGAAACATCAAAGAAAAAGGAAGAGAAAATATTCACATAAATATAACTATGGCAACTAAAGAGATATGTGATGTTATCACGAATCAAGTAAAAGATAGATTTTCTTTTATAACTCACTACTCTGCTGTTTTTCTCCTCCAAGCTGAAAATTTTCAGGGAAGTACGAGAAAAAAAGGATTTTCAAATTAGCTTTGCTCAGCAAACAACAGATGTTTATCCCATGTTACAGAAGGATCGCCTGAAAACTGAACTAGGAGTTCTAGTTGCACATTATGGTATTAACCGAATCCGTGCCATTATACGTGGAACATATATAGTATCTGAAACAATCATTTGATGTTTCTGAATATTTCTGTTTCACACGTTATGTTCTGTGAAAGTTCGACCCCGGGCTGATGTGTAATGTCCGACGGTGAAAATTATTTATGTGTCAATTGGACCATTATAGTTAAAAAATACATATTAAGCGTATTCATGCTTACCACTCTCTGAGAACTGCCCCCGCTTTCCTTTGTTGTCAGTAGTAGAAAAAGTTCTTCCGGTTCATCATCCTTAATAAAACAAGGTTAGGCTTATCGTGGCTAGGTCTGTTGCACAAGAATACCGGTACATGCACAGTTCCATGTCGTCTTTCGTTAAAAACGTTTGAGATGAACATTAGGGTGATAGATATTTGAAGGTGGTGAAAGATATATGGAATTTGTACACTGTTGAATGGGCGCAAAACGAAATTGAATGACTTTGAACACAAAGGATAGCAGAACGGGCTTCAAATTTAACATTAAAAGAATGCTTACAGAAGTTAAAAAACACATACAGAAGTTAGAAAAACTTGTATTAGAAAGATGATGAAATAAAATAGAATGAAGTTCGTTTCACAATAAAATTCATGCAAAAGAATGTGAATTTGCGTCGGGAATGTCTCGTCCTTATCGCAGGGTAGACATTCCCGACGCATTTCCCCGCACACATATATACGTGGCCATTCTCAAGGTTGTTGACCCTGCAATGAACTCCACAAGTCTGTCCCACAAATGATAACCTTTTACTTTGTCAGTTATCATTTGTGTCACGCAGCTATATTGGAGGTCCCGTCATCTGAGTGTTCGTCTAGTTCTTAATATATGTTGGTAAATTTTTGATTGCTTAGCACGGATGGATTGATGTTTTTCGTGCTTGATTACATTCTTCCATGCACTGGGTAATCTGATGGGGAGTATTTGAATTGCAATTACTTCTCCTTGGTCTTTTCAATTAATACAGCCTCAGCTGTGAGGATCTTTTCTATGGGTGTTATGAGATGTTAACAGTTTTATGTTGTCCCAATCGGGGACAGCGTTATTATCTTGGCAATATTGAATGGAGCGATGTTCGTGTTTTGTTCTTTGTCCAGTTAACAAGATGTTCCCTCAATCGAGATTTCATACTTCTGTTTTGTGCTACCAATGTATATTGTTTTGTTGTGTGAGGAATCATTGTTGTTGAATATTGGAATTCTGATACACACCAGCTTTATTTAGTATACTGATATTGTCAGCATTTCTCTGAAGTGTTCTCCGCTATCAGCAATAAGTAGATTAGCCTTACTACATTCCTTTTAATAATTCTAGATATTGGTGGACAATAAGGAAGTTTTCCACAAAACCTTTTTTGGTCACTAATTGGCTGGTTTGGTTTCTTTCTGTCATTAATGGACTGATGGTATATGTGGTCGATTATATTGCTATTATATCCGAGAATTTATCTTGGTGAGGTCCCTAATCCATTTAATTTCTTTATTTGTTGCTTGCTGGTTAGATGACATTGTTGATGGCTCTTCTAATGAAATATCTAAAGGCTGCCAATTTATATTTTCCATGGATGAGCCGGTCAAACTTTCTACAGAACATAACGTGTGAAACAGAAATATTCAGAAACATCAAATGATTGTTTCCAGATACTGAACTAGGAGTAATTTACAGAAAGACCAGATTTCAGAAATAATAGATAATTGGTGCCATTAGTTTTCTACATTTCGTTACCAGAAAATAACTTTGCACACTACGTTCTCGGGAGACCTACAAACTGTTGCTAATTATTTCTACTATTCCAATGACAAACTACGGCTTCTCAGAGATCTACAAACTGTTGCTAATTATTTCTACTATTCCAATGACAAACTACGTTCTCGGAGACCTACAAACTGTTGCCAATTATTTCCAACTATTCTAATGACAAACTACGTTTCTCGGAGACCTACAAACTGTTGCTAATTATTTCTACTATTCCAATGACAAACTACGCTTCTCGGAGACCTACAAACTGTTGCTAATTATTTCTACTATTCCAATGACAAACTACGTTCTCGGAGACCTACATACTGTTGCTAATTATTTCTACTATCTCCAATGACAAACTACGTTCTCAGAGACCTACAAACTGTTGCTAATTATTTCTACTATTCCAACAATGACATACTACGTTCTCACTGAGACTTACAAACTGTTGCTAATTATTTCTACTTATTCCAATGACCAAACTACGCTTCTCGGAGACCTACAAACTGTTGCTAATTATTTCTAGTATTCCAATGACAAACCACGTTCTCGGGAGACCTACAAACTGTTGCTAATTATTTCTACTATTCCAATGACAAACTACGTTCTCGGAGACTCTACAAAACTGTTGCTAATTATTTCTACTATTCCAATGACAAACTACGTTCCTGCTCGGGAGACCTACAAACTGTTGCTAATTATTTCTACTATTCCAATGACAAACTACGTTCTCGGAGTAACCTACAAACTGTTGCTAATTATTTCTACTATTCCAATGACAAACTACGTTCTCGGAGACCTACATAACTGTTAAGCTAATTATTTCTACTATTCCAATGACAAACTACGCTTCTCGGAGACCTACAAACTGTTGCTAATTATTTCTACTATTCCAATGACAAACTACGTTCTCATGGGAGACCTACAAACTGTTGCTAATTATTTCTACTATTCCAATGACAAACATACGTTCTCGGAGACCTACAAACTGTTGCTAATTATTTCTACTATTCCAATGACAAACTACGTTCTCGGAGACCTACAAACTGTTGCTAATTATTTCTACGTATTCCAATGACATACTACGTTCTCTGAGACTTACAAACTGTTGCTAATTATTTCTACTATTCCAATGACAAACTACGGTTCTCGGAGAACCTCACACAAACTGTTGCTAATTATTTCTACTATTCCAATGACAAACTACGTTCTCGGAGACCTACAAACTGTTGCTAATTATTTCCTACTCATTCCAATAATGACAAACCACGTTCTCGGAGACCTACACAAGCTGTTGCTAATTAATTTCTACTATTCCAATGACAAACCACGCCTTCTCGGAGACCTACAAACTGTTGCTAATTATTTCTACTATTCCAATGACAAACTACGCTTCTCGAGGAGACCTACAAACTGTTGCTAATTATTTCTACTATTCCAATGACAAACTATTGCGTTCTCGGAGACCTACATACTGTTGCTAATTATTTCTACTATTCCAATGACAAACTACTGCTTCTCAGAGACCTACAAAACTGTTGCTAATTATTTCTACTCATTCTGTAATGACATACTACGTTCCTCTTGAGACTTACAAACTGTTGCTAATTATTTCTACTATTCCAATGACAAACTACGTTCTCGGAGACCTAACAAACTGTTGCTAATTATTTCTACTATCCCAATGACAACTGCTGAGACCGAGAGATGCTTCTCAACTTTAAAACGAGTTAAGACATTTTTAAGAAGCATCACGAGTGAGAGAACTGGAGACTGAAGGCACTCTAGCCATGCTCTCAATTGAAAAAAAGAACATGATAAATGACATACCTAAATTCATTCAACGAAAAATGTTATTGATTTGTTTTGCCTCAAAAGAGAGACAGGCGGATTGACTCTAATTCTACAAAAATTGCACTTGAGTAATCAACATTCCCTTTGAATGTTTACCTTTGAAGGTAAGCCATAGTAAGCACTACTGTAATAGAATCTTTCTTTGTACAAAGTCAAAATCTTACAGTTTTTCTATGTATGAGTGCTTATCTTTTTCTTTTAGTTGCATTGCTTTTTTTTTTTTTACTTGTAGAAACAGAAATGTATGAAAATTTAATTTTACAATTTATGTATTGTGAACCCCCATTTGAATAACCCACGAGCCGCTACTGCTGGTTGGAGTTTTACTGAAAATAAACAGTTAATCATACACTGCATCCCTGGAGGAATATTGATAAAAAATATTTTATTGTGCAGGAAGTACAGCATCACAATGGGCCATCAGAACAGCTTCTCTGTAAATATGCATAGCACCCTCCCTCCCAAATAAGCAAATCATCAGAACTTTGTAGAAATTTGATGCTGGACATGACAGGGTCGTAGCTAACACGGGGCAGAGCATGTGAGGCAGACATCACTGTGAAATTTTCTGAACTTTCTTATTTTTTGGTGGCTTATAGAAAATTACTCGTGCTTCATTATGGCATGCATAAATACCTTATTTATTGTTGTATTGAACAACTTTTTTAAAAGAAAGCAAAATTGAAAAGATTTAGCAGGAATGATGCCGAGCAACTCAAAAGAAATTACTTCTCGGGTGAATCAGTAGGAACAGTTTTGCCAGTGATTCTCAACCACACAGACACAAAACTTGTTTGTGCTAAAAGGGTCAAGAGAGAGAGAAATTTTCATTTTTCCCCCTTGAAGAAACATAATACATAGACAAATTGTCAAAGAACGATACCACCGCCCCCACCCCCACCCCCGAAAAAAAGGAAAAGAGAGAAAGGAGCAAAAGTGGATGTGCATAGAAGGGTAAAATTCTGTTCGCCACTGGGTGACTATGAAATTACAAATGCTGCTAAGAAATTTGCATGTAGTTAATTGCTTACTGCTAAGAATTAATGTAGAGGGGAGGGGATGTGGTGTGGTAACTAAATGTTGTACCCCTCTAGACGTTGGAAAATAGTGCTAAAAGGGGAAATTCTTGTGCGACAAAAGAGCTTTCCAAATTCTTCCTATCTATTGTTTTGGGGTCAGTAGGAGTGATTTTATGATGTATGCATATGGGAGAAAAGGGGTTTACATTGGTGCAAGTCTGAGAGCTCTTTGGTTTTGAGTGGGGAATGGAGTTTGGCTGTTTACCACAGTAAGAAGAAGCTATCTTTTATAGCTCCAGAGAAGGAGTGCACTTTATAAAAGATAGAGAAAAAGAGTGGAACCAAAGAAGGGTAGTTGAAAGAGTCAAAATACAATAGGGTGGTCCACTTTGCAATGAAAAAAAAAGAAGTATTCAAATCATAGCTCTCTACTATAGGCATACTTTTGTCCATTATGATGTAGTAATGTAAAATGCACCAAATTTTAGCTCGATACGTGGAAGTTTTAGTGGTCGCCCAGAGGTTTGCACTTTTTGGTAGCTAACTCAAATTTCTCTTCTTTTCAGGTATAAACAACCATGTCGACATCTAGCTTGAGATCTGCCCCCACTCAACTGGCTTTCCTTGGAAAGCCAATCTCTAACTTCTTTACAGCAAGACTTCCCCGTGGATTGGATGTGCTCCCGGGATGGTCCAGTTTTTTACCATTTAGAAGAGGGCAAGAGCTTGTCAGCGAGTTACAAATTGGACCTGTGAAGCAGTTGTGATTGTTTGGAAGTGTGCGAGGATTCCTACACAGCAGCGGATTGATTCGTATGTGAGAAAACTCTCAAAACTTTATGAACGATATTTAGCTGTGAAGAAGCACCGTACTCATCAAGGAAGAAAATGACCATGTGCATGAGGATATGTTCAAAAGTGATCTAGAAGAATTGTTTGATGTTGCCGTGAAAAATGCTATAATGCAAAATGAAAAACGACGAAGACCAGGTATTCCTCCAGAAACAAAAGAGAAGATGTCTTTTCATATAGTAGTATGAGTGGAAAGCTGACTTAAAAACAACAGAAAAAGAAATTAGGAAAAGACAGCGGGGAGGAAAAAAGATAGAAAGGCGACACAGAAATATAAAGAGAGAGCAAATGTCTTCCTGAGAAAACTGCAGAGCTTTCTTCATCATTCTTCACATAGCTCCCGAAAGCGAAGGCGGATATCAACCTGTAGCGTCCACATCTGCCCCGCACCTTCTACTCCATTCCCATACAAACGACGTAAAAAATATATTTACTAGGGCTGTCGGGTTTGGTCGTCGATTATTTCTCTTCTTCCGATTAATTGGTCACTTAAAAAATTAGTACAAAAATAAAATTCTTTAGGAACTTCTAAAAAACTTGCATGTAGTTTTGAATTTGTTGAATAACAACATTTGTGCTTGTGTTCTTCACTCTCTTACAAAAAAGACTTTTCATGGCGATGGGAGTTTAAATCTAGCAGTCACCACTATCAGCTGGGATTCCATCGTTCTCATTGTGTGTCGGTATATGGCTAGTCTTCAAAGTACTGAACGTTAATTCCGAACTTCCGCCTTTAACACTGTACTTGTCCATGCCACCATTTCGTTAAGAGCTTCTCGACCTCGCGGTTCCCCCCTTTCTTTTATTGCTGTGCGCTTTATGCTTGCTTATCATATAGTGTGGTCCTGTCTGTGCTTCCCCTCCCTGCTATCCACTTGTTGACTGTAGTGCAGTGTAGCTATTCAGGGAAAATGCAGCCCTCGTCCCAGCCATTACGTGGTGCCACACTCTCTTCTACTCCTGTCTCAGCTGAATCAAGTCTAGGAAAAGTCAGTTGTTTCAATACGTAGGAAGGTCAATATAACAGACGGCCGGCACCTTCCGAGCTTGGATAGTGGTCCCCGAGGTTTTATTACATCGATGCAGATGAAAATACGCCGCTGGTCCTCACAATGAGATTCAGCTTTCAATAGAAAGATGGGAAATTAATACGTGTTTATTGGAATCAATGGGGGTATGCAATTAGTCTTAATTACCCAAGGGACCACAGATTGTGTACTGTTGCCGAAGTATTGTATCCGTCAACAGGGAGAATTTCCAGTGCAAGAGCAAAAGTCTGGGGCAAATTTTTACCCCCTCTCTCCTCATTGAAAAAAGCAAATAGTGTTCCTCTTTATTATGGTAGCGGAGCAAACTGGGATGAGAATGGGAAGTGTCTGTCAGTGAAAGAAAGTTAGTTTGAACGCGGATTCATCTCTTGCTGTCACATTTATTTGAGCTCCAAAAATGAAGTTTCAGGGATTAAAAGGGAAATTATCCTCTTGTTTTGGATATAAATTAGAAGACAGTGGGGAAGTTATTGATCGCGGACATGTTTATTGTTTAAAATGTGAGAAAATTTTTAAGTACAGTGGAAGTGTGACAAAAGCTTACGTTATTGCATTTACAATCGCAACATCCATTCATGGAAATTGTATCAAATACGCCACGGGATCAGCCTAGTTCAAATGCCACAGCTATGAAGCAAACGGGTAAAAATTCCTTCCTCAGAAAAGCCTGTTTCTGCATTAAAAGAACAGGAATTAACATCAATAAATTAGTGTTGACTGGATTGCATCTAGTTCGAGACCTGTCCAGTATTGTTGAGAAGATCCTGGCCTGAAAGTGTTGTTGCAAACAGCTCTGAATTTCTAAGTGTTACAATTTACCTGCCAGAAGTACCATTATGAACAAAATTGTCCAATTATTTACGACATTCAGAAGTCAAGAGTATTTAATGAATTAAAAGAGAGCTTCCTATGTAGAGTTTAACTGGATATTTTTGGACCTCACTACGCCAACGACAGCTACACTTAGCAATAACAGTACACTGGATTGACAATGAGTGGTATTATTGTGATGCAACTCTTCAAGTGAAACAGGTGATTGAGAAGCATACTGAAAATCAGTGTACAATTGAATTTGAGGAACCCGTTGAAAAATGGGAACTAACGGACAAGCTAGTTGTCATCTGCACTGATAACGCCAGAAATATTGTTTTTGGCGTTAACAGATCAATGTTTGACAGTGTAAGATGCTCAGCACTTTATACTTTACAATTAAGTATAAATAAAGCTCTTAAAGTCGCACCGATAGAAAAAGGTTCTAGCTAAATGCCAAAAAATTGTATGACATTTTAAACACAGCTCACATTTAGAGGCTACACTCTCGTCTAAGCAAAAAGAACTTGGTCTTCCTGATACTAAGCTGCAACAGGACACATAGTGACACACTGGAATAGTACCTACATCATGTGGTGGAAAGTCTGGTGAAAAGCTAAAACCGCAGTAGACACCATTCTGGTAACCAACGCATCGAATACCCTGTTCTGACAAACACTGGAGTTGAGGTGGGAAGTGCTTGAGAAGCTAATTAGCGTATTGAAACCTTGCTTGGAAATCACTCAAATACTTTGAGGTCACAAGTACATAACTGCCAGTGTTGTAATTCCTGTTTTTACACATCTCAAAAGCGCAATGAGATTGTCCGATACCGACCCAGCATATATTTGCAGATTTAAAGCTATGTTACTCGA
This sequence comes from Macrothele yani, assembly GCA_039090855.1. Classification (NCBI taxonomy): domain Eukaryota; kingdom Metazoa; phylum Arthropoda; class Arachnida; order Araneae; family Macrothelidae; genus Macrothele; species Macrothele yani. The sequence goes on from JAYWMT010000130.1 coordinate 303,949, forward strand.
TGATCTGACGGAAAGACCTCAGTCAATGGCCTTTGCCTACGAACAAGCACGAAGAAGCTACTGCCCTTGACCCTCGATTCAAGACACTTCGCTGTATACCAGAAAAAAAAAACGAGAATCTAGTGTGGAACAGAATTTCATCCAGTAGCACAAATCAACAGCTGCCCTTACACCAATAACAAAGTAATGTGCAACAGAAATGAAGAAAACTATGTTTTGGCAATTCTGTCGATTCCAGAAACAGGAAATAAAGGCATACACAAATGTCAGCACGCAGATAGAATTAGAGCTTCTAAGTTTATCAGAGCTTGCCTGAACTCGATGACGATTTTACAGATCCGCTTCGAGTGGTGGAAAACTCATTCATTACAGTTGCCGTTGCTCGCATACTTTAGCAAAAGCTTGGTTGCCTGTACATTCCAACAACGTCTGTGCCAAGTGAAAGAGTGTTTTAGTGCCGCTGGTATTGTTGTCAACAAACTTCATACTTCACTTAAACCATCCAATGTTGACAAGCTCTTGTGCTATAAAATCTTGGCTAAAGCAATGACTGCAAACCAAATTCAAGGCAATTATTATTAATTTGTATTTCTGATTTTTTTTTTTTATAAAAGTAAAGCAATGATTACTACTAGATTAACAGGCTATGATGCATTCAAACACTCTAACATTTCAGACAACATATTTAGTATCCATATAATAATAGAATAATGCAGATTCACAGTCGTACATTTCTTGTGACAGTATTTTTTTCACTTTCGATCAATGGTGAAATATTAACCGATTAAAAATATTGATCGGCCGAGCAGCCCTAATATTTACGTTACCAGAAGTCGTCGGAGCCCTAGATCGAGGCCGTCAATCTTCCGGGATAGAGGAGCTGTATTCGATTGCTGGAGCCGCTGCAGGGGCACTTGGACACGATATTTCCAAAATCCCCCTTTCCCGAAGCTCCATTAGGCACTCTAGAAGATTAGAAAGACAGAAAGCCGCAGCAGCTGAACAAAAGAAATCATCTTTGGAGGGGCCTTTTCTTTTACATTGGGATGGCAAACTTTTGCCTGATATTGATGGATCCAAGGTGACAGTTGAAGTCGCATTGCTATACTTCTCACTGGAAATCGCCAAGAACTGCTTTTGGGAATTCCCAAGATAGACAGAGGAACAGGGAAAGCTCAGGCACAAGCTTGCGTTGAAGCAATCGTAGAAATGGATATGTTACGTCTGAGAAGAATTAAAGGACTTGTGTTTGATACGGCAGCGAGTAATACTGGGCTTCACACAGGAGCTTGCACAACAATTGAAAACCCCCAAGGCAGTGAACTCGTTTGAATTGCATGCTGCCATCATGTTATGGAGATTATGCTTTCAGCTTTGTTTTTTCTTATGTGTATTCGGCCTCTACTGGAGGTCCAGAAACTGCACTCTCCAACACGCTTTCAGAAAGGGTGAAAGCCAACGATTGATCAAAGTGCTTATAGTGCAGCAGAACATTGACCTCTTTCAAGATCCCTATATTAAAATTAGATTAGGACAAGAAATGCTGGAATATTTACCAAGTGCATTGGAAAGTGCAAAAAACAGCAACCAAAAGACGATTATCAAGAACTTCTGCAGAACTTGTCTCTTTTGTTTCTTGGTAGGAGGAAGTGGCACGGAAACATTTCAAGCTTCCTGGCCCTACACATCATGTCTCAATGGCTGGCTAAAAGGCATTTGTGCTCCTAAAAATATGCCTCTTTCAAAATCCGCTAGTTTCAGTTAACACCTCGAAAGACAATAAATGCAGTGAATTTGGCTTTGTTTGTAAGCCTGGTTTATGTGAAGTATTGGAATGAAGCTCCACTTGGAATTAGAGCTCCATATAATGATATTCAGCTTCTAAGTCTCCTAAAACTTTACTCCTAATCAAAAAATTGGCGAGAAAGCCTACAATGCTTTTGCCAGGCACCTTTGGTTTCTTTCTAAGCACTTGGCAGCCTTAGCTTTTTTTGACGATCGAGTGCCCACGAAAACTAAAGAAAAAAATGGTCAAGAATCTGAAACGGGTCCACAGCTGCCCGATTTTCCGCGACGTATAGCAATATCTGAGGAAAAAGATCTCAATCTAGAAAATTTTGTAACTGAAAGGGACTAGCTATTGCTTAGATGTCCTTCTTGTTGGAGGAAAAATCAAATCTAAAGCGTTTCTGAAAATACAACCCCAACTTAGTGGAGAAATGATCCTGTTTTCATTGAACTTCGTGAACGTTGCTGTAAGATGAGGGTTGTGAATGACACTGCCCTGAGCGAGGCATCAGTTTGATTAAAAAATACAACCAGTCACTTACCAAGGACGAAGAACAAAAGCAGTTCATTCTTCCACTGGTGGCAAATCATAGAAAACAGTTTCCTTCACCATCGAAGGCGTCTCTTATGTCATAATTATTCAATTTTCGAAATTTTTCATTTTCAGTTATGTAGCATTTCAAAGGATTCACATCGTGGGCAACCCCTAAATATCGTTTTTCTGCAAAACCCTTTGGTGTACTTATCATTCACATACTATGGCATAAAATAAAAGTTGTGGAGAAAGAATATTTAAAACTTTTTTTGTTTTGGACCACCCTAAAATACATACACCATAAATCACTCCTAAATGCTATTTTGGGATCTACGGAAAAGGACCAGAATAGTAAACTAAACAATTAAAAATTAAATAGTTTATCCAACAATACGGAACCTACAACTCAACTAGAATCAAGTAAATTAAGAGAATGTGATTTTTTTTTTCATATTTCAAGAGAGCAGTTTCTCTTCACCCCCATTTTTCATAGTTTGTATTTTATTTTGTTTTCATTTTTTAGTGAAGATATTACTTGCTAATGGAGTAAATTAACAAAAGGAGCAAAAAAAAAATCTGTATTAGTGGGAAAAGGTAAAAAGGTAGTTTGTAGTAGAACACTGACATTCCCCCTCCCCCAGCTGACCCTCAGGCCTCCCTGAGCCTGGAACCTAGCTGTAGCTCTGCATCCATAGCTACAGTATTGGAAAGAACTGACACAATTCCTCTTTCTCTCTTTACAACTAACCAGGCAATAAGAAGAGAATCCCTCGAGGGTTGCCTATATCATGCATGCAGGTGCACACAGAAATTTTAATTCAAACAATTTCCAGATCTTCAGGCATGAAACACTGGAATTCCAGGAAATTTTCAGGACCTCTGCAAACTTTGTAAACACTCATTTCTTGAAGAAAGGGTAGAAATCTATCCCTACAAACATACATATATATCACAATTTTATTTAAAAATCAGTTTATGATACAGAATTATACATATAATACAGTTTACAATTTTTAGCTCTACATTGTAACATTTCCAAACACAAACTTGGTTACACAGAGCAATTAATTTTTGTACTGTGAGCCTTTTGGGGACTCAAGTCCTTGAAACAAATATTAATAATACATTTTAAACAGAAAAGTAAGTCCTTGGACAACATAAGACCATTTTTCATTTACACAGCATCCCAACTGAACCAATAAAACACTCTTTGGGCAACACTGATGTCATCCATTTTTACTATCTGCTTCCCCATCATTCTCATGAAAAAAAAACAACCTTGGACAACATTCATGGCATCTTCACAGCTGCACCATCATGTTCGTGAAAAACATAAGAAAATAAAATAAAACTCAACTGAAGTGAAATGTGAAATGCAAAAGAAAAAAAAATCTTGGAAAATGTAACTGCCATCTTCTTTTCCATAATTTATAGAAAATCTCTTCAAGGGTAATTTTAGCAGAGATGGCAAAATGAATTGCTACTTGTTCTTCATCATCCTCATGAGAAAAA